>JALIZH010009642.1:0-5000 GCA_030522465.1 Rhipicephalus appendiculatus | reverse complement strand
CTCAGCAGTTTGTAGCGTTTTCACGGCGTGAAATCTGCACAATTTTTAGAGAGCGCAGCTCTTAGGCGCCCGTTCCTGCATTGAGCGGCGTCGCCGTAGCCGTTGCCGTCGCCGTCGGGGTCGTAACCGATATACATAAAAATGTTACCGATGAACATGAAAAATGCCCAGGATCAAATGGTATTTGAAACCGGGCCCTCAGCGTGGCAGTCGAGTACCACAGAGCCACAATGGTGCTTAAAACTTATTTGCAAAAAAAGACCTTACACAGGCGTCGTGTCGGGCAAGGAATCGCGTTTCCTATGTAATACAGGGTGACAGTAGAGTAAAATAACCAGTCATCATACAATTCCAATTGCCCAACGAGTGTGTGGCTTAATGCTTTGCACCCACTGCAAAGTGCTCAGCCATCGTCATCAGCCAAATGCATCATCAACAAAGTGCACATAATATCTTACAAATGTGTAGCGGGTACCTCGCTTATCCGCAGAAAGACTAATAATGGCGTAGTGAGTGTGGTCCTGCTTCAGAAATATTATGATTTTTGGAGCAGTCGACACCTTGTGGAAAGCGAAAACTTCAAACACAGTTGGCCTTTCCCCAACAGGAAGCGGTGCTCAGAATTCGCATTAGGCAGTTTGGTAATCGTCAGTAATTTTTTTTACATTCATAGCCAAAAACGTTGCATTCTCAGAGCGAAACTGACATAAGCATTGACATGCCCAACCATGATTGCTGTCGGCGAGCATGTGAATGGCTTGCCTCAGCCTTGCAACTATTTTATTGTGTATATCTAGCTCGTGCTAAGGGGCACCACCAATATGCCACACTTAGATAGCAATTGCATAGTCAGCAGCATGAGTTGATTTGATGAGTAGATGAAGCTTTTGGACACCAACTTTTGAAATAATTTTTCAAGAAACTTCGGCTTTATTTCGGTGAACAGCGCAAATAGACACAATTTCACATTTTCTTTATCATGGCTATGCTCTCACAGATCTCATA
Source organism: Rhipicephalus appendiculatus (assembly GCA_030522465.1). Taxonomy (NCBI): domain Eukaryota; kingdom Metazoa; phylum Arthropoda; class Arachnida; order Ixodida; family Ixodidae; genus Rhipicephalus; species Rhipicephalus appendiculatus. Next base: position 3,995 of record JALIZH010009642.1, on the reverse strand, counting down.
TTTTCCGGTTGGTTTACAAACCCCATTTTCGCACAGTCCTAGTGGACAACTCCTTCGTGCGTGTGGCTTCATCCGCAAAGCTTCAAGAGGTGGGATAGCCTTGAAAGGAAAGTGATCATGTAAATTATTTGCAGCTCAACGTTTCTCCTACACACGATTTATTGTTATCGCTACGTCCCCTTAAATGTTCCGAGACACGATATTATGGAAGTGTTACCAGATTAAAGGAATAGATCTTCTGGGATCTTTTGGCGCGCGTGGACGGATTTCCGAATTACAAAGATACCATGGTTCCTTTCGCAGTTGCTTTTTACTAACTCCTTATGAAAATATCATATATCAGCATCGAGTTTGAAACACGGGGAAGCTTAATTTTAAAACATTCAAATTTTTGTTTAAAAAGAATCTTGTCCTGAAATCGTTGAAATTAAAGCATCGGAGAAGCCGCGTAGAAGACACCTGAAGTTCGCATCTTTGAAAGTGTACTCCACCTTCGGAAGCTGCAGAAAGTAGCCTCAGAATTAAAATTTCCGCGGCACATTCTCTTAAATTCACCTTGAAATATCCTGTCTTTCGCACCTGTCCTTGTTGTCGGGTCGTACCAAAGCAAAAATGGCGTTTTTATTGCAACACGGTAAGCACAATATGGCAGTCATTGAGAGAAATGCATGCCCTTAAAAGTGAATCTTGAAATGCTTCTGAGAATAGACTGCGTAATATGTTCTATGGGCTAAATTATTCAGATACAGAGGTTCAGCTGTCACTTTGAGCTGAAGCGAAGTAAACTTTCAAATATTTTTATGGCGCAGCCTCAGCATTCAGGCTGCAATTGTTTGACCTCAGAATATAATACCTATGTGCCACCAATAAAGCCGCCAGTTTGCTTTCTCTCAGATGTGAATGTGCCGTAAAACAAGTAAATATTATAATCAGACAGAAGTACTAAGCACTGAGCACACTTCCTTACCGATTTCGACATACTCAGAAGCACACTTTAATGGCTAGGAGTGGTCGCTATCTGAAGTTCATTATGAAGAACTATAGTTGCCGTTTTTAGAAAAAATTCTAATTACTCACGTAACAAGGTGTTTTCTCTGGCAATGTTTCATTCATATCTCGGCAAAAATGGCAGCATCCCACAGGTCTCTAAACAAAGTTTAAGCAACTCTCATAAGCTTTGTGCCGGGACGATAAATGAATAATTATTGAAGATAACATGTCGTTGCTGTGGGAACAGCGCGAAAACAGCCAAATAGATTGAGGAGACAAAGCACAGCGCTGACTAACCATCAAATGTTTCTCGATTGTGATTCGTTGGGCTAGTTGGTCTCACATTTGCTAAAGGTAAAAAAAAGCGTGAAGGAGACGAACACAAGCGAATGAACACACAGGACGAGCACTGCCTGTGTGTTCTGTCCTGTGTGTCCGCTCGTCCTGTGTGTCCGCTCGTCCTGCGTGTTCGTTCCCTTGTTTCCCGCCTTCTTCGCACTGTTTCTTTTTTTTTTGCCTTTTACAAGTCGAATGTTTCATTTCCTTCAAGTGGGACGTAAGTACACTTCCTGCACCGGAACAATAAGGGGAGGGGAGTGGGGAAGGGGAGTGGGTAATGTATAGGTGCATTTTCACATTCAGCAAAGAACGACATCTGATTTTGAAGAAGTGTCAAATATGATTGGCTAACGAACATGTCACGCAAATTACGAATATTAGAACATTCTGAAATCCACCGAGCGAGTTTACCAAGATATTTCGACATAATGGTGCACCTTATAGAACAGTGGTTAACTACAATCCATGCATTCTGACACAAGTGGATATTCGCAGCTGCCTTCGCTTACCTATTGGAATGTGGCTCTCAGCCTGATCAACATGCCATCACCTGAGCAAACTTGTACACTGCACCATTACGGCACTTCAAACAAAATTGCTTTCGGTGCTCTATCTCTCAACTTCTTTTTTGTATCCTTACGGTTGGCCTTTTTGACAAAGGCATGTCAGTTTCTTTGGGGCAAACGACAAAAGCCTTACGCCAACTCCATTGGCAAGTTTGTGAAGTTGTACAAAAGTTTGGGCACATACAAAGTGACGCATATTTTTTTCAGCAGGTAGCCTGTTCGCTGCGCGGATGAGCGCATGCACGAACATTCAAATACGGCAGGGAAAGCGAGCTATAGATCATGACTTGTCTGCACATTCCACTGATAACGGTTGTGTACCACTGCTTGATAAGTACTCCCGTTTGTCAGAATATCCTGAAGAACGCGCTCGTTCGCTCATTCGATTTAGGTACCTTTTCTTATTCATAAATGAAATAATGTATGCGTGAGGCAATCATCTTAGTCACTCTTTTGGAGTGGTATATGTGCGAATAACTTGATGCACCGCGAAAAAAGAAAGACCGAGATGAGGAACCAACAGAACGGGACAAGTGCTGATCCTTCCTCAACTTTCTCCTTCTTTTTTGCGCTGCTTTAGGTTAATGACACGGTGAACGGACTCGTCCAAACCACCAAGTTGTTGTTATCAGAGATATCGTTCTTACCTGAGTAAGAAAACGCCCTTCTACTTCGAATTCGATCCCTTCCCCTTTCTGTTTCGACGCAAGAGGTGCGCCTACATGTATCTTGATGGAAATAAACATTTGATCATTTTTCAGTGGTTTGCATCCTCCTTCTCTTGTCCTAATTCATCGCACTGTCTCCTCATTCAGTAAGAAAAGACCTGTCCAAAGTACATTATTATTCAGAAACCAGCTCAAAAATTACACATGCGCCCTTATATAAGAAGCTGCGTGTAGAATATACGTAGTTAGCATGTCCAGATTATGAATCGTGTTTGTTATTTTCTTTCTACATACAAGTACTAAAAAACATCGAACCTCGGGTGCTCGGTTCTCTAAAGCTTCAAATGTCATCTTTAGAGATATAATAGGTCTTCTTCTTTTCCGGAGATCTTGTCCAGAACATACAGCGTATTTTCCCTCCAAGAGAATCGAAAAACGCTACATAAGGACAAATGGGTTCAACATATTTGACGATCCCATGGATAGGTTTCCCGATAAAAGACAGAAATTTTTATAGCGCTATTTCATCAGCAATATGTTTACCTCCCAACTCTACTACGCCGAACTTGCATCCACCAAATCGCGTAATCAAGCTACGCTGACAATAAAGCCTGAGTGATTATATCTTTCATCCACTTCATTTTTTCATAAAAGAAGCGTCTGAGCGACGACTCCATCGTTTAGTAAAGATGTGTACTTTCTCTAAGTTTTTTGCTAAGGCAGCCAATAGCGAAAATATAGAGCACTAAGCACCTTTAAAAATGTCGTTTATGTTACAGGGTTAATTGATACGGCAAGCTATCTAAGTCGTTGAAACTCTTCATAAAATAGCCATTCCTAGACTCACTTACGAAATTCACTTCATACGATCTCACCTGTAGATTAGGGTATATTTCGGTAGATTTTGTATGCACGAAAAGTAAAAGACGGTTGAACGTTTCTGGAAAGACTATGATATTCGCGTAGGTATCACGGATGTGTCCCTTTTCATGATGAACTGGTTTTATCGGACCTCTCCGACAAGGTTGGAATTTGGGCTAACTGGCACAGCTTTCAGCAGCAGTTTTTTTCGTCACTGTTAAAAAGAGGGCCCGTGCGCTTTCATTCGTGAAAAACGATGACAGTGCCTTTGCGGACAGCAGAAAAACCTCAAAACGCACGCAGTACGATTACCTCGATTTCACATTTTCCTGCAGACGCTTTAAAAAGCAGCAAACGTGGGACATGCGGTGATGAACTGACGTCTTTGGAGCCAGCCTACTATGCCTGATCGCGCGGTTTTGGTTTCCGGCCTAGGCGACGGCATTTTGACGGAGATGGAATACAAAAACGCGGTTGTACTACGATTAAACTCACGTTAGAGAACATCACTTCGTCAAAATGGATTTTGAATTCCCCACTATGGCTTTCCTCATATTCTTGTTGTTTAGGG
>JALIZH010009641.1:0-117144 GCA_030522465.1 Rhipicephalus appendiculatus | reverse complement strand
TTCCCACCGAGTTGCGGAAGCTCTTAGCGCTGTTTTCTTTGCACAAGTCGGTTTTTTTTTTTACATTTAACGGTGGGTGTACGAGTCCGAACACTCCAGCTTTTCATCTTTCAAAAGTCTTGCGGCTAGCCCTGAGCCCATATACCCTCTGTCGCAAAAATATAATCACCGACTTCTCTCCAAGTTTACCTCCAGGTGTCATTCTATGCACGCCTTATTTCATTGTGAACACCTGTTCTTGTATCAGATGACGTTTTCTAAAAAGCTAAGGGAGCTTCTTCGCACGTTGTTCAGTGGGAGAGAACCCAGTCGAGTTAAAATTGGCGAACTACAGCAGCAATATGCAAGACCACATATATCTATCTATCTATCTATCTATCTATCTATCTATCTATCTATCTATCTATCTATCTATCTATATATATATATATATATATATATATATATATATATACATATATATATATATATATATATATATATATATATATATATATATATATATATATATATATATATATATACCGGGTGTCCCAGCTATCTTTAGCCAACGGTTAAAAAATACTATATTTGAGGCAGGCGAGTGAAATCAGTTCAATATTGCTTACAGCCATCTTGCGCACTTCAGACATTTTTTTCTTTTTGTAATTAACTGATTTGTTAATTATGATTAATTTACTAAATTGATAAATATTGACTTTATGCAAGAAATGAGAGTTGCAAAGTACGAAAGCGTCTTCAGAAATCCCCATTGCATTATTTGCGATAAAGAAAGTCTTACGCGTACCATTTTTTTCCGTGCTGCAAAGAAAGCCCGCGAAATACAAAAAATACCACGTGACTAGCGCATTCGCGCGCCGCGACCGAGCTGCTCTCAGCCGTGGTTTGAGCGAACAAAATCAGCTGCGACCACGACCCGCCGGCTGCGTTGCAGCAGTAGGCCGTTAAGTTTACGGTGGTTTCTTCGCCCACGCTCGCTACAACTTGCACAGTCACGCGCGCCAACGGGCTGGCGACTGGCCATTCAGATGTTCTGGCGCCCGATGGCAATGTACGCTTGTACCAGGCCATATTACCGCGATATTACATGTTGTATTGTTACGCCTGTATATAGGACGCGTGGGTTTGCAAAACGTGAAAGTTATTTTCATTTCAATTCGAAGCAGAGGAAGTTATTTTCAATGTAATTCCAAGCAGAAGCGTGGCTGTGTGGTAGAACGCCTGCTTGCCACGCAGACGGCCCGGGTTCGATCCTCACTCGGGCGCGGAAAAAAGCGCCACGAGCCGTCTTCCTTCTTCACCAAGACGACGGGTGATGCCATTGGCTGCATGATGGTTCAATGATGCTGTTGGTGAACATCTTCTTAACTTTTGTTTGAATCACTTGACGCTCTGCGGGTGACATTCGATACGAACGCCTATGAATAAGTGGGGCATCGCCAGTATTTATGCGATGTTTCACGGTCGTAGTTTGTGCCGAAGGATGGTCGTGAAGATCAAAGATATCGCGATACGAAAACAGAATGCGGTGGAGGTCGTCAGCAATCCTTGACGGCAGGTCTGGCGCAATCATTCTCTTCAGTTCGTCGATAATAGAAGCGGTAGATTGCGAAGGATTGGTGTGGTTGGTAGCACCATCCTCTAACTTCACGGATGCTGCTGAGTGATGGTCGAAGGCGCAAATATGTTCCAATATATCCCTTCTGGCAGCACTTGCGTCGTAAAGCCAAAGTTCACGACTGGCAAATAGGCTCGATTGAATGTAATGGATAGAAAATTGAAGGACACTTTGTACATTCCAAAGTGTGTTCGGCGAAAGCGTGTGGCCATTCCACTGACGGAAAGACGGACGGAAAGACCGACGGACGGACAGACGGACGGACGGACAGACGGACATCCGCACGGACGGACATCCGGACGGACGGACGGACATCCGGACGGACGGACATCCAGACGGACGGACGGACATCCGGACGGACGGACGGACGGTCATCCGGACGGACGGACATCCGGACGGACGGACAGACGGACATCCGGACGGACGGACATCCGGACGGACGTACATCCGGATGAACGGATGGACAGACGGACATCCGGACGCACGGACGGACGGACGGACATCCGGACGGACGGACGGACGGACATCCGGACGGACAGACGGACATCCAAACGCACGGACGGACGGACGGACATCCGGAAGGACGGACGGACATCCGGACGGACGGACGGACATCCAAACGGACGGACATCCGGACGGACGGACGGACATCCGGATGGACGGACGGACATCCGGACGGACGGACGAACATCCGGACATCCGGACGGACGCCGGACGGACGGACACCGGACGGACGGACACCGGACGGACGTGAGCATGAGACATTAAAGGCTTTCGCCTTAAAAGAACGAGGCACGGTAATACCTTGATGGAGAAGAACATTCTTGATAGGGGTCACGATGTACTCGCCATCAGGCACTGGTGGGGACGGTACCAAGTCAACGTATGTTAGAGCTGCGGGCGGTAAGCGCTCGAAGTCAGCAGAGCTTAGGCGTATGAGAGGTGGTTCAGGGTGATCCAGAAGAGGGAAGTCAAGACGGAGAGTACCGGTAGAACAGTCTGTGAGGGCCGAATGGGCGGAAAGGAAGTGCAAGCCTAGAATGACGTCGTGGGGCAGTGCGCGAACGGTCAAAACAACGACGGTAGAGCGATCGGCGATGTCGACTCGAGCAGTACGCATGCCAATGACACAAGCTGTTCCACCGTCGGCGACACGGATAACTGGCGTCGTGGCGTGTGTTAGAACTTTTTTCAGGCGAGTGCGAAGATTAGCGCTCATCAGAGATAAATGGGTCCCCATGTCGATGAGAGCACGAACAGCAACGCCGTCGATGTGTACTTCCATGAGGTCCATATTGGTGGTTTAACGAAACTTGAAATTCGGCGGTATGGTGCATATTTGAAGGGAAAATTGAGCGCAAAGAACAACATTCACAAGGGCCTGTTGTCTCGCTCTTGTGAATGTTGTTCTTTGTGCTCAATTTTCGCTTCATATTGCTGGGAAGGGTCAGTAGAGGATTTGGCGGCGTAGGGAGCAATGCAGCGGCACCTCCGGGCGCTGCACCATCTAGTTTTCAGGTTGGGAGCGTGCGTGGAAGCATGGCGAATTGGAGCGACGGGGCAGCGGTGCGCGAGAATACCGGCGTAGGGGTGAACGTGAGCGTGAGTACGGGCGCTTAGGAGCAGGAGCTTCAGTGGTAGCGGAAGGGTAAGAGCCATTGGCGCAGTGGTAGTCAGTGTACGTGTTCTGTGCAGGGGAGTTCCAGTGATTGCGACAATGCCCAGATATATGTCCAATCCGGTGGCAAATGAAACACATGGACCTTTCTTCCGCTCTTCGCCATTCAGAGTTGCGGAAACGTGGTTGGAACTGAGGCTGAAGGGGGTGTAATCGGAGGATACAACCAAGAGTCCACATGATTCATCGAACAGACAGAGTGGAGTCCCATGTTGGTGATCTCCTGGCGCACGACTGCCTGAATCATCGAAACTGGAACTGTAGGAGGAGAGCAGGTGGTGGGCTTCCACGTAGCCGAATAAGCCGCTTCAATTTTTCTCGTCGCACAATTCGGTAACGTTGGTGTCGTTGCTTGTAGAACGGGGAACATCGGCACAAGACGACGTCGGCGCGGCGTTCGGCAAGCGAGCAAACTGTTCAATGATGCGCTTGCTTTTGCGAGTCCCACGTGCCGGCATTGCTTGATGATTACATGAACTGTGAACACGTTAGTGAAGACAAGCAGGTTGATGATAATAATAATAATAATAATAATAATAATATCTGGGGTTTTAACGTGCCAAAACCACCATATGATTATGAGAGACGCCGTAGTGGAGGGCTCCGGAAATTTCGACCATCTGGTGTTCTTTAGCGTGCATCGAACCCGCGACCTTCGGGTCAGCAGCCGAGTACCCTAGCCGCTATACCACCGCGGCGGACGACGAGCAGGTTGAAGGCATCGTCAGCGATACCCTTGAGAATGTGAGCAACATTGTCCTGTTCAGTCATGTGCGGGTCAACTGCACGGCAGAGCCAAGACGTCTTGAATGTACATCACGTACGGCTCTGTTGCCGTCTGCACGCGAGTCGACAACGCCCTTTTCACAGCGAGTTGGAGACAATCAGGGTTGACTAACTATTCTCTTCTCTTTGAACGTGTCCCAACTCGTCAGCTCTGTGTCATGCGTCTCATACCAGGCATGAGGCGTGCCGTCGAGGTAAAATAGCACATGCGCAAGCATAAGAGTCGGGTCCCAGCGGTTACCTGTGCTGACGTGCTCGTAAAGACTGAGCCATTCGTCTACATCTTGCCCTTCGGCACCAGAGAACACACCACGGTCGCGAGGAGCGGTGATGTTAATGTAGGTCGTCTTGGCGGGAGGTGTTGGAGCAGGCGTGGTCGACGTATTTCCCAGAGCCATGTTGGAAGGCTGAAGGCGGCGTCCGCTGCGAAGCTTCGTGATGAAGGGAGGTACCCAGCACGTCCACCCAAATGTTGGGTGAAGAGACGCATACGAGAGGCTGTAGCCAAGTGTATTTATAGGAGAGTAGTCGGGCACTGCACCCTACTGCAGCGGCACAAAATAGTGTCTAAATCGTCGCCTTCTTCCACGTAGTTGTCTTTTGATGGCTGTCCATAGCAAGATATATATATATATATATATATATATGTATATATATATATATATATATATATATATATATATATATATATATGTGTGTGTGTGCGCGTGTGTGCGCGTGTCCTAGCAGTCCTACGGGGCGTAGCCAGATATGAACCGACCAACATAGAAAGCCGCTTGCAATGCGATATGTCACTGGTCCGCGGACAACAGCTGTTGCTTGTGACAACGCGCTTAACAAGCTTGGCTCGGTCTACTCTCATTATTGTCGTTAAACGTGAATAAGAATGGAGTACATAAGCCGCAACCTCGTAAGAACTGTCAGTTCAAGGACGACACTCTTATCCGCAACGCCGGGAAAGCTTCTTTAATATAGGAAACACTGCGCGTCGAGGAATCGCAACCAATGAGTAAGCCTATCTTCTCTGTCAAGGCAACTCCGGCAAAAATAATGGTAAGTTATTTTTTATATTTCAACTAACAAACCGTCGAACGTTTTACAGTTGGACAACCATAGACGGTCAAGGAACGTTTGAATCAGGAGACACTACGAAAGTAAATGTTGCGCTTCGAGGTAAGTAGTTCAGATACCTCGATGAAAGTCAAGATACTCTGGTCGCGCTGGTATCGAGCATGCGCCCTAACTAGTCGCATGTTTAGCAAGCCCTGACTTAATTTACGTGCTTTGACTTTCCCGTCGTGTTATCGTGTGGCAGCTCGTTGTTAGAGTAGTGCAGCTTCCAAATGCACCGACGGAGTTTCTCCGCCACGTACTGCATCGAGTGTAATAGCAGCGACTAATAGAACTGTTGCAATAAGCACTGCCTAGTGACCACAGCATCCACGGCCGAATGTAACGCCTAGGTCATGGTGTGTAGCATACAGCGTAGCCTTGCTGAAGCGAGAAACGCCAGTGGAAAGCACTCACGCTTTCATGGCCAATGCTACAAACATCTGGCTCCCGCGTTCCTGAAGTGTCATGTGGTAGCGTATGTATGAGTACCCTGTTACTGGGGAGAGTACACCTTGCCGTTTGTCTCTCCACTCGACGACGCTTTGAAGGAATGAATATCGAGTATCAATGTATATTACATGCTTGTTGATGGCACTATGCGCGGGAATCAGAATATGCTGTGTCCAGGTATTTTTTTTAACACCAGCGATCACGAGGGTTAAATCTTTATCATGGGCGTTAGTCATCGCGATGGAGATGCGACACTAGGCGTCAACGTGGGTGCATCTACGTGAAACGGTGCTCTAGCTTTCAAACTACAATAGACGTTGTTCAAGATCTCGTATACCAATGCACAATAAGCAGTCAAGTGCTTCTGCGAACATACGCTTCACTTTCCTCTTATACCGATTCCTGTGGCGGAGGAATCAGCCATGTTTTTTTTTAATTTCTTTCCACAAAGAAAACTTACAAAGCGTTAACCTGGGTTTGAAACCTGCGCCCAAAGTAAGTTTTATCAAAATGTGGATCGGTAGAAGAGTGTAGTGTTGGTTGCTATCTGGACGCAGCCTTTCTTGTTTCCTGAAAACGGGGAAGCATTGCTTGTTTAGTACGTTATTTTATTGCGATAGCAATTATATGGACACTCCTGGCTGGTTTTTTGCCGTCGCCGGTGCCACTGCCGTCATGTACCGTATATGTATATGTATCTATATATTTATAAAAGCCACAAAGAAAAATAATTCAGAAAAAAATCACAGCATATCCACGAAGTGAATGATGGTGAGTGGGCGAAGCTTGGAGGGATCATTTGGGTAACCGTGAATCACCCCGTACATTGCCCACTCTATCATGGAAAGACGTGACAACACGTGTCACGTCTTTGCATGATCCTGGGTGTTCGATCGTGAGCTGGGTACGAGCGTCGCCGACTTGTGTTCCCGGCGCTCCCAGCCTCAGCGACAACGCCAGTTCGCGTTCCACGACAGAGGACGACGATGCCACCTACTCAGACGCCGAAGTCCACACCAGTGTTCGACGCAACGCCTCGCCTCCGCATGCATCGCCACAGAACGCTGCTGTGAGTTGTGAAAGCCACGCGCCCTTGGCTATGGGTTGTGCCGCCGTGAGTACCGGAGCCGCCGCATGCTCCGCAGATACCGGCTGCCCTGGTTTTGCATGCGACTCACACGAGAGCACTGTGGAGCTGACTACCTCCTCTCTGGTGAAGTGGACCTCACCATTGATCACGATGGAGTCCACCTCTGGTGCTCGACTCCGAGTACCGCGTCGGCCCGACGATCCCAATTATAACAGCGCCATCTATCCTCTTTAATCGTCAACTATACTACGAAAACCACTAACGCCATCTAGTGATATTATTTCGAAGGACATATACACTCAACGCCATCTAGTGAGCAATTCTTAAAACTAACTAAAGCTGGCAACATACATACCACTACTACTACTACAGAGGAGGGAACGACCCACACCCTAAGGAGCTTCGCCCCTAAAATGTTTCCGACGCGCGGCATCGAACGAGGGACCTTGCGCTCTGCAGCGCGCGGCGCTAACGGCTGAGCCGCGGAGCCACAAAAACGCACGTTCTTAAACGTTGAAACGGCGAGTTATTTAAATACAGCGAGTTTTAAGCGTGTTTTCAGCATTGCCAGCGAGATGGCGCAAGGGGCGCGCTTTGCAGGGCTCGTCGCCCCTCTCGTCGCGACGCCCGCGCGGATGCGGTCGCGCACTTTGCCTCTTGGTGGGTAGACCTCCGTTCGGCCGTTCGCGCACGCGCTTATCTCGCGGTGGGGGGAGAGTCGGGCTTTCGACGGCATGATTGCGTCGTAGTCGAGCGCACGAAGGTCACTTCGCTCGCGGCAGTCCCCCCGTTTGTGAAAAGAAAACGCTTTTCAAACACAGCGAAGTAACAACTGTGACGCTTCTTAGTTCGCGCTCGTCTGTACCTGTGAATACGTTTCGTGCGTCGTTTTTGTTTGAGCAGCGCGTTAAGTGTCGAGCTGTGAACGTTGTTAGTTCTATCTCGTCCTGTGCGTGTTGTTTTCGTGCGTCATGTGTGCGTGAGCAGCGCCCTGCACGTTTCGACCTGCTTGCCATTCGTCGTTTGACATTCCAATTTGTTGCTATCGCATTCATTGCTTCGCCTTGTGGCAAAACTGTGACTTTTTATTTTAGTTTTACAAGATAACATTTACTGCATGCCGTGGCTGATTGAGGGCAAGTTTGTCGATCTTCTGAATTAAGAGAACATTATTTGAGCCAGCTTGCAATGCAAAACAATTCTGTGCACTTGCCTTTTCAGAATACAGCTACAGTGAGAAATTATTATTCACTGATAATTACGAAACCTGTGCCATCGTTCATGTCACGCCCATAAACCATGGTAAGCTTTCCTGTATTTCAAAAAGCTCATGAAACAAGCACGGCGTAGCTTGCGGAAGTTTGTGTACGCACTGCTTCTTTGCTCATTAGCAAAATGTTGTAATCCCCAATTATTCTGCACGCTTCAATATACGGCAAGCAGTGGGTTCAACTGAGACATCTAAATAAAATAGTTTGTTTCTGTTCTAAACCCTACACATACTTTTTCTCGTGGGATAAACAAGTGTTATATTTGTTTGAATACATATTATATATACAACAGTTTTATATAGAAGTGAACGCACCAATATTATGAGTTAATAAATAAAGATTACCCTCCTGGCCCTTCACTTAAATTACGTCAGATGTCTGCTATGCGTTTGAAATAGAAATAAATTATCAAATGAGCAAACTTAACAAGTAGCTGACTCTGATGATGCCGTTTTATTGGTCAAGGCTGGTACCTATTGTCTCCGCCCCGATGCCATGCGTTTTCTGGAGTCCTAACAATATTGGCTTCCTAATCATGCGGTCTGCATCAATAATTCGTCATCTGAATTTACACCTTTCCATGGTTGCGCAGCCGTCCTCGAAATGATGTCGTTGAAAATTCATTGTTCATATACTGCCATCATTAGGCCGTTGTGATCAATCCACCGAGGTTACAAAACCGGCCTTATGGCGCTGTCGGTCTTCAGTTCCTACTATGTGCATGTAGCCAGTATTTTCTCACGTCCTATTCGGAGCACACAAACGTTAGCAAAGTTATGACAAAACGTTGATATAGAAGATCAGGAGAAGTAACATTTTTAGCGCTCTATACCTATAGCACGGAATGGAAGAACACGAATGTGATGTGTGAATTAATTTAATGAAAGTTAGCTTACGGAAATCTATACAATGTGAAATGCTCATAGAAAACTCGGTAAATTTGGGCAGCTAACTTTTTTTTTTCTTTTTGCTTTGTTTGTTGCGTCTTGTTTCTTGCACGTGTGTGTGCCATGCTTTGTTTTTTTAGTGTGTTTGCATGCACGCAGTCTCTTCTGAAAGTTCGCGCATATGTATGAGAGCCTGACAACATCAACTGTGCATGCAACGCAACTATTATTGGCCGCAGTTTATTGGCTTCATTTCCGGAAACGTCGATTACCATACAATTAGTGATGATAAGCACTTAAAAAATTAAGCGATATCATAGTAGGAATCGTGCCATTTGTACTTGAAATGCGCCGATTGTTCAGTTCTTCAGCTTCTTCCTGGGAACGCCCATCAGCTCTGGCCTACCAAAATGCTTTAACAACGCTTCTATCCTGAAGAAAAGCGAGAAATCCCAATGAGATAAAGAGCGCAGTCGACTCGTGCAAAGACCAGCTCACTTCGTCGTTTAAGACCAGTAGAATGTTCCAGACATATACCGAAAACCTCAGAAACGCGGTTGTAAGCGGCGGTGAGACATAAGCCGGAGACAAATGCAAAGCACACATTCGAGCATGTCGTTCTGTGATAGTTGTAGAAGTGAAACTATAGTTAGGTTGCATGTGCTTTATGTCCGCTGCTTGTTGGCATAACGATGTAAGCGCAGCATCGGGCTCATATTAACTGTTACCTTACTACAGAAAGCAGCTCCTCCGTATCGACGTGAACGCGAATCGGTGCACGCTCGCCTGTCGTTATTTTGGGAGCCAGAAGAACCACCTTGGAATTGTTCTGGAAATACCGCAGAAACAAAGCACGATGCACGAACAGAGTGAGTCTTAAAACATCGCAGCGCACTAGCACACGGCGAGCGGGTGCCTTGAAACTACCAACGACGGCCAACGCATGCCTCACGAAAGGCAGAGCACGAAACTTTGTAACCGACTTCACAGCCGGCGGTGCCAGCACGGCGCCGGGCGCTACGTCGGAAGGCACGTCCCCACCGGAGAGGGGGGCTGGAGAGAGCCACGAGGAAAGCGAGGGCACGCAAATTGTAACGTCCCGCCCACTTGTGTGGTGGCGCCCCAACTTTCCTCTGTAAGCTACGTGGAATACTTTCACCCGTCTGGCAGAAGCGCACATGACGTACCATCTGCTTCACTATACCGTTAGCCGTCGTGAAAAGACTTGCTTAGCTTTTGTTAGAGATACCACACCCCCTGTTCCAGCAATAAAAGTCCAACTATCTTCTAAAATCAGTTGGTTTACTCCACTCCTTACAACGGCACTCAGTCATCTGTGTGTCTTAGTGGCTGCTGCAGCCTGATACAGTGTAGAAGGGCAAGCGTTTGATTCCTGTGCTCGGTTGCCAATGAAGCAATGGAAGCGGAGTGAATAAGAGGTCACACCTCAGACACGCCCGCCAACCAACATGAGCAGCTTGTAAAGACAAAATAGCTTTCAGTTATACAGTCTCTTTACGGTGGCTGTACCGATTGCACTTGAATTGTAGAACCCGTCATTTACAGTCTTTCTACTGAGCTGATGGCAATAATGGGAGCATGGAGTAGTGAGCTTTGCAAACGCGAACGCTAAAAAAAAGTTAGACCTAGTTTCGAAGCCTTAAAATATTGGATGCGTTTCTAGTTTGGTAAAGCAGTTCAGGCATTGTTTCCAGCACAATTGAAATCATTTTCAAATAATGAACCTTTTTAACGACGCTCCGGAATAGCCCTTAGAAACGCATGAGTGGAGACTGGAGTAAAAAAACCATGGATATATCATCAGTTCCTTCTCTAAGAATTAGTTAATACTACAGTCTGTTTTATGGCGATAGCAATTGTACGGACGCTCTCTGCGTATTTTTGCCGTCGCCGTCGTGTGGCGGATATATATATATATATATATATATATATATATATATATATATATATATATATATATATATATATATATATATAAGCCACCAAGAAAAATAAATCAGAAGAAAAAAAAATGCGCACCAGTGACCCCTCGCTCTGAAGCGCGCCGCTTTAGACAACCGCTTTAGCATAGTAACGACAAGCTATTTATATACACCATTTACAGCTGGCGGTATGCTTATCTCGGTGGAGCTTGAGTGTGTTTTCTATCGCGCAGCACTCCTACATTTTTCTCTCAATTTGACAACTGCCATTGAGATGCACACAAAAAAAGTGACCTTTTTCTGTACCCACCCGTGTTGTGCAAAGAAATAAAAGAACGCCAGGAACACTTTCGGTCAGACGCTACCTCGTGGCAGGAGACGCAGAGTGGTCACTACCCGCACCAGAGTTTAAAAGAAAAAGAAATATCTAAGAGCGTCTCATTCTGCTTGGTTTTGTATTGTTGGCGCTTGCAGCGCGTTGCTCAAACACAAAGACGTAACAACAACTGTGACAGTTGATAGTTCACGCTTGTGCTGTGCGTAGCTGCGCGTTCTTTCCGGGCTTCCTTCTTTGTGTTTCAGAGGCGCGCTATAAGTATCAAGCTGCTTTTCGTTCTTCGTGTGGCATTCTAAGCTCTTCCTATCGCATTCATTGGTTCGCCCTTGTGGCAAAACTGTGTTTTTTAAGTGTTAGTCGACATTTGCAGGTACACCACTAACACCAAGTTAACATATTTGTCAACAAGTATTTCGCCAAACGGGGCACGAAGTGCACAAACATTTCTGAAAGTTGCTTCATTATTTAGTACACAGGAGCTCGCATATGCGTGCATTTGAGCATCGGAATATATAGTGCAAAATAATTCAGTGTCACTATTATTACGAGTATATTGCAGGAACAGCAGCAGGACGCCGAACATATAACATATTTCTGATATTTCAGGAGCGGATTCATGGTACGAACACCTGGTGAAAAATTCCTCAATAACGAAAAGAAAGAACAAGAATTGTACAAACATGTTTAGCAGCATGGCAGGCAAAGGACGAAAAGTATATAGGTCACGTTGTCTCCATATGTTAAATATTGGAAACGCAACGTACAGCCGATGGGAGCTTCACTAGTCAAAAATTATCAGCGTGGTCTCGTTGTACAAATAAGAGTCTAAATAAAATTTACAAGGATCATAATCTTCGGCGTAATAATAAACTGAAAAGTGTGTACTTTAATGTAGGTAATAGTAGTAGGAATGTCTGTCCTAGCCTTCAGCTAGACAAAAAAGGTCATTTACCCAATTGAGAGAAAACTTGTATGCTCTAAGACAAAAAAATCACAGCATATTCACGAAGTGAATGATGGTGAGTGGGCGAAGCTCGGAGGGATCATTCGGGTAACCGTGAATCTTCTCGTACATTGCCCACTCGATCATGCAAAGACGTGACAACACGTGCCACGTCTTTGCATGATCCTGGGTGTTCGATTGTGAGCTGGGCACGAGCGTCGCCGACTTGTGTTCCGGGCGCTCCCAGCCTCAGCGACAACGCCAGTTCGCATTCCACGACAGAGGAAGACGATGCCACCTACTCAGACGCCGAAGTCCACACCAGTGCTCGACGCAACGCCTCGCCTCCGCATGCATCGCCACAGAACGCTGCTGTGAGTTGTGAAAGCCACGCGTCCTTGGCTATGGGTTGTGCCGCCGTGAGTACCGGAGCCGCCGCATGCTCCGCAGATACCGGCTGCCCTGGTTTCGCGACTCCGAGCGAAAGAGAAAGCGCGCCAAGAGCGAGCCCCTTTTCTTATTATAACAGCGCCATCTATCATCTTTAATCATCAACGTATACGGAAAACCACTAACGCCATCTAGAGATATAATTTCCAAGGACATATACACACAACGCCATCTATTGAGCAATTCATAAACTAGAGGTGGCTACATACTATGTACGGAGGAGGGGAACGACCCACACCCTGAGGAGCTTCGCCCCTAAAATATATGTTTGGGAAGACATGCCACGCACCGATAATCGTATTCCAACTCTCGTGGTCTCCCTGCATTATCAGGGCGAGATTGGCCACTTTCCGCTCATGAACGGAGTGTGATTATAAACGTGACATACAAATTTTCGCAGGAATATACTATCGCGCAGTTTTTAAGAAAGGAAAGGCAAGGAACCTAGGTGACGATTTTTTGCTGGGTAACAGAAAGACGGCCTTAATCTTCCCCTTACCTTTGAATAGGTACTGAGCATTTCCTGGACCACGCATGCTAAGCATAACGGGGAACTCTCTTAGTATCGCTACCTCGAACTCTTTTCCATTTGCAATCGGCATGGAATACAGTGCTTCTTGCGCTGTCTTATATAATGGAACTAACAAACTATATACCAGGTCCTTTAACGCTGCCCTCGCTACAGCTTCATCGGACGGCCTCTGGCTGTTGTGTTAGGTAGCGTTGTCGACAGGCCTCTGCCGGAATAGTAAGTCCTAGAATGGCAACGTGAACCGTCGACACACCCGATATCTATTAAGGACTTGTTGAACTTCTAGAGCGCAGCTCTGAGGCGCCCGTTCCTGCGTTGAGCGGCGTCGCCGTCGTCGGCGCAACCGATAGAGGGGAACTAGGACGAAACAGAGCGAACAATGCTTCGTGCCTACTCCCGCTTCTTGTGATAGCGCAATGCATGCCTCTCACGCACGTGCACGAGAAGGTACGTTGACTTTAGACGTTTGGGAGAAGAAGGAGACATGCTTTGGTCGAAGGCGCACTTTGCGTGTAGAACCCTCAAACGGACACTTAACAATTTGCGTCTAGTATTCCAAGCACAAGTTCGCCCATAATAAACATGTTTTAGAGCGGAGCTCTTCGGCACCCGTTCCTACGTTGAGTGACGTGACGTACGCGTCCTCGTAACCGGCAGAGAAAACAAGCACGCAAGAGAGCGAACTGGAGCGCAGAACTGGAGCGCAGCGGAGAATGAAAGACGGTGATGCCGAGGAGAGCGCGAGGACGAAAGAACGACAGTGACGAGACTACAGGTTCCACTGTGGCCGCCCGTGGTGCCACAGCAGTGCGCGCCGTCGTGCGGTCGCTGATGACGTCATGACTATATATATATATATATATATATATATATATATATATATATATATATATATATATATATATATATATATGCGGTGAGGGCGTCCACTGTTATACGTATATGATGTTGGATACGTATAACAGTGGACGCCCTCACCGCATATATATATATATATATATATATATATATATAACATATATATATATATATATATATATATATATATATATATATATATATATATATATATATATATATATATATATATATATATATATATATATATATATATATAACAGTGGACATATATATATATATATATGTCCACTGTTATACGTATCCAACATCATACGTATCCATCGCGGTTACGGACACCGGCGGCAGACAACTACGGCACCCTTGTTGTGATGATCTCATTACAGCTTTCGCTGTAATATATGTTAAATGGTGCTGATCACTAGAGACCACATTTTAGGCAATTGTCTATTTTGTTCCTTGCGTTCCTACCGTGCCACTTTGATATATGAGCAGGAATTAGATGTTAAGAAGGGCTTTTATAGTGTTTTTACAGTGACTATAAATGCCTACTTTCGGTGTTTGTGCCTAATTGCAGATAGTGCCTAGAAATGCCTATTTTCAAAATGAGCGCCTATATGAACGCTTTTTAATCTCAAAATTCGTCTTCGAGTGCGGTTTAAGACCGTTATTCATATCTCAGGGCAACAGTCACCTTTGCGAACTCTAATACCCATGTTACACAGGCCAGTTAACCGCGGTTACGACCAACCACGGCTAACCGCGTGGAACCGCGGTTAGAGCCAGCCACGGTTCGCTGATGTTACACAGCGCAAAAGCGCCCTCGGTTGAGGCGGCTAACACGACCTGGCGTACAACAAACTAACTGACGCACTGATCAGCAGATCGCCGTTCTGTACACAAATATGTCACTTATTTCTTGCATAATGTTCTTCAAACGTACAATTATGCGAATATATGCATATTTTACGGCAAAACCTCATTGATTTGGCGTGAAATGCTCTACGTCAGGCGGCAGTTCGGCGTTCAACTCGGCTGTTATTGCCGCGTACACCTTTGCATTACGTGACGTGCTCCGCAGATCGCGCTAATGATTTTCCCATAACCTTATAAGGCTTTCCGTGGTTCCTGCCGTCCAGTTCGTCCGTTTTTCACGCACGCTCGCCGGCATGCACTCATCGCTCATAGGTGCCGCCATTTCTTCGGTTAAGTATCTAACCGAGGTTGCCAAGCTCGGTTACCTGCAACTGCGGTTAGCGGCATAACCGTGGTTTCGCGTACCGTGTAACATTAGCAAACCGCGGTTAACGTAACCGAACCGCGGTTACGTTAACCGCGGTTTAGGCTGCCCGTGTGACAAGGGTATAAGAGGTTCAACCAAGTCCTCTAGTTCAACCAACTTCCGAAAGACAACCGCTAGCAGCAGTGTAATGGGCCGGGGCGGCCAACATGCGCGACAGCGCTGAGCAGTTGGTGGAGGAGAAGGAGAGGAAAAGACGCAATTTCCACAGCTCTAAACCGGAGCACGTCTCAGCGTCGGCAGGGGAATGGGGAGACAGAAGTAAAGAGGGGAGAAGCTAGAGGAGACTTGTGTCTATGGCCGAGGACGCGCCGAGTGGCTTTTACAGATGGTTGTCCAGTGTCCCGAGGGAATTGAAGAACCGCCCTGAAGACCTGGGTGTGGCGGTGGGAAGAGAACAGGCGGGTAGGGTCCCTCTGCGTAGCCGCGGGAAGGTGGAGAACGAATGCAAAACCGTGGAGAGCTGTCAGGGGAAAGGACGCTGGATCAAAAGAAAAGAAAAAATGTGATGTGCACGCGGCCTTCATTTCTTTGTAATATACTTCTTAAAGGTCGCCTCACCAGGTCACATAAGAAATTGTATTTACACACTGGAATTTGTTGCGGGTCCAATGAAGAGCGTTGTAACACGATAATTTTTCAGATTAGTTCGTTGTGCTCGGCTGCTGACCCGAAGGTCATGGGTTCGATCCCGGCCGCGGCGGTCGCATTTCGATGGAGGCGAAATGGTAGAGGCCCGTGTACTGTGCGATGTCAGTGCACGTTAAAGAACATCAGATGGTCGAAATTCCGGAGCCCTCCACTACGGCGTCTCTCATTATCATATCGTGGTTTTGGGACGTTAAAACCCCAGATATTATTATTGCAGATTAGTTCGTTACGAGCCACCAAACCACGACGCGAGGAGGCAAGCATCAAACCCTTGCCACTCGCCCCGTGTAGCTATCGCAAGCCTAATTCCTTCCCCTGCCCTCTTCGGTATCGGAGCCGAAGGATGAAATGACGCATACGCATAAACACGTCATGAGCACGTAAGGTCACTTGCGCATGACATGCCCGATCCTGCTCGTGCACGTATGCCATCAATGTTGTCTTTTCGGCATCCTTCCGTCTGTTCTTTTAGCGGTCTGGCTATCTGCTCCTGTGATGCCTGTCTAAGCCATGCCGAAAAGACAGAGACCCAGGAGCGTGTTGATTCGACGGTGGACGCTTGACACAGCATGCTAGATAGATAGATAAAAAACTTTATTGAAGTCCTGAAGGAGTCCACCCCCCCTTTTACAGAGGGAGGATCGCGGGCCGCTCCCACGTGGGGACGGGGAGGCCTAGCCTCACCGCCGCGTCGTGGGCCTTCTGGACAGCCTTGAGTTGTTGTAGGAGGACCGGGCTCTTGAGCATGGAGTAAAAGTCAGTTTCAGTGAATTCTTGAAGTTTTCCCTGTAAAGAGGGGCACCTCCAGAGCATGTGGCTAAAATCACTGCGATCGTGGCAATCCGGACAGAGCGCTGAAATGTCGGAGTAACGACTGTAAGTAAAGAGACTGGGGTATGTTCCCGTTTGAAGCATGCGAAGGGAGATTGCCTGTGGCCTAGACAACTTTTCGTGTGGCAATGGAAAGGACCTACGGCCCATTTGATAGTGCTTTGTGACCTCATTGAATGTAGTCAAAATGTCCCTAAAATGGAGGCTGGGGGGCTGATTCCTCTGTCTGAGCCGCGCAAGTCCCGGCGCGGTAAGTGAAACCTCGCGCCTTGGAGTGGGCTAGCTCGTTGACATTGGAAAGGCCCCCGACCTGCGAGCCAAGGTGAGCGGAGAACCAAGTAATAGTGTGGTGGGTGAGTTCCTTGTGAGCGAGAGTTCTAAAAACTTCCTTGCACACGGAACCAGACGCGAAGGCCCTAGCAGCGGATCTAGAGTCAGTATAGATATCAGTTCTCTGCGGATCAAGCAGAGCTAGGGCGATGGTCATCTGCTCCGCTTTGTGAGAAGAGGTTCTAACCGACGCTGAGGA
Organism: Rhipicephalus appendiculatus; assembly: GCA_030522465.1. Classification (NCBI taxonomy): domain Eukaryota; kingdom Metazoa; phylum Arthropoda; class Arachnida; order Ixodida; family Ixodidae; genus Rhipicephalus; species Rhipicephalus appendiculatus. Next base: position 99,877 of record JALIZH010009641.1, on the reverse strand, counting down.
TATAATCCGACCCTTAGTATCCACGGATACTACTGCAAAGTGAGCGGAAGCGCCGTACTGGGCGGCATCGACAAAACAAGAAACAGAGGAGTGCGAGTGAGCGTAAGCTAAAAGAGAGGAGGCTCGAGCAACACGCCTGCCCACGTTGTACTGTGGGTGCATATTTCGTGGAAGGGGAGACACTTTGATGCAAGAGCGCATACTATCGGCAAGATGCGTGTTTTGCACTTCGAGCGTCAGGGCGTTGAGTCCAGTGCCAACCAGTATCTTTCTCCCCCGCTGATGTAACTGAAAGCCTGGCAACCTGTGCCGTTTGCTGAGCCTCGATGACTTCTTCAAGCGTGTTATGGACTCCAAGTTTCATAAGGCTTTCTGTGCTTGTGTTCATAGGAATGCCAAGGACTCTTTTGATGCTCTTCCGTATGAGAGTGTTCAATTTATTTCTCTCGTGGAGTTGCCACTTGTGCATGGATGCGACATAGGTTATGTGGCTCATCAAAAATGCATGGAACAGTCTGAGGAGGTTGTCCTCCCGAAGACCACCCCGACTGTTGGAAATTCGAGAGATTAATCGGATGACCCCTTTCGTTTTGGAAGTCAGACGGTCGATCGTGCGGCCGTTCTGTCCATTGGCTTCGATGATCATGTCCAGAACGCGTATGAAGTCCACCCTCGGAATCTGCTGCCTTGATGCCGTGTGCAGCCTAATGTCGATGTCGGCCAGTGGTTTCCAGTTTTTGGGTTTGGGTCCCCTTCTAGTTGGTCGATATAAGAGAAGTTCAGACTTTGACGGTGAGAGCTGGAGGCCCATTTCCTTTATGTAGACTTCAACACAGTCGACGGCCTCTTGAAGAGAGCTCTCCACGCAGCCCTCCGAGCCACCAACACTCCATATGGTGATGTCGTTCGCGTAGATAGCGAACTTGATGCCTTCTTGGTTTGAGAGCTCGGCAGCAAGACCGCACATGACAATGTTGAAGAGTAGCGGGGAGATGACTGAGCCCTGCGGGGTGCCGAAGGCACCTAGATCATAGGGCTCAGACTTGAGATCCCCTAGCTGGATAGTGGCTCTTCTATCCCTGAGGAACGAGCTGGTGAACTTGTGAAAGTTGGCTCCTAAGTTGAGGCGAGAGATGGAGTCAAGTATATGGGAGTGCGAGACATTGTCAAAGGCCTTTGCGAGATCGAGTCCGAGAATTGCTCTAACGTCTTTCGTCTCCTGATCTATAATGTGATGTTTCAGCATTTTCATGACGTCCTGAGTAGATAGGTGTGGCCTGAAACCTATCATGTTGTAAGGGAAGAGGTTTGTTTTCTCTACGTGCTTCGATATCCGATCGTTGATGACGTGCTCGATGACCTTGCCTATACAAGACGTCAGTGAAATAGGTCGCAAGTTGCTAAGACTGGGACTCCGGCCAGGTTTAGGGATGAGAATGACCGACGCCATTTTCCAATGCTGAGGGAAAACCCCCCCGACTCCCAAATACGATTGATTTCATTGGTGAGGATGGTGACAGAGTCGTCGCATGCTAGACATTGAAAAGAAAGACCGTGATCTGCGAAACGTGCGGGAAATGCATGGCTATATTATATATATATATATATATATATATATATATATATATATATATATATATATATATATATATATATATATATATATATATATATATATATATATATATATATATATATATATATATATATAATATTGGTCTTTTTTGTTGTTGTATTTGTTCGTTGTTTGTTCTTATTTTTTTTTTGTTGCCCGTATGTACGGGACCTGCCACACACCGAACGGGGCTTGTTTCCCCTTTCTCTTCTTCGCTTCCTCCAGCCAATGAGTCGAGGAGAACTGCTTGGCATACATACGTCACTACTGTCAACTTCAGTGATTTATTGTTTTCGTCCTCTCCTTCCTTCAACAAAGATTGACCACGTCGCTTTTGTGTAGTTCGCATAGCGTCACATTTTCTCATCAGCCCTGACGAAGACCGGTCCACCGGTCGAAACCGTTGGAAAATAAAACTAAGGCAACCGCTAAGGTGTGTCTCTTCTCTTACCAAGTACGTTTGGCCCATTGAAAAAAGCTTATATATATCTATATATATATATATATATATATATATATATATATATATATATATATATATATATATATATATATCAGTGAGAATAATAGTTCGATGGGTCAGTTCTCTTGGTTCAGCAATTGGTTATAATACAACGGTGGCGTTGTCAACAAGCATATAAATATTTATTTAGTTCCCAACAGTTTCAGGAGGGGTCCTCCCTTCGTCAGGGGATGAGTTAAACTAGCGCCTCTAGCTGCATTCACTTGCCTTCGAAAACATCTAAGAGGAAGTGGGAAAGAGGGAAAAAAAGAAAAAAAAACACACCGACGACGCAACACGACAAATTGAGAAAAATTGAAGGACACTTTGTACATTTCAAAGTGTGTTCGGCGAAAGCGTGTGGCCATTCTACTGACGGAAAGACGGACGGAAAGACCGACGGACGGACAGACACGACGGACGGACAGACGGACATCCGGACGGACGGACATCCGGATGGACGGACGGACAGACGGACATCCGGACGGACGGACGGACGGACATACGGACATCCAAACGGACGGACGGACATCCGGAAGGACGGACAGACGGACATCCGGACGGACGGACGGACGGACATCCAAACGGGCGGACGGACGGACGGACATCCGGACGGACGGACAGACGGACATCCGGACGGACGGACGGACAGACGGACGCATCCGGACGGACGGACATCCGGACGGACGGACGGACGGATGGACAGACGGACATCCGGATGGACGCACGGACGGGCGGACATCCGGACGGACGGACATCCAGACGGACGGACATCCGGATGGACGGACGGACATCCGGACGGAAGGACGGACATCCGGACAGACGGACGGACGAACATCCGGACGGACGGACGGACGCCGGACGGACGGACACCGGACGGACGGACACCGGACGGACGGACGCCGGACGGACGGACACCGGACGGACGGACACCGGACGCCGGACGGACACCGGACAGACGTGAGCATGAGACATTAAAGGCTTTCGCCTTAAAATTCTCTACAGTCGAGAGTCATTGAGAGTCCACATCTGCTTATGATCTCGTGTTTACCGGTACTCGTGGTGCGGAGGGCCACCCAAAGCTGTCGCCGCGGCGGCCGGGACGAGTTTGCGCCGCCACACGTGGAGGCAAGAGGGGCCCCCTTAATGGCTCGGCTCTCCCCCTTTCATGTTCGTTCCTTGTCAATAGCTCCCAAGCTAGGGCAGCGTGGGCACCACATATTATACAAATGCGAAAAAAAGGAGAAAGAAAGGACTCTGCAGACGTACGAGACAATCAAGAAACAAACATGGCCTCCATTTATGTTTCCGTATTGCCAAAAACATCTTGGTTTACTTCTCGAAGGCACGAGAGTCTGCCAGGGTCCTCGTTGATGCCGGATAATAATTTTCTAAATTTGAAAATAAAATATGCCTGTCGTTGTTCGTACTCCCGCGTGTTTCGGAAACCTGATTGTAGAAGGGTTACGCTGATATTTTCAAAGCTGTAGTTTGGGAGACGTAAGTGTCTGGATAAGGGTAAGTTCGGCAGCGAAGTGGTGTGGTACCGGTGGTTATTGAACCGCAGTCGAAACGGCATGTCTGTTTGGCCAATTTATTCTTGCCCGCAGGCATTGCAATGTAGCATGTATATCACATTAGTGGAGTCACAGTTAAGGTTTTCCGTGATGTTGAATTTGAAATCTGAGGAGCTTGCTTTTGATTTACGTGTTATGACAATGTGGGGGCATACTTGCACCGAGCTTTTCCGCAAGGGTGGTACCCTGGTTCAATTTTAGCATGGTTTGTTTTGGCTCTGACAAGAATGTCCTTCAGGTTTTTATCCCTGCGGTACACCACGCGAGGTGGTTCCGCGAAGATGTAAGTTGATCGTTTGCTTTGCCTGATTATATTGAAATGCCGGGAAAGTATGTTATTAACTCGCGGCACTGATGAGGAATGAGCACAAGATTTGTTTGAGAAGTTGTTTTTGATGCTGTTTTTGGCTCCTTAATTATGGTATTCTGGTTCACATTGCGAGCACGCAGTATGGCGTCGTCAGTAATGTCCTCGGGATAATTCTGCTGTGATAGGGCATGCTTTCGGTATCCTCCATTTTTTTTCAAATTCCTGTATGTCGGTGCATATTCATCGATACCGGTAAGCCTGAGAATATGGAATGCCCGTTTTGCAATCTCTTGGATGGCTGCTGTTGAAGTGCAGGTATATCTGCCGGTGTAGGCTTTTGGTAAAGGTTTGTTGTCAGGCGTTCATTTTCGATCGAGACAGTGACGTCCAAGAAGTTAATTCCAGTTTTGGAAATGATATGCGTAAACTTGATGCTACCCTCATCGCGGTTCCATACTATGAATATGTCGTCCACGAATCTCCGGTAATACAAAGTGCAGCATATATATATATATATATATATATATATATATATATATATATATATATATATATATATATATATATATATATATATATATATATATATATATTGGCTTGAGCGGACGAACGTACAAAAACTTTTATTAGTTCCAACGTCTCGGCCGGGGTCCGGCCTTCGTCAGGGAAGCCCTGACGAAGGCCGGACCCCTAACCGAACGTTGGAACTAATAAAAGCTTTTGTACGTTCGTCCCCCTGAAGCCAATTTTTATTAAACACTGGATCCACTCAAAATACTTGCCTGATATATATATATATATATATATATATATATATATATATATATATATATATATATATATATATATATATATATACACTGGAGAAGCTTCTTCAATGGGCCAAACGTACTCGGTAAGAGAAGACACACAACAGAAAATGTTCATCAGCCCTGACGAAGACCGGTGGCAAACAAAAATTAAGCCAACCGCTAAGTTATGTCTCTTATATATATATATATATATATATATATATATATATATATATATATATATATATATATATATATATATATATATATATATATATATATATATATATGTGTGTGTGTGTGTGTGTGTGTCTGTGTGTGTGCTGCTATTTTATTTATGTAAAAAGTTTTGTGCCTATATTTACGATTTTTTGGCGCCTAAAACGAGCGTTTCTAGTGCCCAACAATCCGGCCGCTATTGATCACAGTGCATTTCTATTTATCAGTCAGGAACAGCTTCGCTTGCATCTCTGTCTTGCATTTCTGCTATTGTTGTAGTATTCCTCGTTTATTTATTGCTTGTATAGGTATTATTATGCGTCGTCTCGGTGTACCTGCGTGAAGTGCCACACGAAGAGCGGGCCGAGTCAGGAGACAGCTAATCTCCTTTTTCCCCCTTCTTGGACGTCTTTTGAAATACCCAAATGAATGGAATGAAATGAAATGAAATCAAATCAAAGTCTCAGTGTTAAGCACGAGAACAAATTTGTCGAATCCTCAGAAGGCATTGTGTAGGGCATTCCCCTCTCCTGTAATAGGAAGCACATAAGCCAGAATAGGGAGGTCCATCATTGAGAGACGTGAAGAGCCTGATTACGCCTGTTCGCCGTTGACGCAGACTGGCGAGCTTGCTTCCCACTGCGCGGAATCTAAGTGCACGGCGATATTTCGTGACACAAAAGGTTTGGCGCTTTTGTGATTAGACAGAGAGGTAAATTACCCAAGCGTTTCATATGCACATCAGTGCAGGGTGCATTATCACTCAAGAAAGGTTAAGGACGCAATCCACGTAGACGAAAAAAGAATGCGACAAGAGAATGAATGAAAAAAAACATTTATTGCAAAAATGGAGTTTAAGAGAGGACTGGGCGGGTCCCTATTCCGGGACTCCGTTGGATTGCGCTGCAATTCGCGCCCGCTCCACGAGTCTCCGCTGGTCCTCGAGAGCTGGGCTCGACAAAGCCTCCTCCCACCCCTCCCACGTTGGCTGCGTAGGTTGCGCGATGCTTCTATTAGACTGGCAGGCCCAAACCATGTGGAACAGGTCAGCGCGGCTGCCACAGAATTTACACGTGGCACTAAATTGTTATGGGTCTATTTTGGCCATTATGACCGGGCTGCTGTACGACATGGTTTGAAGGCTGCGCAGACAGGAGAGAACGTCAACTTCCAACTGACTTTATTTGAAAAAAGGCTTATTTTTATATACATGCAGACATGTGCGCAGTTACAGTTGTGCAGGACAATGGCGAACAGTGCCACGCTTATGACATCATGTTGTAACAAAATTGCGCTCCAGCTGTACGCAGGAAGTGTCCCTGATGCACATATCTCGTATCACATTGATAAAATACGCCTCCAAAAGTTCACGTGCCAAAGTGTTCTTGACCCTTCCAAGTATGCGAATATTTGTAAAGTCCAACCCACACATGCAGGATACACAGTGCACAGGTAAATTGGCTCTGATCTTATTTTTAATCGAATGCCCTGTCATTAACGCAGCGTCTGGTCTGGCCGATATAAACTTTGCCGCATGTAAATGTAATTTCGTAAACCACGCACACCGCGCAAGGTACAAATGGCCTTCTATGCTTTTTACCACAAATGGTCGGCATTTGTGGTGCTACGATGCGTGGACAGAGGCCGGCCAACTTCCGTGGGGCTGAAAAAGAATAGGTACCTTGTACCTGTTCGGCACCTTCTTTAAGTTGGGGGGAACTTTGTGCATATACGGCATGACCGGTGGCCTTTATGCACCGGCGGCTTTGTTTTCGGCTTGCCCTTCAGTTTCTGAAACAGAGTTTGCGCTACTGCTACAATAACTGAGCAAAGGTATCCGGCTGAAGTCAGCCTTTCTACCTGGTGGTTAAAACCTTCCTGCATTTTGTGAGCACAGGTTCGCGTCAATGCAGATTCAAGGCACATTGATGCTATTGGCATCTTCACAAGTTTCGTGAACGCCGAGCCGTAGGGTAAAAGTTCTTTACGAGAGCGAGGGCAGTAGGCCCAGCAAATGTGTCGCTCTAATAGCGTCAAGGGTAAATCTGAAAACCGCAAATTGTCAACTTAAGGCAGCTCATGCGTAAAGGAAAGCCCTTTGCCATCTTGTCTAAACAAAAGAACATCATCCACCGTATCAATGGTCGTTACAAAAGGGTCAGATTTTAAAATAACCAAAAAATTGTCAACATACATAAAAACGTGTAGCTCTAGGGCATCGTCAAGAATCAAAGCCATTGGATGATGAGGTAACCATGGAATTTCGAAAGGGTGCTAGAATAACTCCCGCTACGTTCAGTTTTCAAGAGTATGTAGGTAGTTTCAGCCAATTCCGCCTCATCTAAGAACTTTCTGATTGACTGTGCGTTTCCTACCAGCCAAGCTACGATATTTTAAGGAAACGTAGAAATTGCCTGCCACAAAAAATGAAAAAAAGAACATTTTGGTGACACCCACGCTGATACTTTCTGTCACATGGGAAAGTTTATTATCATTTGTATCCAATGACATTGTACACATTAATGACATTAGGTGTTGTACGCTGCCGCACGACAGGAGATCATGTCCTCTGCAAACGATGGCAATCCCGATGCGGCAATAAGTAAAAAAAAAACTCCAGGCCATCTCCACGAAGTGCATGCTGATGAGTGGGGGCGAAGCTCCAACGCATCGGTAAAACCGTGAAACATTCGCCGATACATCATGTAAAGACGTGAAACATAATGATACATAATGATGTTTTACTTTACGGATCACAAAGAAGGGTTCTTTCTAATGAGCTCTGTGACCCGTTTCCCTTTGATGATTACAGATTTGATGTCAGTGAAGTACGTGGCAATGTCGATACAGGTCCCTCTGATGGTGGTGAGACGCTTACAGTCGTACGAGCTGCACCAGAGATCGTAACGGGATGTCATGTGTGGGACTAGCTCCACCGCTGCGTTTGCCTCTGGGGCGTTCATGATGGTAGCTGCGTGGAGATGTTCGCTGACTGAGCTCCCGGCGAAGATGGCGGCGCGCCATCTAGCGGGTGGCCTTTCAATTACAGCACAGAGAATGACGCTGACATGTCATCGTCATCGTCATCGCACTAGCGCGCCAGCACAGCTGCGCCTCTAGCGGGAGCAATGCGAACTAGCGTATAGCCGATGACGCTTACATGATGGCAGCGCCATCTTCATCGCCATCTAGTGTACACGGCGCCAGGGACATAGCCCCGGCTATAGGAGGTTCGTCCCCAAGAAAAATGCTATATGATCATCACCAGCAGCAGCACGCTGCCTACGCCCACTGCAGGGCAAAGGCATCTTCCATGTTCAGCCAATCAACCCGGTCCTGTGCTTTCTGCGGCCACGTTAGACCCGAAAACTTGTTAATCTCATCTGCCCACCTAACTTTTTGTCTCCCCCCTTGCACGTTTGCCTTCTCTTGGAATAATATCCTTGCCTTCTCTTGGCTATAATATCAACTGATAGCAATCACTGCTTTTAGCAAATGTCCTTCAGTCCGTGTTAACACCATTGCTCAAACGCCGGCTGCTCTTTCGAATGACGGCTGCTACTGAGCACGTGACACGACATGGTCAGCAACGTTGTTGAGTTGCTGACCATGTCCGTTCAGGTCCGTGCGTTGCCGGCCACAATTTCACATTCTTTGCCTCAGTATATCGCCGAAAGGCAAGAGCTCGCGTGCCGCATTGGTGACCATATCGCAATCGTCCCCAATGTTTCCGTTGTAAACGTGTTGTTTTCTGACTCACAGTCCTTCGACTTGTTTGGCGCTGTGGTAAGTATATTCTTGGTATTTCTCGGAAATATGTTTCAGACGGCGATGCAATATTTTATTAACGGAAACGTATCACTCTATTAAGCCGGTGAATTATATAGCAGATGCCAAGATGCCGCTTCTTCTTTAGTAAAGATCAACGGAAAAATGAATGAGATGCAAGGTAAACATTGAAATATTCTTTTCGTTTCATTGATAAGAATATTTTACAAAGCGCTAAATTAAAAGGTACTTTATTCAAGAGAATTGCATTACCGTATACAAAGTGAAAGAAACTGCACAAGTACCTATCAGTAGTTTATACTGGTAGTATTTATGAGCTTGCTATATCCCTTCCGTTTGAAAGGACTGCCCAAGAAAGATGCAATTGTTAGCATGTGGGCTAACCATCAGACTTTATTTTCAGCGGCAAAACAAAGTGCTGATGTGGTTCCTCAGATGCACGTAAGCGACCTTCACTCAATGTTTTCCATGCTTGTTGCATCGCATGATGTGGTTTGATGCGCTCTGCTGCGCAACGCTTGTGAAGAAAATATGCATTGACATTGAGATGTGTAGTTAAAGGTTATTGTTTGTCTGTGGGAATACCCTGTAAACATCTCAAGGCACTTATCATCCGGCCCACTTTCTAAAGAGCTATTTCGCAACCTCAGCTCGACCCAGGCATCAGGATCTGTAGTAAAAAAAAATGAAGAGTACACAGCACATCGGTAATGTCAGGCAAAAATTGTTTTGGCTTAAGCATAGTTACTTTCCCTGCGAGTAATTATTTGCGATCGTCAACGACAACTATATTTTCTTCGGTGTTGGAATTAAAAAAGTAGGGAAAGAATCAGCGCAAAGCAAAACAGAAGCGAAAGAAACGAACAGAAATATAAAGCTCGGAACTTCGAAATTTTTTTAAAAGAAAGCTTTAATCGGTTCTCTCATTGCATATACTTAATACGAAAAGCAGCCAGCCAATGGCGACTAAGCACTTAAGTAGAAAATCTTGGCGAAGTCGACCTCTGTATCGCAAACGAAAAGATTACGTGACCTTCTTCTTCACTTAAAGTTCTTAAATGGTGCTAGCCCGTAGCGTTTGTTGCGTGGAGGAGGGCGTGGAGCCAGCACTGCCAGAAGGAGAATGGTGTGCCACCCCATCCATAACAGCTTTACTGTAAAACTCCTATAGAGCGAATGTTCCACGGAAATGGGGCAAATCCTCCAACTCACCACTTTGGTCCACTAAAGATTAACAAGAGAATAAACGGGTAGCGGACACCGATTGAAATTTCTGTGCAGACGTAGCCAGTAATTCAGGACGACTTAAGAGAACCGTCGAAAACACCGGCGTAGCCCGTTTCAGCTTGTCTAGTTCACCATGTGTGCAGAATGTTTTTGCGTGTGGTGATTGAGCGCGTGCCAGTGAAACGCCGCACCAGCGCCCTAGTATTCTGCGCAACACTGGAGCCATAAGTAGACATCATACTCCCAGGCTTTTGCATTATGGTACTACAGTTGTACTCCTGAATAAGAAAAGCCCTCAAGAACGAAACCCCGGCTGCAACAAAGAAATCTGGTGTTCCCGGCGAACATCCATAGAGCTCAATACATTTGTTCCCTCTCGACAGCGAAGAGATTTCAAACAGCACTTCCGCAACAACGATAGTTTCAGTTAGCAACCCACAACAAGTTCTTTTCTGCCTGTGGGCTAGTCGGAAACCCATAAGTACGATAATTGCTGCACCACTCATTCGATTAATCGGGCACATACGTTTCCGCCCACATGCATCGGTGCTCTTTACGTTCAGTCGAATAGTAATGAGCTCAACGAAACTTCTTTTTTCTCTGACAACACTTTCTGATGACGCACCTACCGGCAAATACGTGGGCACCTGATGTTTCAATTGAGCACACCCACCAAAGTGATGTCAGGCCGACAGAGACTGTAGGCTGCCTAAATCTTTGCTGCCGTGTGTTTCCCCATGTGGACGCCGAGATCTCCCGCGTTTTGCTTACGTGCAGTGTTGGGTCTTTTTTAAATGTTACCGCCTCCTATTAGGAAGCGTAAGTTTTTTGACGCTTCAGGAGTAGTCTACGATCATCGCCGAAACCGTGAAAAGCAGAAAAAGGGCGGTATTGCAGAGAAGTTCGGCATCCCGTAGCGTTCGCTGTCTAGGATTCTCAAATCGAAAGACGGCATAAGATCAGGAACTTTAAATTTTCAGTGTGCAAAGTAACTGGCGTGGGTATTTTTCTAATTTTGCGACAACGAAATTCTCACGAGGACGAGTAAATGCCGCTTCCCCGGCGATTTCGTTTATAATGTGTCTGACTGTACGTGTTTCCGCAACACCAACAGCATAGGCGTGCGCAGGGTTCCCCTTCAGGGGGGGGGGGGGGGGCGAAGGCTCTTTGCAGCGCCCCACCTCCTTATTACGTCAATGTATGAGGCTGCCTAATTTACCCGGGGAATCGTGTGCAACACATCACGGAACACCACTTGCCCCTCATGGCACACACGCCCACAAGCAACTGAAGTTCGCACGCCCAGCCAATGAATTCATTGGCCAAACACACGTGATCGTTGCCTTGCGGACAGCGGATGCTCTAGTGGCCCGTCGGTTCCGTCATGTGCGTTGGTTTCACCTAAATGACGTCACACACGCAATGTGGCCAAATTTGTGGGAAGCCTGTTGGGTGAGTCCGGGCCGTCAATAAATTTCACTTGTAAAGAATCTCCGTATCTCTCCAGCTGATAATTTGGCATAAATAACGGAGATGTGCAAATGAACGTATTGAGATCCATTGACCTAAGAAATTCGCCGGAGTTCACCTTTAAGTGTGGTAAATCATTTTGAGAAGCTAAGAACAATGCAATATGTGATGGACAGAAAATTATGGGCCTCACATCACGATACAGGAAGGCGACAGCGTTGATCCAAGGACGCATGGTGGTGACCACTATCTACTTGGTTGACTTTGAGATATAGAAATCCGAAGCACGCACACACAAAAACGTATGGCAGCTTGCACTAGTGGTAAAAAGCCTCAAGGGAGTGCGGAGCTTGGCAGCCTTCTATGTTTCTGTTCGCTTTTCTCCCTCTTTTCTCCTCTCTTTCTGTGTTTTTCTCTCTTCCAGCTTTTTCAGTGTTTTTTTTTCTCTTCATTTCCATTTATTTGTATCATCATCAAGGCGATCGAAGAACAAGCGAAACAGAGCATGTGTTCAAGTGGCTGTGTTATCTATCAGGGGGTCTCAAACTCACCTCAGCCAGTGGGCCGCATTAACCCTTTCCTGCCTGAGAAAAATATAATAGAAAAATTGCTACTTTGCTCAAAAATTATTAATGTTTGCTCTATAGTAATTAGGTTTTCAAAGGTTGAACTGTAAGAATCGGGGTATTTGACCCAGAAAACAGACCCGCACATACGTGCGGGCTGGGCTTTTATTCGTGTGATTCACTGCGGCGAGGAATATACTCATATCGGCTAAGACAAAGCAAAAAATGCGTGGTCAACGCTGCGAATGCAACATTTTAAAGTATCGTGTGTCACTTGTGAGGCACAGGTGTAAGTTTCACTTTATACAACGCGTCCTTGAACATGAAGCTACACTTGATAGCCTGCAGTGATGTGCAGATGTCAAGCTGTATACTGATCGCCAGTGGTACGTATAGCTGAGTCCAATCACTTGGCTATGCCGGGTGCGTTTTGCACTCCAGGAGAGTTGTGTACGGATTGATCTTGTGACCATAGGTCGGCACTTTAAGGGAGTACTCACTCAAACTCACTCGCCACAATTTTTTCAGCCTTCGCACTCACTCACGTTCACACTCATGTCCACTCACACTCATGAGTACTCACTCACGTTCACACTCACCTCCACTCACACTCATGAGTACTCACTCACGTTCCCACTCACGTCCACTCACACTCATGAGTACTCACTCATACTCAACTCACCACGTTCAAATGAGTGTGAGTGAGTGTGAGTTGAGTGCACTCATGAGTGAGTGTGCCGAGCTCCATAGGTCGGAACTTTAAGGGAGTACTCACTCAAACTCACTCACCACAATTTTTTCAGCCTTCGCACTCACTCACGTTCACACTCATGTCCACTCACACTCATGAGTACTCACTCACGTTCACACTCACGGCCACTCACACTCATGAGTTCTCACTCACGTTCACACTCACGTCCACTCACACGCATGAGTACTCACTCATGCTCAACTCACCACGTTCAAATGAGTGTGAGTTGAGTGCACTCATGAGTGAGTGTGCCGAGCTATGCTTGTGACACATTTTTCTTGCTGCTTTCAATTCTTGGGCTCCTGGTGACGAGCAAAGTTCTTCAGAGATGGGATGCAGCCTATGATCAGGCCCATACCTAAAGCTGCTTGAGCTTTTGCAGAATTCCTTGCAAAGTTTTTCTACGTCTACTACTAGGGCACACTGCCGTTTAGTCAGCAGCAACAATAAAGATCGTTGCATTAAATCAGAGTGAGAAAGTCGGCAAAGGAGTCTTGACAACAAAAGAACGTCGGCTGTCTCACCTCTTCCAAGCAGGTTAGGCTTTGCAGCCGAATGTGTCTTCTTCCAAAGGACATCAATTTTACTGAAACTGGCAGGATTGGGTGAGTGGTCACCTGACTCAGTTATTGCGGAGGCTACTGCTCAAAAACTCGCCTTCCATACTCCAGTTTTCATCCTTAAGTTGGCTCGAACCACAAATATGAATCTCCGTCAATTGCTCAACGTGGTCCCTACCCAATTCTGGCGCCAGACATCAGGAGGCTCAATATCTCTTCTATGTCTTCTTGATTCTCTGGTTTTAAAATCTCCGCATGTAAAAAAAAAAAATTCGGCGCCCACAGAAGCTTCTTCCCCAAGTTAGATAATTTTAGCAATTTTAACCCTCATTGTTATTTATTATCCTGAGAATTTCACTGGCGATACTGAAAATTTATATGGCAATGTAAAGTCTGATTCTTTTATATATAATACATGTTGTGACAAAACATTCACAAAATTGTTGTTTTCTGCGTAAATTGTGATCACAATTCACGCGCATCACTTCGCGTCGCTAACTCCAGATATAAGAAAACATCGGGAAGCACTAACCAAAGAAGTGGCAATAAGATGCCAAGAAAGCTATTCGCAATAAAAAACAGAATGCGGAGGCGTAACAGCGCGCGAACGAGCTAAACTGTGCCGCTCTGCCGTGCATTTGACGAGGACTAAAGCCCAACCCGCACAAACGTGCGGGTGACTTTTTCACGCGTGACTGCACAGCGTGTGTGGTAAGAACGCGTAAATTTTTTAGCGACGCATGTTTTTTTTTTTTTTTTTTTTTTTTTTTTTTTTTTTTTTTTTTTTTTTATTTCGAGAGTTTGCCCAACGGCATACATAGTTAAATATACAAATAGAGGCCGGTTTCCGCTATGTACATCAACAGTGCTCTATATAGTGGGGCCCATAGAGCCACAAATCATAATCTGGTGGTCTCGTCGGATGGAGGCCCACTGTTGTCAGGTAGCGCCGTCGTATCTGGTTCAGGCCAGGGCATGTCCACAACAGGTGCTTGATTGTAGCCGCGGACGCTTCAGTGGCACAGAATGGGCAAGTATCCCCAAATGGTCCATGCAGATGTTGTGGCCAGGCATATGTGACCGACGGAGTAAGTGCCGCCCCCCACACGAAGTCTCCGCAACACCACCTCCTCCTGGCGGGTAAGTCCGCCTGGGAGGTTTGAACCACACGGTGGAATTAAATCTCGTGTGGTGCGGCGGAGAATCTCCTTGCGGTGGAGGAAATCACCCCGAGGATCACTCGGGAAAGGCGCTCCTTGAGTTCGTGGCAGCTCACTGTGGGTGGCGGTGTCAGCTTGTATGTGAGCAGTAATTGTGTCCCGTGGTATCCACTGTATCCTGATCTGGCCAGGCATCTGTGCAGTTATGCGTTGTATGTCGTCGGCGAAAGTGTGCGCGTTATACACCTTGCGGAGCTCCTTTATGGCTGATATAGAGTCGGTGCGTATTATAGTAAAGGATGACGACGATGTGGAGGCCGCGCTCACCAACTTTGTTGCGTCTCGTATTGCCAGAAGTTCAGCACTGACCGATGGAACCGGAGCTCTCAGGAGGTACAATTGATTGGCACACAAGTTTTGGTGCCCCGGCACCACGATTGATGTAACCACCTGCGTGTCCGTGCAGCTCGCATCAGTATAGGCCACCAGTGAGCCTGTCGGGAGTGCGGCATCTGCTTCTTCAATGTGGCGCCGGAAGGTAGTCGTTGGACGAGGGACTGGATTTCGGAGGCGGCCGATAGGTTTGTTATCCGTTAGTTGCCGGTGATCCCACGGTGGAAGGCTTATTATTGAAGGTGGCGAGACAGACACCGGATTGCCCATATACGCCGCTAAGTCCGCAGCAGGTGGTAGAAATGATGGCTTGAGCTCCCTTGCTTGCCGGCGTTGATAAATCAACTCGTCGATGGTGTTTAGTTGCGCCTCTTCCTGAAGTATCGGGATAGGTGTGCATCGTGGAAGCCCGGTAACGACGCGCATCGTTTCTCTATTGATGCATTCTAAACGGGCCCACGCATGTTTTTCAAAGTCTTAATATTGCTTTGATATGCATACACTCACAAAAAAATGGATAACAAGAGGGAGCGTTGATTAACACGTCTGAGGTAGCTGCTGCCGGCGCGCGTGCTCATTTGGCACTTTTCGTGGAAGATTGCTCGCCTTCTGGTGTCGAAATTATTGAACTACTGAAACAGATATATTCCCGTAAACATTGACTTCAGCGGCACAGAGCTATGAACCCGAAACTAAAACAGGTGCCGTTCGGTGAGCGTCTTTATTGACCCACACGTTTGTGCGGGTCAGGCCGTAAAGGTTTAACGCAATTTAGACCCGCAAGGGCCGGGACAGGCAAGAAAATGAAAGCGGTAGGGGGGGGGGGGGGGTTCTGCAAATATTGAGCACACGCTACCATGTGAAAGAAACCCTTTTCCATTACTGAACGAGATAGGGCGCGTAGGATTTCAACACCATGTCGATACCGACTACCAAAATGACTAAAATCTGCACGCTGATTATGAAGTATATAGTTTTGTTTCAAGATTATGTTTAAACACCTGGTGACCAGAAGCGGTGCCTCACGAAAACAGTGCTTTAGAGTAGTCATACCTGTGTAGCTGATGAACACACTTATTATTATTATTTTTTAATGTATGACGAAAACAATAATTTGGGGCCGCGGGCCGGAAAGGAGAGGTTTGCGGGCCGCATATTTCCAGGCCGCGTGTTTCAGAGCCCTGCTATATATGGTTTTGCCTGCGTTACGCCAGGCCAAGACAGCATACGACGACAGGGTACGACAGCCTGGCCACCTAATGTGCTCCGAACTTCAAAGTGAATTTACAATCAGTGCGGAAGAATGGCTATCACGAGACAAGGAAGCGGTTAGGGTGGGGTTATGAAATTAAGAATTTTCAAAGCATAAAAAGGAATAAGCTCTTGCAGGCAAGGTAAATTTGTTGAAAATGGGATGGACTTTGGTCCGTCAGTAGACTTGAGATAGCCTGATGAAGATTATAACAGTAATTGTGATCAGGTGACATCAGTGCAAAATCGAAACTGTTATTCATAAGTAATTTTTAGATGGTTGTTGCTATCAACTAGATGGAAAGAGAGTGCCGTAGGGCTTAATATACGCACAGACACTTATACTTACGTACCAGTCATATCGGCGTGAAAATTAACATAAAACACTCCACAGTCATTGCTGGCACTCTGGTACACTAAAGTTTCGTACGTGCCCTTCACATCTATAAACATGAAGAGAACAGGAAATTCTCTTATACAACTTGCTGGCGATCATTTCTTTCTTGTACAAGAGCTTACGACGAAACTAAGAGCTTGGAACCCTGTGAGTGTTCTTTGTTGCAAGGCATAATGCTAGAGAAACCGAGTATGCATAATAACTACCCGCACTCGTTTCACCATTTGCTTAACAAGTAGCTGTTCAAATTACACTATGTTATAGAAGGCATTCCATCAATTGCACAGAGAGATCCAGTTTAGAAAAAACTAATAAGGCCGGAAACACTTACCCATTCAGTTCGCCATGTTGTCTGTGTCGGCTACTGGTAAACTAAGAGGGATGCGCACTTGCGGAGCTTGTGCGGTGGTGCAGCTATAATTCAGCATTTTATGTAGAAAAACCAACCTTGCTTTTCTCTGTCTACTACTCACACAAAAAGAGCCCGGTAGGCTAGTTGGTGGTGCATAACTCGGAACACTAGCGCAAAAAATCACCCAGGCGACGACAGAGCAAGACGGGACACAGCGCTATGTATTAGCGCTTTGTGTCCCGTCTTGCTCAGTCGTCGCCTGTGTGATTTTTTGCGCTACTGGTCCGAGTTATCCACACCAAGTACACTCTAAAAATGATAGAGTAAAAATGGTGGCTTTTTGTCCCACAACAATAATCGTCATCCGGCTTGCTTGCGCTTCCTTTCTTAAAAACTCGGCGCTGGCCACTTTCCTATCGAGAATGCTACGTCCCGCTGATAACGCGCATGTCGTTCGTGACCACAAACTCCGGGCGCGCGGCGATAATGCAAGGAAAGGAACGCAAGATAGATGATGATTATTGTTGTGGGACAAAATGACACGCTTTTTATTCGATCATTTTTTAGAGTGTGTCTGATATATTTGTCGTTTCTTTGAAAGTAGCAGGTAGGTTATGGCTCAAAATACGGAATAACCAACGAGAGACGATCCACGCAGAGCTGGCGATACCTTCATAGGCAGTACTAAACAGAAATCTACCATGAACTACCATTAGTGTACTAAAATAAGAAAGAGAAGTGACATATGAACGAACGCTGTTTACTAAGCGACATATATCTCGTACCTCTGTTATGTTTTCATCCTAGTTGTTTCTAACAAAGAAAAAAGAACCTTTAAATTCACTTTGTTTCGCTTATTCAAATTCTCTTGTTCCGGAAAACTTGGTGCTTTCAGGTAGTAGGTAAGGGATTATTAAAGCGAAAGCCTGAAAAGCCGCATTGATCGTGAAAATTGACCGTTGGCGTCGAAGGACTCCGCACGAGTGATGCTAAAACTCAGCACGTGTGGGTGTCACATGACGTCATCATGACGTCAAATATTGCCAAAGTTTGTGACGCCATGATAACCTCATATGGCATCATGATTGCCTGAGATAACAGGTCATCACATGGTATCGTTGCCTGATCAAAGGCGGGTCAATCATGGAGGCCGCGCAAAACCAGGTGTTGTTACCTATAGGCGTCTAAGCATCACGAGCAAATGATCGCGGCAGCAGTGCAAAACCATGTGATGTTTTGCACTGCTTCCGTGATATTCTGCTTGCAGTGACTGGGCGTCTATAGTTTATGTATCAACGACGTCATGTACCGACTAGCTCTGCGAGAAGTTCAGCTAAGAGGTGCAGGAAGCTTCCAATGTCTCCGATCTTGAGGCAGCTCCAAGCCACGTTACGTAGAGAAAGATTTCGGAGGCAGGCCCCAGTAGGATCAAAAAATTCACTGAACAGAAAAAAGACGATGGCTTTCGCCTTCAAGTCCTTCTATGCCGATGCATTATGACCGCTGTGAGTTTTTGTTCAGTTGCCAATTCGTAAAAGGACACGTTCCATGTGACGCTAGCAGGCAAGAACATAGTGTTCCATTCTCGCCGTCAGGACTACGAGCGGCGCTAACACTCCCAGGCTTTCATGCAAATATGTATCCGATAAAGTAGACGGAAGGACGAGCGCCGCTGAAGTTCATTTGGTTGGCGTAGACATGCGTTACTAACAGGGGAACAGTGTTCCGTAGTAACCAAAGCGTGGTGGGGTACCCAAGGAATATACTGATTTTCGTAGCGCTGAGAGGGATAGTTTAAAGGCCTGGCTCTGTGCCTTAATTCCGCTGGGGTTGCAGAAAATGGCGTCATTGTACTCTATCAAGAATCAGATTGCAGGATGAGAAGAAACTGAAGATCAGAATTTAATTATAAGCACACTTCTAAAGACTCATGAAGAAAAAGAAACAAAATAGTGCAGGCTTCTTCGGCAGGACATGGTCGAGTGTGGACCCCTCCTTCGAGGAGCCCATGATCCGCGCCCACCCAACGTGCTCTCGCAGACAGGTCGAGCTGGTCCCACGAGTTTGCGCCAGATTGAAGGTCCTCACAATGTTGTTTGATTGTGTGTGTGGCATTAGAAGGTTGGTGTTCATGAAATTACACGCCCTACTGGCGTGCTAGAGCGTAGCAGGAGCGTTTCAAAATGCGAATTGTTGCTAGTATTGTGTGGTGTACCGGACGTGGTATAGTGCACGGGGCGAGAAGCTGTTTGTTTGTTGCTGCCTCCACGACACTGCTCCGGCGCGTGAGGGAGTCCTGCTGCGAGAGATAATGTCCGCTGAGTGGTCGCTAGGCTTGATTTACGATGTGAAGGTTTTTTCGTTATTAGCTCTGAACTCTCCTCGACCCAGCTGTCTCGCTGTGAGGCTCGGTAAGCATGCGCTGTAGCCGATGCGTGGAAAGTTTATTTTCCAGAGAAAGAAACGTATCCTGGAGACGACAACTTTCTCGCTTTTACAGGATGAGCAGAAGTCTTTAAAACGAAGATCACTATTTAAAAACCGCACCATTAGATCATTTACTACATGCATGGTGTGAGCCAATAATTATAGTCTTTTCGCAAGTCCTGATTTCCGATGAGTTCTATACGGAAGTTCTTTCAGAAGTGTCCTGTTGTGTGCGCAATATTTTTGCCACTCCACCTGGGAAAAATATTGCGCACACATCTGGTAAACAAGGGTTGAAAGTTGGGCGAGTTGGTATGGAAACATCTTTAAAAAAAAACTGCGCAGCAGGACGAGACACAAAGAAAGAATTGACGAAAACGAGCGCAGTTTTCGTTAATTCTTTTCTTTGTGTCTCGTCCTGCTGCGCAGTTTTTTTCTCATCTGGTAAAGCCTAGTCTACGTCTCTGATGATATGGCCGTCTCTATCCTTGTGTTCGAAAATATTTAAGTGTTACTGGTCACAGTGGTGTGCCTCCTATAACCAATAGACTGAAAATCTCACTTGGGACTTCATACTTAATGGCTTTTACCACAGCAAACTTGTCAATGAGATACGACTCTTGGAACTTTGTGTCTTTCAGATGTGAGAAGCTTGACTCAAGTAAATGAAGTTCGAGTTGAGCGCCATTCTGCCATGCTAGATTGAATAGCTGCGCTCCAACGTTGTCTCAGCGCCGTTCACCGATCACGGATTTTTCATCTCACGTTCTCGGTGCAAGTAAACCATCGAATATTCTTTCATTTGACATTCAGGGCTTGAAACCGGCCAGGAATAGTGGCTCGCATTGCAAGAGACGTTGTATAGTATTTATATTCTTCAAGGTACAGTATTTGTCGACTACCACTTCAGTACTGCAAGAAAACCAAGTATTACTTACCTTTCTTTGGAATCATCATTTCATTGTATGGGAGTCTTGTATCCTCAGCACTCCAATGATATGAAAACTTAGCTTCATCAGTGTTTTGAAGTCTAATAACAAAAAAAAATTGTATAACCTATTTTATCAACTTCTCCATGTGTTCTAAAATTTTAAAACTTACATTGACCCACTAGACATGTAGTACCTGGTCATGCAGGCACCTAGTAGATATACGTAATGAATGTCGTCCACTTTGCATATATTGGCGGTTCTTTCGGTGCTATGGTATACCCATATTTTCTCTGTCGTGTTAAGGAACTGAAAATAAATTAATAATGAGCAATTATATCTGACCCATTTCAAATGATTCACATCCACTGAAAGTTCAGTTCATCTCAGACCTATGCACAAGAAATTTCCGAGCTTCACTCGAAACAACTTCTCATCCAATACTCTTACATCATTTAACCTGACTTCGGCGTTCAACCTATTGGCTCTGTCTAAACTGATCCAAATTGTTTTATTTGTCTTTCACATGGAAAACAATGCTTATAATACACAAAAAGAAAAAAAAAGAGTAAGTGTGACTCTTTTCGGTGAGTTTTGACTTGCCACGAATATGGCTTTCTTTAAACAGGCACGTTAACTTTCTTGTAGGTCACACGACTCTAAGAAGAAAGTATAATTATCTTCATAGAGAGCGGACGTGTTTCTTTAAAGAGAGTCATATACGTGGCAAGCCGTGAAGATGTAATTCTGAAGGCATTGAACAAATGTCGCATTTTCCTGATCCTTGAGCCGTTTGGACACACTTCTTGAAGCACCCGGTGTATACATATAGTGGAGATGGAGAGAAATGCGGACATGCGGCATCAACATTCTCTGATGTTTCGCATTTATTTTTGAGTGGTTGTAGCTTGGATTGTGACAAAAAGCCACTGTAGAATCACCCGCGATACAATCAAGAACCATCAAGCATCTTTTTTATTGCCACCGAGGCGAGAGCGTGATGAAAACAGAGTGCCATACTGTTCGCATTTCTGTCCGCCGCGGTGGTATAGCGGTTAGGGTGCTCGGCTGCTGACCCGAAGGTCGCGGGTTCGATCCCGGCCGCGGCGGTCGCATTTCGATGGAGGCGAAATGGTAGAGGCCCGTGTACTGTGCGATGTCAGTGCACGTTAAAGAACACCAGATGGTCGAAATTTCCGGAGCCCTCCACTACGGCGTCTCTCATAATCATATGGTGGTTTTGGGATGTTAAACCCCACATATTATTATTATGTTCGCATTTCTTGCCATCCCACCTCCCCATATGCATATAAGGAACGAGACAGCGATGGTACTGGCAAAAAGCCGTCTACAGTGTGCATATAAGTGCTATCACGATAAAACACAAGTGAAGACTACGAGTAAGGGAGCCTGTAATTACATCATTTAACTGCCTGCACATAGGCGCCCTACCATGAACACAACATAAGGGTGTAAAACACCAAATGGACAGAGAGCTCACGCTACACTGTCATATACCTACCATCTAATATGCAGTATATAGACATGGTATCATGAGCCGCCATTCAGTGTAGGTGAGGATATTCCTGTCCTGCATAAGTGAGCAATAATCTTCACATAATTTATCTTTACCTTAAAAGAGGGGACATTGCTACGAGGCCATGTGCGTATAGTTTGTAATTACAGTGCGCACACAGTAAGCGTCGTGCGCACGCATAGCGCACAATACATTTACATATTATAGTACGATAACGACAAAATTTTATTTCACTTCAGTCGAGGAATGTCGCAGCTTTACTCAATACGTTACGATATGTTCTGGGCATGCTATATTCTGCGCGCCATACCGAGGTACGCGTGTGTTCTCATGCGTCAGGAACGAGGCGAATGTACACTACGTGCGGACGCATAAAAAAAATTACCCGGGATACATCTGCGCAGTGGGCTCTATTTGCCACCGGGCACGTAACAGCTGGGTCTTGCCTAACTATTCTACAAAACATATAAAATGAGCCTTTTGCGCTTGTACCTCTTGTACGGTTAAGAATGCAGCAAAAGTTCGACACTTCCCATTGGCGCGCGTCCGCGCACCTGAAGTCCCTGAAATGTCCGCCCGTTTAGGTGCTCCTTCGTTGGGGGGTACCCTGATTGTTTGAAATGCGTCTGCTTCAGGAATGTGACGTCAGGGCTTCTCTTTACCTTTGTTTCCTTCACTTTGTTTCGCGAAAGGGCCGCACCAGTGTTCTCTGGCGGTCTTTCTCCGGCGTTAACATTGGCTCAAGTTGGAGGCCAAGTGCATGCACAGACGCGTTTTCTGGGTCTGTGCCTGGAGGAGTAGAGCAAGCACTCTAAAAACACCAGGCCTGCGCGCCACGCGCACCACGATAAAACCATAAGCTGGAAAAGCGACTGTCTGTCAGCACGTTCAATGCTCTCCTAGAGCATCGCGCATAGTGATTCACTGTACATGTCTATATTTAAAAAAATATCAGGTGTGCGTCGTGATGTTAAACCTATATTGCGAAGTCGCTCTTACGCGTCTGTAAGGCGCCAACCTACGTAGCAGCACAATTTGTTGATGCTATGGCTGATGATGATGACGCATAACTAAGTTTTTTTTTGTAAGTGATGGGAAGCTTTAAACCAACCACTTGGTATGCGATCCACGTGGTGTGACGTGTAGCGCAATTTACGCTCTTGCTGCATAGTGTTTACATGGTTGTTATGGTGACGTCTCGGCCGGCATTACATCTCTATAAAGTCTTTTTCTGAAACTAGCTTCAAGTGTTCGTGTCACACGAGTGCTTGAAACTAGCCAGCTTGAAACAGAGCCACGCGAGTCGCCTGGCTGTTTTAGGATTGTTGACTACCAAGAACAAGGCCTGGTTTGGATGCCAGATGGAACCCTGTACTTGTTCTTCATTATGCGCTATAGCTTAGGAGGACACCGGCAGAGGTGGTGGCGAATGGCATCGGAAACAAGATGGCTGCTGTTGTGGGAAAAAAATTAGGCAGATCTCATGTACTATGGGAATCAATGTTATGCGAAGCGTGCTTAGGTAAGGTTTCTGAGTTGTAATTTTTTTATTTAGCGAGACGTTATGAAATTACGCAGAAGATATGTACAAATGTTGCACACTCTGACTTATGTTGAACCGTCACATATGTTTCATATAACCAGTTGTTTACAGTTGTGTAACGATGCCAACAGAAACATGGGTATTGCCAACACCAAACGCCGTAAGCTGATATGTAGAGCTTGTGCTTGCAAGGATGGTAGCCCTGGATAGGGCTACGTAAACCAACTACAGTGGATGTCGCTTAAGTATACAATTGACGTTAACCCGACATGACTCCTTTATCATAGGAATACGTATGTAATGTTTTTAAAATTAGATAGCCAGCACTGCAACCACAATTGACGTTTTACCAACATTACGCCTGCATAGGGTCTTTTTCCAAAGCAGTTTGGAGACCTGATGTGGCTCTGAGGTAGAATACTTGATTGCCACGCAGAATGCTTGGGTTCGATTCCTGCTGGGACTCTGATTTCTATTCTTTGCATCCGTCGCGTCAACACCGCTGATGTGAGTTTTTCTTAACGCTGTCGCCTTTAAATTACCAGAGTCAACGCCACCGATGTCAGTTTCTCTTAACGCCCTCGCATTTAAATTACCAATGTATGTTCTCGCCGTTCGTGGGTAGATATAATTTGTCAAACTCCTGTGGCGCATACCCGCATAACGCGGCCCGTGGTATACGGGTATGAGCCGCGCGTGTCAGGAGAAATGAGTTTGACGACTTACGCGACGGGATTTAACGTTATTCAAGTCACGACCAGTGAGACGTATTCGTCAAATCCTCTTACCCGGCCATGCTAACTTTGGTCGACCTCAAGTTGAGGGGGCGATCATGAGATCATCCAGACGGAGGCGGCTAGATAGATAGATAGATAGATAGATAGATAGATAGATAGATAGATACGCTCAAAGTGCTTGCAGTACGCAGAGAAATGATTCGCATTTAATAATGCCGTACGCGGTGAGAGCTGAGCGGGTAACATAGGAAAGGTGACTTTCGCAACTGCGCTAAATATTTCAGGGAATTAACTCATATTTATCGCCATAGTGCTTGTGTTGTTCTGAGAAACGTTTTTTCGGCAGGCCTCCGTTGCATGTTTGTACTGGACAGCCAGTCTTAATATCTGCACGAAGTAAAACGCGAACCATACAGAGCAATATTGAACGTTATATATATATATATATATATATATATATATATATATATATATATATATATATATATATATATATATATATATATATATATATACATATATATATATATATACATATATATATGTATATATATATATATATATATATATATATATATATATATATATATATATATACATGCTTTGGCGAACCCCAGCTGTTAGTTTAGCTGAGGCAACATGTCTTCCTGAGGAACGCTGTCACGCTTCCTCGCTGATGGAACCCACGAGTCGACCACCGCGGCAAGTATCGATCCCACGACCTCCGGACGACGTCCAGGCCTCCATTGTGGTTCCGGAGAACTTGTCCGGTGGCGTTCTAATTCTCGCCAACAATGCGCACGAGCTCCTCTCGCCTAGGGACAGCGTACATGCCTCCTCTGCACCTGTCAACCTATCGGCGCTTCAAGCACCGTCCATGGACGGCGTCCAAGCCTCCTCGGCGGCTCGAGCTCATTTTATCGACACCGCAATACCACTTCACGACACGACAACACACGGGTTCCGCTTGCCTGGAAACTCCGTCGACGCTTCCAATGGCATGGATCCCGTGTCCACGACTATGACGAAATCTGGGTTCCCAAGGGACGCCGTCCACGCGTCCTTGACTATGCGTTGTACCGCCATGAGTACCCGAGTCGCTGTATCACCCGCAGATGCCGGCCTTATCTCTTCATGCGGATCACCCCTAGAGCGCCACGGAGCTGCTGCATACCATCGCGCAACCCCGCGTGACGACTAACGTCTTGATAGTATCCAGCTGCAAGCTGTCTCCTGCCACCTTGCCAGCACTGTGCACAATCACTGCCATGTTGGCCGCGGTTGCCTCAGACAAACTTGAGGCCTGCTCACCCGATAACCGCCGCGCGCTTCGGCGTTCCCTCACGGAGCTCTTAGAGGAACTGGGCTGCTTGGCGCACGGACATTCCGGATTTTCGTCCGCCGTCTCGTCATCGCTGGCTCCCTGCGAACTACCAGGGTTTCGCGGATTTCAGGACGACGCCAACAACTGGGTGGCGACCGTCAACACTCTCGGGGGCTTAAGAGTCCTGTACGGACCATGATAAATGGTGGGTGTTCACAGACCACCTTCGCGGTGCTGCCGAGGCGTGGCACAAGTACGAGAGCATGGCACAACGTTCCTGGATAGAATTGAGTGGCAGGCTCATTGCTGTTTTCGGTAGGGTTCCACATTGCCGCGATCACTGTTCCGCGTCAGACGGGACTTGCGGTGTGAACCAACTCGATGGAACAGCTCTGCCCTGCATCACCCAGCCATCTCTCGGCGACCAAGCACGAGAGGGGAACCACCATTATTGTCCATCTGTGCCTGGCAGCTTCTCCACAGACAGCTCCTGCTGTGCCGCTTTGTCCTGCACCAACCAGCCTTCTTCAAGAGATCGAGCTTCTGAGAAGCACGGCACTGGATTCCCATGTGTAGACTGCACATGGGAGCCGAACCATGAGAGTGAATTAACTAGAATAATAAGAATGGGATGGAGCACCTTCGGCAAGCATTCTCAAATCAATAATGGTAGTCTACCACTATCCCTCAAGAGGGAGGCATACAAGAGCTGCATCTTACGGGTACTTACCTGCGGGGCAGGTAAGTAGCGGTAAGATGTCAGGAGTGCAAGAAGAAACATGTCACCTGCTTCGTCCCGTGCAAGGTGGGCGTTATCTACGAGGTTCCCACATCCTGCGGCAGCACCTACATTGGACAGACTAGTCGCTGTGTGAACGATCGCCTTCGTGAACATTCCAATAACAATAGAACCAAAACAGGCAGCAATCTGGCGATCCATTTTGCCGAGTGCGGATGCACCCCAAACACTTACCAGACGCGCATCGTGCGCCGGTACCGTGATACTCGCGCTCGCGAAATATATGAAGCCTTCGCCATTCATGCTGCTGGCCAGTCTTGTATCAGCTCCCCATCGATCACACTAACTGACAGAGAGATTAACTATCTCCGCTGTTGAGCGTTCCACGCTCTTTGACAAAGCACGGCTCGTGCGCATGTGCTAGGAAAATCCTCCCCCTCCCCTCCGTGTTTTCCCCCCTTTTCCATAAGCGTATTTGTTTGCACTGCAAAATAAACGCAGTCGTTGGTAGTCAGCGCTAGTCCTGTTTCCTCTGTCTCGTCCTCGTTTTCGCGCCGTTTTTTACGATGTAAGTATTACTAGAGAAGGACGATGATAGGGCTAGCGCGTGGAGTAAGCAGCTGGTGTCTCGCGCTTGACTGATTTGGAACGACCAGCAGTGGACGTGTTGCAACTGTGCTCCGGATGATATTTTGATCAGCTCACAGCGCAACATAAGACGAAGACGTAGAAGAAGAATGTGACAACACCAGCGCTGAACTCTCAACTAAAGTTTATTAGAAGGAAAGAGACATATAAATACAGATACATCACCACAGCTACTGCGCGTGTGCAGCAGAGTCATCCAAAATTACTCATCACACACGGAACACGCGCGTGCGTCACAACACTACATACAAACAAAACAGAAAAAAAACAGAAAAAATTCGTAATCAATCGTGTGACGCATCCTAATTCGGCGCCAGACAAGACAGGTTACACCTGAGATACTGTAACTCCTTCCAGCTAAGGGCCACTGACGGGTGGCTTATACATCTCTCCCCTGCTCTATCGATATACAAAGCCTCCATTATTTCCCTTGTGCTCTGCTGCCTATGGCGGAACAAACATTCAGTATCCCCCGCTATCGGGTTGCAACCACAGTCTCTGCAGTGCGCAGGTAGGTGCAGACCGCCCGCAGCCCTCAATGATGACAAGTGTTCCTTCAATCTGATATTCACACATCTTCCAGTTTGGCCGATATAGACTAGAATTTTTTTTCTGGTTTTTTCTGTTTTGTTTGTATGTAGTGTTTTGACGCACGCACGTGTTCCATGTGTGATGAGTAATTTTGGATGACTCTGCTGCACACGCGCAGTAGCTGTGGTGATGTATCTGTATTTATATGTCTCTT
Organism: Rhipicephalus appendiculatus; assembly: GCA_030522465.1. NCBI lineage: Eukaryota > Metazoa > Arthropoda > Arachnida > Ixodida > Ixodidae > Rhipicephalus > Rhipicephalus appendiculatus. Next base: position 72,318 of record JALIZH010009641.1, on the reverse strand, counting down.
TCCTTCTAATAAACTTTAGTTGAGAGTTCAGCGCTGGTGTTGTCACATTCTTCTTCTACGTCTGCGTCTTATGTTGCGCTGTGAGGCTGATCAAAATGAACTACACCCAACTAGCCCAGATTTCCGTTCTTGCTCCGGATGATAATCAGTAAAATAAAAGTTGGTCGAGTTACTTTTGGTTCATGATAACTGAGGGGGGGGGGGGAGGGGTGCGAAAACACAGCACGCATGACAAAGTGGACACAGCACGACGCGTCGCCCTGTGTCCTCCTCCTTCTTGTGTGCTGTGTTTCGGCCGTAGAGCTGTGCGCCGGTCACCAAATCGCCGGCGGCGGCGCGCCGGTGTTTCCACCTCCGGCGGCGGCGCGTCAAGCGGCACGGGGTCCATCGCATCGGCGGCTGCGCGGCGCGGGGGGGGGGGGGGGGGTGGGGGAGGGGAGGTAGATTCAAGAGTTGGTAGGGAGATATGTTGGTCTCTTGAATATCGAAAAAATCAAAACAAAAAAATCCGTTTCCCCGACAGGGCGAAGCAGTGCAGGCGATAGCAACATGACATAATGTTATAACGAACTAAGGCTAGCAGATGACTCTTTTTCATGCGATCTCGCGAGACTGCAAAGCGCTGGTTTATGGGAATACGGCCGCTATCGGGAAACAAGTGGTTTTCGTTCAGTTAGTCATATCAGTGGTCACAGCACGAAGCAGTGAGATTATAGCGCGTGGAAGGGTATCCGAACCATTTGTGTATTCCTGCCGAAGCGCTCGCGACCGCGCCCTTATAGTCAAAGCTCACAGTTGCGGCTGAAACCACGCTGCCCCTCTACCACGGCGTCCCCTCATACCCCTTCGTTCAGCGAAAGACAGGGCGCTTCCTTTCTGGTTCAGGCGCAATCGAGGGCAGGCGTCGCAAGCGGAGTGATGTTATCCCATCAGCTCGGCACACTCACTCATGAGTGCACTCAACTCACACTCACTCACACTCATTTGAACGTGGTGAGTTGAGTATGAGTGAGAGCATCATCTTCGTTGTAAAGAGTTCATCCGTTGGAAGAATAAAATAATCCGGCGCCTCTTCCATTGCTTTCGTTCTCGCTTTCACTACACTTCTTACAGGCGATATCTCCTCGACAATTATCTCTTCATAAAGCACGTGTAGAATGTTAGCGCTAAGCATAGGCGTGCGCGCGAGGGGGGGAGCAGGGGGGCGACCGCCCCGCCTCCTAGTAACTTAAGAAGGGGGGCGTAAAGTCTGCCCCATACATTGACTTTGTGGCATAATCGTGCGTGTGCTATCTTGTTAACTTCTTGTCATGCCACCCCTGCCGGGCAGTGCCTTGCGCATGCGCGCTATATGGACACATGTATATATATGACCGGGCGAATAAAGAAGGGGGCGTCTTCCCGTTCGTGTTCAATGCGGTGTCGTTCGTCACGAAAACACGACATGGTGTCAGAAGTGGTCTTCGGAAGTACTTCGGAACCACGAACGATGTAAGCAGAGACGTGATGGCCGACCTCCACCGCTGACGTCCTCGGCTATGACAGGATTGCGGGACAAGAGCTTCGAGCCATGGCGCGGGAAGAAAATGCTGTTTCTTGCCAGCTTTTTTCCGGTACAGCCACCAACGAGCTTCAACTTTGACAGGGCGTCAGAGTGGCCGGCGTGGGTTCAAGAGTTCGATGATCATCGATTTGCTTCCGGCCTTAACGAGCGAACTCAGGAGGCCCAAGTACGTACCCTGCTGTATACAATGGGGAGACAGGCTCGCAACGTATTCCGCACGCACCTTCGAATTATCGGAGGAACAGTCAAAGGACTACGAAGTGGTGAAGAAACGGTTCGACGCATACTTCATTGCGACACGGAATTTGGTCTACGAAAGTGCGCGCTTCCATCGTCGCCACCAAGCTGCAGGTGAATCAGTTGACCAGTATGTAACGGCGCTACATACGTTGGCAGATAAATGTGACTATGGCGTGATGAAATAGAGGATGATCCTCGACCGCTTCGTCGTCGGACTACGGGATACAAAGCTGTCCGAAGCCCTTCAAATGGACGCTGCACTGACTCTGAAAACTGCACTGACAAAAGCAAGAATGAAGGAAGCCGTACAGCAACAACAACAGGAACTTCATAGCAGTCCGTACCACCAATCAACAAGTATGGAGGTCGATGCAGTTTATCGACGAGAGGCTGAGGGGCGTTCAGAGTACCAACGGGCCAAGGAAGACGTCCGAAAGTGTGCGGCGTGTGGCAGGGCCCGTCACTGGACGTCATCGTGCCCTGCAAAAGGGGCAATCTGCTACAGGTGCCAACGACAGGGACATTTCGCCGCTGTGTGCCCACAAAAGCAGGACTTCACGATTGCGGAAGCAAGGACATCCGAGGTAGGCCCGGGCCCTGTGCACCGGAACGATACTCTGAATGATCAATTGAACCGAAAGTGTATAAGTTACCTTGTTGGGACTTTAGCTGGTGCGGTTGCAAGAGCTCGCTTTGTTGAAGTCGCTGTTAACGGGGTGACGGTATCGGCTAAAGTTGACACGGGAGCAGAAGTAAACATTGTTCCAGCATCCTTCCCGGGGGGTACCCAAAGATCTAGAGCATCCTAACGTAATATTGAAGGGGCCAGGTAGTGAAGTGTTAGATCTAAAAGGGAAATTCTCTGCTAACATTCTGTGGAAACGATGTTTGGTTAGGCAGGATGTTTATGTCATTGACTCGGCCACTTTTGTCATTTTAGGCTTGCCAGCAATAGAGGCTTTGAGAATTGTGAAATTCGTGGACCAAGCTTCGGTCCACCAAGCTGTGCAAGCGCGCTTTCCTTCTCTGTTCCGCGGTTTGGGTACCATGAAAGGAGAATACTGTATTAATCTCAAAGCAGACGCGGTGCCCTATGCCATTCACACCGCTCGTCGTATACCCATACCGCTGAGGGACGGTGTGAAATGTGAGCTAGAGGAAATGGAAAGAAACGGAGTCATCCGTAAAGTGGAAGGGCCAACCGAGTGGTGTGCTGGCATAGTGCCCGTGTTGAAGCCTTCCGGGCAAGTTCGAGTCTTTGTTGATCTCACACAGCTGAATAAGAGTGTCAAACGTGAGAGGTTCGTGCTTCCCACTGTTGATGAGACACTTGGACTGCTTAGGGGAGCAGCGGTGTTTTCGAAACTTGGCGCGAACTCGGGATTCCACCAAGTGAAGATAAGCAAGGACTGTCAGCTACTGACAACGTTTATTACTCCTTCTGGCCGTTACTGCTTTGAGCGTCTGCCGTTCGGCATAACCTCTGCCCCAGAATATTTTCAAAGGCAAATGTGTGAAATCCTTGATGGAGTGCCGGGAGTCGTAAACCTAATGGATGATGTACTGGTGTTTGGTTCTTCTCAGAAAGAGCACGATGAGCGGCTGTTCCAGGTTTTAAACCGCCTAGCAGAAGCCGGCGTAACCTTGAATAAAAAAAAGTGTCAGTTCAGTGCGAAAGAGCTGTGTTTTTTGGGATGCCGAGTGATCAAAGAGGGCATAAGGCCGGACCCAGCAAAAGTTAGGGCGATCACTGATATGAAGCCGCCGGAAAATGTCGGTGACATGCGCAGATTTCTTGGTCTCGCAAATCATTGCTCGCGGTTTATTCCAGACTTGGCTGATAAGACCGCGCCGTTACGTCAGTTGCTGCAAGCGAACAAGGAGTGGATTTGGGCTACGCCTCAGCAGATGGCTTTTGACAGCGTAAAACAAGCTATCTGTTCTGATAGGTGTATGGCAAAGTTTGATCCACGTAATCAAACTATTCTTTCTGCAGACGCGTCTTCATACGGGTTGGGGGGCAGTTCTGCTTCAGGTACAACAAAACAAAGAAAGACGGCCAGTTGTGTTTGTTTCCAGATCGTTAACCCCAACAGAAATGCGCTATGCGCAAATTGAAAAAGGAAACCCTAGCTCTAACGTGGGCCGCCGAACGTCTTGAAAGTTACGTGCGTGGGCTGCAGATAACGCTAGAAACAGATCACAAACCGCTAGTGACATTGCTAGGAAAGACCCCAATAGATTTGCTACCGCCGCGCATTCAACGATTCCGAATGCGTCTGATGCGATTCAGCTTTGAGGTGGAATATGTTCTGGGAAAAAAAATTGAAAATTGCTGACGCACTTTCTAGAGCACCAGCGCGAGAGAAAAAATCAACCTTTCAGTTGACGAAATCAACTCGTTTGTCTCGGGCGTGTTGTCAGAGTTGGGTGATTCGGATCACTTTCGATTAGTAGCCGAAGAGCAGGCAAAGGACGAGACCTGCCGTACGTTGTGCCGTTACCTTCGTGAAGGATGGCCGGGCCCAGCTTCACTGTCAAGCGTAATTAGGCCATATTGGCAGGATCGTGCAACATTGAGCGTGTGCAAAGGGGTGCTCATGCATGACACTCGCCTCGTTGTGCCGCACTCACTCCAGAAAAAAATTTTGAGTCTGCTTCACGAGGGCCATCAGGGTTTCGTGAGATGCAGGGCGAGAGCACGGGAATCTGTTTGGTGGCCGGGCTTAAGCTCTCAGCTTGCTTCTTTGGTTCTCAACTGCCGTGTCTGTTCGCAATATCGAGAGCAGCCAAGTGAACCAATGATCCCAACACAGACACCTAATCGACCATGGCAAAGGGTCGCAGCAGATATCTTCCATCTCAATGGCCGTAATTATTTGCTTTTGGTGGACTATCTATCTCGGTTTCCAGAGTTGTGTTTGCTGACATCTCTTACCAGCAGCAGTATTGTTGGTCATATGAAAGACGTCTTCGCTAGGCATGGTATACCGGAAGTGCTTGTGACAGATAACGGTGCTCAATTTGTCAGCGAGGAATTTAAGACGTTCGCAAAGGCATATGGATTCAAAAGTGTGACATGTAGCCCTAGGTACCCGCAGGCAAACGGGGAGGTTGAACGAATGGTGAAAACGGTGAAAGGGCTTCTGCTAAAGTCTCATGATCCCTATTTGGGACCAGCAAAGACAAAATTATAATCGCCGCCACGCTGCCCGCCACCTTGTCTCATTGGCGCCTGGTGACTCCGTCTGGGTAAAGGACTTCAGGCGGACAGGCATCATCTGTCGGCGGGCTAGACGGCCGCGGTCGTATGTCGTCGATATGGAAAGCGGTGTTCAGATAGAACGCAACAGGAAAATGCTAGTCAAGCAAACGCCAAGCAGAGTTCCAGACTCCTACGACGAGTCGTACGAGTTTCCTCCTAGCCTGGAAAACCCAGAAACTAGCGACCAGCCTAACTCTCAAGCCCTCCAATGTGAGTGCCCAGAAGATCGCAGTAATCTGTCGTTGCCGCGGGTTCCGGGGGAATATGTCACACGATTTCGTAGGACTGTAAAGAAACCAGACCGTTACGGTATTTCTGAATGTAGTGCAGTATGTTTCTTTTGACTGTGTTTTGGCTGTTTTAACTCTGTTCTGTATTTGTGAATGTAACGCGAGATGGTTCCTGTTAATGTTTATCTTTTGTTGTTGAAAGTTGATCTGTCTTGAAGGGGGAGATGTGGCATAATCGTGCGTGTGCTATCTTGATAACTTCTTGTCATGCCACCCCTGCCGGGCAGTGCCTTGCGCATGCGCGCTATATGGACACATGTATATATATGACCGGGCGAATAAAGAAGGGGGCGTCTTCCCGTTCGTGTTCAATGCGGTGTCGTTCGTCACGGAAACACGACAGACTTAATAGTTAATATGAAAGGGGGGCGCTGCGACGAGCCATCGCCCCCCCCCCCCTGTAGGGGAACCCTGCGCACGCCTATGGCGCTAAGCGTTGAGCCTATCTGGATTTCGAGCCTGTCGGCAACACTCTCTTATTTTCGTTTGCGCAATTGGAAAATTACACATTTGAACGAAGTCAGTCCATCGCGCACGATAATCATGCGAGGGGAGGAAGAGCGGATGGGCGAAAGCATGGCAAATCAGGGTAGGAGACAATTCACAACTGATATTTCTCGTATATGGACCAATCGAGAGTATGTGCCCTAACCATGTCACGTGAATCACCGTTCTGGCGTCACGAAAAGCGCAAAAGAAAAAAAAAATAGAAACGCCAAGCGAGAATAACGCGCTCAATTTAGTATTTTCAGAGGCTGTCTTGGGGCTGTTAAAAAGACAGGGTGTGCAAACACTGAGACAAGAGAGTAGTCAAGACACCGCGAATGCCGCTAACTGAATGACCGTACAGCGGCGGAAAAGAAAGTACATAAAAAAAGAAAATTCCCCATCTCCCGCTAAAGGGAACCATGTGTGGATGCGAAGCAGCGGGTAGATAATTAGCTTGAGCGGGAGAAACGTCGCCGCTCTGATTTCACGGCAGCGGTCCGGGCGCTCATCGTGGCGCTGTACAGGAGAGAATGAGGCGCGCGCGCTCCGTCATTTTCATACCGCGGAACTACCGTGGCGCCCCCCAGCGGAGTACGCAGCTGTCACGCCAGCTGTCGTGCGCGCCGCTCTGTAGAGGATTCCTAGAGGAGAGGACGGGAGGACCGTAGGAGAGGAGAGAGAGGGGGGAGGGGACGTGCATGCGCTGTGGGGGTGTGGGACGGCGGAGCCGCTCCGTAGAGTAGATGATTCCTAGAGGAGAGAGGACGCGCATGCGCTGTGGGGATGTGGGACGTGGGCGCCGCTCCGTAGAGTAGATGATTCCTAGAGTAGAGAAAGGGGGTGAGCGTAGGAGAGGATAGGGGGAGGGGACGCGCATGCGCTGTGGGGGTGCGGGACGCGGGGGCCGCTCCGTAGAGTAGAGGATTCCTAGAGGAAAGGGGGGTGAGCATAGGAGAGAGAGGGGGGAGGGGACGCGCATGCGCTGTGGTGGTGTGGGACGCGGGAAGGAGGGACGGACTAAGCCCCCCTCCAAACACATGCAAGCAAGATCAAGGAATGGGGTCAACCTGGACGACAGACACCACCTGCCTAGCCATTGCTAAGCAGCCTCTCTGTGCTCTCGGCCATGACTCTGATGACTGTGGTAGTGGTTGACGGCCTTCATATTACTACAGTGTTCTAGTTCGCATAATAGGTGCTTCCCTACTTCATGAAAGTGGCCGGACACGGGACGCGGGAGGGACGGACAGAGCCCCGAGCATGAGATGCTTCGCATCTAAAAACTTAGAGGGACACTAAAGGCAAATAATTTGCGTCATAGTGAAAGATCAATGTTTGGGAATGTCTAAAACAGCAACATTATCAACAGCAGTGCTCTACTAACCGAGAAATTAAGGTAAATGTACGACACCTCATGCGCTACGAGTGGGAAATCTAGGAAATGATCCCAATGATGTCACAGCATCCGCCTGCAATTAATCACTGGTAATCAAACCAGCTGCGGTAAGGAAAGAACCTTCCGTGCATTACAACATGTAATAAAAAGCTGCTTGTCCGTTTCTGTTTGATTCAAAGAAAAAAAGAACCGCCTGGCGTTACTACGGGGAATGGCGCGAGTGGTTCAATAGGTGCGTTTTCACCTGGTTAAGCTGAATAGGTGGTGCCATCTAGCGGGGCCCAGTTGAACCCGGCCAACACAAATACCCCCCTGCGGCAAGCTTCAATGGCCGTTGTTGCTGCTGTGGCTCCCGTTACTTTCGCTCTGCTGCTACTATGGTGCGGGCGGCCGCGAAGTAAAGGCGGGCAACGTTGGGCACGGCAACAGTGACATCAGAAAGACCGCTTCAGGCGGGTGATTTGAAGTGCGCTAACGCAATGCTGACCACTAAAACGTGATTTTATTTCCAAATAAGCACTTCCTTGGCTCAAACGTAGCACTACGAGGTTTCTGGACCACTATTTCAACAATCAACGTCGACTTAATATTTGCCTTTAGTGTCCCTTTAAAGGGATACTGAACAGAACTTTCGCCGCCAAGATTTCCAGCCAAATTGAAAGATTGGGGGTTGAAATCGATGGACACAACCTTCATTTCAGGCAGAAACTATAGGAAAATAATGAATTTAATGAGTTTTTCACGAACTGCCGCGTCTAGCGGCCGCGCCGTGAACTAGAGGGTGTGACGTGAAACTCGCCGGAAACACCAATGCCAGCCGTCGCCCGAGTCTCTCAACGCGCTCAGCTCGCACTACGTTTCCCAGAACCACTACGTGAGCGAACAATGCTCCCGGCTGGGGTAAGGCATCAGTGCTTTTGTGGAAGGGAGAGGCTGGAATGAAAGGAGACGTGGAGAAAAGGAAGAGAAGGACAGAAGCACGCGCACCCTGCAGGCGCCAGGGAGCATCTGAAGTCACGGCTCGCGCTCGCGTGCAGCCGCCGCGCGCTGACAATCCACCGAAAATACAGCCAACTGTTCAAAAATACGTGAAATAAACTCTGTTTATCGGAACAGTGGCGTCTTCCGAGTAGAATTTCAATGTTTCCGTCAGTTTTTCAAATTTTTGTTCAGTATCAGCACTGCCTTCAGGTTTGGCACTAGCGGTGCCAAACCTGAAGGCAGTGCGAAACTCACTAGCCTTCTTTTGTTTCTTGGGTTCTGTTTTTCTTTCCTCCTCTCTTTCTTTCTTTTCCTGCAGCTTCCGTTTTTTTCTATCTTTTTTTTTCTCTCTTTAATAAATTCTATTTATTTCTTCCTCCTCATTGTCTAATTATTTCTCTTTCTTGCTCTTTCCATTTTCTTTCTATTTTTTTCCTTTCTTTCTCTCTCTTTCTGTTTTTTTGCTTGCTTCTTATTTTTTTTATACTTCGTTTTGTCTGTGTTACGCCGAGCGGCGACAGCATACGACAACGTACGACAGCCCGGGCCGCTAAAGTGCTCCGCACTTAATATCATCAAGGCGCTCGAAGAACAAGAGGAAGAAGACTTCTTGGGGCCAGCGCGCGCTCAATATGCTACGAATGGCTATGCTATACGTGGTTTTGCCTGCGTTTCGCCAAGCTACGACAGCATACGATGAGAGTATACTTATCAGCACATTATCAGGCAAGAGGCGATACCTATCAGTCAGCTGCACGTGTTGGTCTACGTGAGCGATAACAGGGCGCTCTCTTCGCTCTTGTGTCGGTGCTTTCACGTCGTGTCGTTTTAACATTACCTACCAACTAGCTCAGCTATTGGTTATTCTAAGCTTTTCATTGTCGTTACTTCTCTATTTATTTATCAACTTCCTCGAGTAAAAATGAAAGGAAAAAAAGTGCATTAACCCATCGGTATACATTACTTATATACTTTATTTATCTACACACAATGTAGTTGGTCCAAGACTCCACGAATAAGGTATCCAGCTATCCAGCGCCGTTGTCAGCTATTTTCGTGAGCATAACCTCAACTTACTGCAAGCTGATAAAGAAGGCGGTTTTGTCGTCCTCACGCGCGAACTCTTCTCGGAAAAAGCCATGCAAGAGGTTACGAAGAATTTAAAGAAGTAGCACTAAATCCCGCAAAACTTAAAACGAAGGCCATCAAGCTACTCAGCGAGGCGAATCAGGAGAAGTTAGCCAAGGAGGTACGAAAAACAAAGACTGATAAGCTGTCTGTTTTCTTTGCAGCCAAGACCCACAAGGTTGGATGCCCGTTTAGAGCCATTGTCACAGAGAGAGGAACCTGGCAGCAACTTGTGGGTCAGTACCTTCAACGCTGGCTTAATACGCTTGATGTTGTTGATCCTTTTGCCGCGAATTGTTCGGATTGTGTCGTGAATTTTCTGCGCGATGAATAGCCCTTTGTTAGTACGGCGTTCTCTTTAGACGTAGAGGAGCTGTTTTAGTCTGTGCCACACGCCGAACTGTTTGTCGCCGTGCGGGAGCTCATTGACGAAAACGGTGCAGTCTCCTTTCAGAATGCCTGTGGTGTCCCTGCTGACACGTTCCTAGAACTGCTCTGCATGTACTTGTCGTCTAGACTGGTTGAGTTTGAAGACAAACTGTTTGTGCAAAAAAGGCATTTGCATTGGATCTAGCATGGCTCCTGTTTTATGCCACATTTATCTGTTTAAATTTGACAATGCTCTGAGCAGCTCTTCAAATGACGATAGGGTAGTAAAATCTTCAGGTATGTTGATGATTTTTTGTTATTGTTAAACCTGAAGCACCCTTTCGAACTGGAATCTGTGTCAGGTGATATCTTTAGCCAATTCAGCGCGCACAGTAAGGCTCTCACTTTTACCAAGGCCTCAGACAATTCAATCAGGTTTTTAGACTTGACTTAAGACTAACGTTCTCTGACAACGGTCATGTCTGTTGGATGTACTCGCCCCGTACCCAGAAAAAGCTTTTACCATTTGAGTCTTCACACTCTAAAATTGTGAAGCGTGCCATAGCCCCCTTATGCATTAACAATGCTTTGAACAGTAGCTGCCATCACTCGATGGAGCAAAGTTTTTATGAGCAGATAGAACGCCTGAGGCAGCCGGTTTTCTTAAAAGTGTTCTTAAAGTGGTAACTGAGACAAAACTAAAAAAAGTTGAAACAAGCAACTAAAGGAGGACTCGGTAGTGCACATAAAACTGCTAATGACGAGCGCAAACGTGTAGAAGTCATGCCGTACATTCACAAGGTCTCGCACCAGTTGAAAAAAGTTGCCACACAGCATGGTGTTCACGTTGTGTTCTCGTCGCCCTGTAAGTGGTCAAGTCTTTGTGGTAGGATTGATAAGCAGAAACCTAGGAGTGCTCGCTCTAAAGACCATAAGACTAGTTTCTCTGCTTGCAACACGAAAGTTATTTATTGCATACCGTTGTCGTGTGGTCGCGTGTATATAGGACAAACAGTACGATGCATAAATGTGCGCTTAAAGGAACATGAAGCTTCTATCAAGTCAGGAGGAGGGGGCAAACCTGCCTGCTCATTGCCGGCTGTGCGGCCGTTCACCTGACCTCAAAGGGACACAAATCATTGGGAAGGGGAGCACGCAATACGAACGTGAAGTGACTGAAGCCTTTCATATCCGAAAACATGGCTCCGACAAATGCATTAGTGTATCTTCACTATCAGTATCAACGAAAGAGATCACTTACTTAGAAAAATGTGGTTACTGATGTTATCCTGTCATTTTGAATTACACGTGTATATTTTTTACGACGCATGCGCGCTTGGCTTTCCTGGGAACATTGTGTGCTCGTTTCATTAAACATGTTGCTAGTCCCAGCGTGTGTCTGTCGTCTCCTTTTCTTGTGTATGCGTCCAAAAAGCTGGGTTTTCCGTTTCCAAGTATGTACCAACAGGCCCAGCAACAGAATCTTCTGCTATCCAGCAAGTTGGTTTCGCCCTTTAAGTCTGGAGGACGCAGCAGCGTTGATGCCAGGCAATACTTTTTAGACTTTTGAAAGAGAGAAAGACACTACATCCGGGGAGATATTCTCGATGCTTCCATCTAAAGGAGATGTCCGCAGTCCATTTCGGCACAGCGCATTCAGTTACTCGAAAAAGCGGTGAGCCGTGATGTTTGCTCTTGCCCAGGTCGATGCACCGAACCCGCCAGCACATTTCCAGCGTAACAAGAAAGTGGACGAAATTTACAGAAACGGGAACTTGTTAAATTTGAACTTGCCTATGAATGTGTCCCAAATGTTGAGAACGATGCAGGGAAGGCGTACCGACCTTCACAGGTGCGTTAGACGGGCGGCCGCATTAAACCTAATTCGATGGCATACGCGATCAGAATTCATGCCCGGCCTTCAAAATGAGCGCCCAAAAGGCGATGTCTGGGTTCTGCGTTCATTGCGTTGAAGCGCATTCCGTCCCTTTCATTAGTGTCGAGAGTCGCTAAAGCTTCGTGACATCAAAATGACGTTGCGGAAGAAGAACAAGAAATACGGGGTGCCCTGGTCGCCGAACTCCAGTCAGTCAGCTGCGGCCGAAATGGAGAGTCCATAACGCGAACACATCGAGAATAGCTCTCCCGGTGAAGCGATGTATTTTATGTCCAGATTCCCCGTTGGTGTTAAAATAAATGGCCAACGGCGCCGAGCCGCAATTATTGCGCGGCGGCGGCAGCGGCGTGGTCGCTCTCGAGACTTCGGCGGCGGCGCGAGCAAAAACAGGCGGCGGCGCACAGCTCTAGTTTCTGGCCCCCCTCAGTTATCATGAACCGGACTATAAATCGGCCACTTTTCCATTTCCAGGACGAAGCTACCTTTCTTTCTTTTACAACAATGTGTAAGTTCTCAGGAAATATCGCGGTCAATGTACACGCGAGACTTGTGAGGCGCACATAATTCGCAAAAGGGGAGCAGCTTGTGCAGAGCACTTCACTTGCACTCTGTGACATTGAAACTAGCTACCTTGCGCCTCACTGTTAATCACTAAGCCTATTCTCACAATCTTTTGCTTTCTTGTTTTGTTTTCTGTTTTATTGTTCGTGGTTGCAGTTTTCTAGCCTTGTTGTCAGTTGCGTAGAAACATTTTTTGTTAGACCCTGGTTCTTGGCTTTTGCGAGGTGGTGGGTAGGGGCATGAGCAATGTGTCTAATGCACGATTTAAGCGCCTCCAAAGTTAGGTGAATGGTCGCTTGGATGATCCATTGCATTGCCAATGGTCTCCACAGTCGACGTGCAGCGTGGTAGCTCAAGACACGCTGAGTGCCTGGCCATGAGCACTTTCTATTGTACGTATGTTACTGTGAAGTGTGTAAAGACAACGATTCGCTTAGGCGACTAAACATAATTTTCTATCAATTGCAATAAATGTGACCAATCGTTTTCAAAATGCAAAATGAGTGTTATAGAGTTCTTACGTATGCGACTCAACCTCTTAAATGTCGTCGTCGATAGGCATGATTTGGTTCTATTAAATCACTTCCTGTATTCATCAAAGCAATATATACATAGACCTCATTAAGAAAAGATCTTTAAGATGTTTGTCATGGCAGCGCTTACCTTGTCAGCGGGCAAAATGTAGGTTATGCGCAACCTCTGTGCTAATGGCTGCTTCTATAAGACCAATCACATGACAAGATTTCTCGCACTGGAACATTTTCTCTCCCTAAATTGTCGGTAGCATTTGCACGGTGAGTAAATATGTAAAGGTAGTGGCTTTTTCAGCTCTATATATGACCCGAAAATATCTGCATTTTAAATATGTATACCATAATGTGATGGGACACAACAACTGATATACTTGAATTTCAAAAAACAAATGCCGTATTGTTGGTAATATTTAAGCGCCTATAATACACGCTGTTTAATTGCTGATGGCCGAAGGGTTTGAAAGCGTTTTGGATCGTACCTGATTGGTCTTATCGTACTTCTCTTTCAAATAACTGATTCATTTGTACACCAGGGATTGGGAAACGAACGAGAAACAAAACAAGAAAAAAATCCTACCTGGATTATATCAGTATATTCCTCGTTTCTGCGCTTCTTTGTCGTTTGCCTCTTCTCCTCATTCGGGGGGGTGTTGTAGACGCTTCTGCTGAGGAGTCGTAATAGTCATAATCTGTATTGTAGTCGCTCTGTGTAGACAGAGATATCGCCAAGTGAAGCACAGAGAACAGTAGGAGCAGATGCATAGCCCTTGTGCTGACTGAACTAGAAGCGCATTAATTGTATGCGCACTTTATTATATTGTTCTATCTGTGTCATTTAAAAACTTTTTATGCTCGCCTTGTCATGTGAACTTCAAGTAAACGTTTATCAATGTAAAATATCATCACGTTGAGGTATTAGTTATTTTTCATATAGAGTTTGAGCAATGCTGATGAATATCGCCCATGTGGTAGATCACAACCTTTCCGTTTCAATAAATAAATACCGTGAAATAGGCATAAATATCTAACTACAGAAAGCATAGATGTTTTCTCTTGTTTGAAGCACATGGATAAAAATTCAAGCGTAGAAGACAGCGACGAAAAGTGAGGGACGCAACACCTGTACTGCATTTCAGGAAATTTTTTCTTTCTCTCGATACACCAATTTATACATTTATCATGTCCAGATGTTGCATTAACATGCCATGATAGCGATAACCAGAATGAGCACTTATTGCTCGAGCTACAACCAGCAACAGGTGCGTCATCGCACAGGCTTCACCGTCGTCACTCAGCTAAAGGACACCCAGCGACACCCAGCTAAAGGACACGATAGTTTGCACGCCAACCGTTAAGCAGCACTGCATTCAAGGCGCGCACTGAAGTAGAAGCTTGCTTGTCACGAGATATTTTTTCACAGTCGAGCTGTTTTTTGGTCAAGAATTTTCTCGGTCTCTCGGCTTCACGCAGCTCGCAGCTGCTAGCGGATATGTGCCGAAGAAATTGGACAAGTTTCACTACTCAACTCCGGTCTACTAGACATGAAGAAACAGTATAGAAATGAAGAAGGACTAGCCTTAAAGGGGCCCTGCAACACTTCTTGAGCATGGTGAGAAAACGCTGCCGATCGGTAGTCGAGGCTCCCGAGAACACGCGAGCCAAATATTATAGCGCAGCACGCGGCCTGGCATTCACAATAAATTCTCCAAGTTAGCTAAAAATTGATTTCTCTTCTCTCGACAAACGGCATTACAAGCTCAAAAATAACTCGTCACGATAGTGACACATTGGCTGATTTGAGCATTGCGCGCTCGGTCGTTACTGGGGCCGCCGCGGGAGGCCGCGACTTGTCCACGCGTGTGCGTGCAATCGCACGGAAAAGCCGCGTATTGGAAAAAAAAAAAAGAGAAAAAAGCGTTCAAGGTCACGAGGCGCGCGTTCCGTATTTTCTTTTCCCCGTGCCATCCCTCCTTGCTTTGCTTCCAGCGCTTTCGTCAGCATGAAAGAAGAGAGAATGTAATGGCAGCGGGCGAGAAACCTTTGCAACTCCGCCGTACTGGACGGATTCTAAAAAATTTTTGTGGCGGTGAATTCGTGAGGCAATAAGCTCCTTTAGTGAATCCATTACATGGCTACTTGGAAAATTGTTGCCTTGCCCCTTTAACATCCCAGTGGAGCAAGCGCCAAGTGCATGTGGGCGAATCAGGGGGTTTCGGAGGGCACGCCGACCATGGGTCGGTAGACATGGAGAGAGGAGGGTGGGAGCGTCCAATGGGACTTCGAGTAGTGTGGATTATTGGTTTTCGGACTTCTGGCAGCCATTAGTCATCCATAGTTCCGGTCGTGAGAGAAAACAACGTCGGGGTCACGTGTGTTGGAATGCTGAGACAATCCGAAGATGTCCGAACATTGCAAACTACAACGCTGAGAGAGCCAGCGTTAACGTAAACAAACGTTTACGTAAACAAACGCTACCGCCGTGCCGGCTAAGGAAATTTCGTGCCGTGTGAGCGTCGGTTCTTTCTGCACTGCCTGTTTGGGAATATGCGGCTAGGTTTGCCAAAAAAGCTGAAATGATATCGCTAAAGTGGATGCTTGGGCGTGTCAGTACATGTTGGAGGACACAACAACAGCGCTGGCTTACAACAAAGTTCAATTATCAACACCGCGCAATAGACTTTTCCGCACTCCTAAACTAAAGGAAGGAAAAACAATGATAAACAGTGATATAAAGAACCAACTATCAGCCTCGTCAAAAAAAAAAAAACTATCAGTCTCATCACTGCTAACCATACACATTGCACATACAACCATCTGACAGATAATAAATTTCCTTACCCGTCAAGGCAATTGAAGTTTTGACGAATAAATATTCTTGTAAGTGAGCGCTGTTCGTGTCCTTCTTTTTCTTGTGTTCCGTCTTTCGCACTGTTTTGTTTCCATTCTGAAGTGATATTCTCGAGCATACGCATTTGGGATACGATCACGTATACATTCGCAAGATCACGTGCGAGTCACCCGTCCGTGAACAGAGCCGGCAGGCGGCGCACTGTGCCTCGAAAACGATGCCAGGTGAGCTGCTGCACCTGCCAGCGTCTTAACAAGCTCACTTTTGCCCAGTGCTTGTTACAATATCTGTTCAATACGTCGCGAAATCCCTCGAAAGTGACTGTCTCACTGAAACCGCTCGGGCGTACGCGTGCTGGCCTGTATCGCGTACTGAGTCGCACACACGCATTGATCAGTTTGCGTTTGAACGTGATCAATTCATTGACATCCGCTCAGCGAGTGCGCGTTATACATGGTCAAATCATATCGGTCGTGAAACTTGGAACGAAAAGTGGTCGAAAACATATTGCCACAGACATCAACGCCCGCCATATACTATGGAAGCGCGACTACGTGAGCAGGGGACAAATTAAGAAGACAAAAAACTCAAGAGAATATTTTTATCGAATACTCATAATTTTATATCAGCCAATGTAAACTAGAAATTTACTTTAGGGTTTTTCAGACACTTGGCTTGATTGCCTGAATTTTTCGTCGAGTGCAATAAATGGGGGGCGTATGCAGGCTGTCTGCTATATGTACTTGCGTTTAGTTCGGCGCATTGCCTGATCCACGAGGCATCACTCCCTTTTGCGTGGTGGTTTCGTGCGTACCTTCTGTAGTTTCTTTATTTGCTTATGATCTGTTTACCGGCGTGACATTTCAGATCTGAACTAGCTCACAGAAAATAGAATGTGTCGATAGCCTCTCCTCTTACAGACGACTGCCTTCCCTGGCGCACGGCCGGCGTGCTCTCGCCATTCGTGACGGTGAATGCGACAGGCTAAGCAAAGAAACACTGCACTCTAAGGTTACCAAAGTGATATTCTCAAGGCTGCTGTCTCGCTGCAGTGGTTTTCCACGATTGGGCAAGGTGAGTCTTCGGACTATTGTGTCATTGTGCTCGTGAACAGTTGTATCACAATTTCTTCATCCGCAAAGTTTTTGCCTCCTCAATCTCTCTTGTTTTTCTTCCTTTTCTCTCGCGCACGCAATAGGCGAGCCATAAAGGCGCCATTAAATCGCGTATTTTTCAAGAGGCATGTAAAGGGTAAGCAATTAAGAAAAAATTCAGTTTCGCACTATGTGGGGCATTGCATGACGCCGCCACCGCTTCTGGTTGTGACGTCATTTTTTTTATTGTTTGTACGCTGTTAGTTTTCACCTTATACTTAGATGGCGGCGATGGCAACGAGCCGCCAACAACTGGACATCTATGGAAGCTACGCTACCAGTTTACATATACCTTACGTTATACCTCATATAAATTTCTACGTCGCGAGTCTTAGACCTACTTCTGCAGATGATACCTGGACCTCCACTGATGTCACAAACAGCACTTCAAAAATAAATTGGTAGCCGATGCACGGAGTGAATGCTGATGATGGAGCGAAGCTCTATTGACGAAATGATAAACGATATAAGGATGTTTATGAAAGCCATCTTTCCGTCCGTCCCTCCGTCCGCCCATGGATGGACGGACGCACGTACGCACGGACGGACGGACAGATGCACGGACGGACGGACGCTGGGACGCATGGACGGACGGACGGATGCTTGGACGCATGGACGGATGCACGGACGGACGGACAGACGGACGGACAGATGCACGGACGCTCGGTCACACACAGGGACGCACGGGTGGACATACAGATGCAAGGACAGAGTACGGTTTATTTTAGACCTATATGCGCGCTATGAACGCTCTATGTACGGTATATGTGACACCTGTGTGTCGGTCCGACACGGAGGTACGACGACGGCGACGACAGACATGGTGCGAGCCTAAGGGCTTTACTCCTAAAAACCAGCAGATCCCACGCGTTGAGGGAATCAGCGTAGGGTGAAGGAGCCAGCAAGGAGCAAATCATGCTTTACATAACGTGCATGTCACGTGACGCAATACAAATTTCGTGTATATCAAGCTAGCAAACGGCCGCGAGCGGAATACGAGCATCGCATGTAAATCACGTTCTACATGACATACATGTCGTGCTTTTGATGCTACCACCTGCCATTTATGTTGTCATACAGTCACGTCGCGCTATAACCATGTTGCTGTATATCAAGCTATTGAACTGGACGCAAGCGCACCATGAGCTTGGCATGTAAATGGCATTGTGCATGACATGCATGTCATGATTTTCATGTTACTACTTGCCACTTATGTTTGTCATACAGTCATGTCGCGCAATACCACTTTTCCAGTATATCAAGTTGCGAAACGGCTGCGAGCGCTCCATGAGCGTGGCATGAAAGTCATGCTGTACATGACATGTCATGATTTTGATATTACCAGTTGACATTTATGTTTGTCATAGAGTCACGTCATGCAAGCGAACTTGTTGAATATCAAGCTAGCGAAAAGGCCGTGAGCGCACCTGGAGCGTCGCATATAAATTATGATGTAAATGACATGGATCTCATGATTTTGATTTTACGATCTGTCATTTGTGTTTGTCATACAGACACGTCACACACTACTAAATTTAGTGTAAATCAAGGTAGCGAAGTGGCCGCGAGCGTTGATGAGCGTGGCATGAAAGTCATCTTGCACATGACATGATTCACATATTACCACTTGTCTTTTATGGTCGTCATACACTCACGTCACGCAGTACCAAATCTGGTGTATATCAAGCTAGGGAAACGTCCACGAGGGTGCCATGAGCGTGGCATGCAAGTCATGTTGCACATGACATGCCATGATTTCCATATTACCACTTCTCATTAATGCTCGTCATATAGGCACGTCACGCAATACCAAATTTGATGTATATCAAGCTCGAGAAACGGCCACGAGCGTGCCATGAGCGTGGCATGCAAGTCATGTTGCGTATGACATGCACGGGATGATTTTCATTTTAGCACTTGGCATTTATGTTGGTTATGCAGAAACGTCTCAGCATACCAATTTTTGGATATATCAAGTTAAGAAAACGGCTGCAGGAACCCCACGGCCTTGGCGTGTAAACCATACCATTCATGAGAAGTTAGTCACGATTGTCATGATATTACCATTCACTCATGTTCGTCATACAGTCATGTTTTGCCATACCAATTTAGGTATAAATCCCATTAACGAGAGCGCAAAGTCGTAGATAGATAGATAGATAGATAGATAGATAGATAGATAGATAGATAGATAGATAGATAGATAGATAGATAGATAGATAGATAGATAGATAGATAGATAGATAGATAGATAGATAGATAGATAGATAGATAGATAGATAGATAGATAGATAGATAGATAGATAGATAGATAGATAGATAGATAGATACGCTCAAAGTCAGCGAAATTCGATCAGAAATGCTTCACGTTAAAAAAAAGGGCAACCAGCCCTGCGCGGAATGCGCAGCCCAGTCACAGCGAAAGCGGGAAGAGCGGCAATTTTTGAGCCTTTTCAAACACTCTTGGGGCAACTACCACAAGGACACTTGCATGGCACCCACTCCGCCAAGAATAACAATAATTTTTGTGAACGGAAGCATCCACTACGTCTTTATTCGTTATTCTGCGGAGAAGCGAGGTACCCGCTACTCGTACGTAAGGCATCATGTGCACTTTGTTGATGCGATGGCTGATGACAATGAATAATTAAGGCTGAGACGTTTTTAATGGGTTCAAAGCTTTAAACAATCTTCTAGTTACATAATTCGCATTGAGTGTAGCCCAGTCATAATCTTGCTCTCCTACCACGCTATATTACATATACAGACGTGATTTCTTCATTGACATGAAACCAGTATCGGAGCTGTTTGTAACGTAGGTTAAATAACCGGCGTGTCTGTGTGGCAGAATACTGGGCTAGCACGCACAGGGCCCGGGTTCGGATCCTGTCTCTCCTGAATATTTTTATTTAATTCGTTGTTTTTATTTCGTGCGATAGCGGTTACGGACGCCGGCGGCGGCGGACAACTACGGCGCCAAAAACAGCTTTTGTTTTGATCTCATAACAGTTTTCGCTGTAACATGATGTGGCACTGCTTTGTATGTTTCGATTTTCATTTATTTTCTTTATCCTCAATTACACAGAGCCTTACCAAGGGGGGTTGGGTCAATAATTATAAGAGCGAAAAAAAGAGAAGAAAAATAACCCCCAAATAATAACAACTACAATGCATACGAATATACGATGTTACGCTGATACTATTGATGTTGAATGCGAGTAGGAAGGGAAATACGGGCCAATATAAAAAAATGGCCGATCCCAAGTACCATGGGAATCGATGTTATGCGAAGCATGCAGAGGCAAGGTGACTGTGTCGTAATTTTTCGACGCTAAGGATACGTACAAATGTTGTACGCACAGACATATGTTGAACCGGGTCATATGTTTTATATAACCAGTTCCTTAGAGTTGCGTAAGAATGCTAACAGAAACACGGGAACTAACAACACCAGAAGCGGGGATGGATAGTGCTTCGTGGACCAACTACAGTGGATGGCGCTTAAGTGTACAATTGACGTTAACCCGACATGACGCTTGCCGCATAGGAGTACATATGTAATGTTTATAAAATAAGATAGCCTGCACTGCAACCACAATTCACGTTTCACCAACATTACGGCTGCATAGGGTCTTTTTCCAAAGCAGTTCCGAGACCTGGTGTGGCTCTATGGTAGAATACTTGATTGCCACGCAGATTCCTTGGGTTCGATTCCTGTTGGGACCCTGACATTTATTATTTGCATTCGTCAAGTCAACGGTGCCGACGTCAGTTTTTCTTAACGCTCTCGCATTTAAATTAGTCATGTGTGTCCTCACCGTTCCTGGGTAGATATAAATTGTCAAACACCTGTGGCGCATACCCGCTTACCGCGGCCCGCGGTATACGGGCATGTGCCACACATGTCTGCAGAAAAGCGTTTGACGACGCGTGCGACAGGAATGTTCATTTCATTTCATTTATTTTACCCTCAATCGCAATAGCTTTACAGAGGGGAGTGGGGTACATAAAATAAGCTATAAACAAGAGCAAACATAGTAACATCAAAACGATAAGGATTACAATGGATATTAATATTCGATGTTAGGCAATACACTGAATGCAAGTGTAAGTATAAGGCAAAAAAAATTCAAAAAAGAACATAAGGCGAAAAAGTACAAAAAAATATATACATACAATATACACTACACGCGTCATCCCGTAAGTAATTCTGTATGGTAGAGGAAAACAAGTCATGATTTGAAATGGAAACTATGTCCGAGGGAAGTTGTTTCCGTTCTTTGGATGTGCGTGGGACGAAGGAATGATGGAAAGTGTTAGTGCGGCAGCTAATGACGTTATTCATGTCATGACCAGCCAGACATATTCGTCAATACCTCTAATCCTCCCATAAAAATTTTCGTCTACACCAAGTTAAGGAGGTGATCACGAGAGCACCCAGACGTAGGTGGCTAGATAGATAGAAAGATAGATAGATAGATAGATAGATAGATAGATAGATAGATAGATAGATAGATAGATAGATAGATAGATAGATAGATAGATAGATAGATAGATAGATAGATAGATAGATAGATAGATAGAAACGCTCAAAGTGCTTGCTGTACGCAAAGAAATGCTTCGCATTTAATGTACCCTTTACGCTTCGTCAAGTCAATGATTGTGTAAGGTGGAACAAAACAAGTCAGGATTGGAAATGGAAACGATGTCGGAGTTGAGATGGTTGCAGTCCTTGAACGTGCGTGAGGCAAAGGAATAAAACTCACAGGGTACCTTGTGCACAGGGCCCCTAATGTAGACAAATGTACTCCCTCTTTGTCTAGTAGGATATGTTACGATCAAAACTGACCCGCCCTTCCTGAACTGAAAATAACACTGGATGCACAGTGGTGCTGAATGGAAAGGCACTTTAGACAGATGATTTTGATTGTTTTGGGGCATCAGCCCCGAGGGTAAATACTTGTGGGAACCTGCAGCCTTTAATACTGAAATTTTTTTTCTTAAACGTATATTCTGAGGATCCAATTAATATACTTAGAGTTAATATACTTAGGTCGTGCCAACAACCTGCCATGTTCTAGAATGGCTTGATATATCTCGCTTTATTTGCATCTTTATGTATGTTTTATCACCTAGGTGACTTTCTTCCTTACTACAGCTTTGAAGCGGTTATTGGCTTTTCTAACTGCGGCCAGTAGGGGCAATGAAAGTGATCAAGAGGGCCACTGAGACGCACTTGTGTTTATGCGGAAGGGCAATGTCTGCCTCCGCCGAGCCTTGCGATAAGTAATTGTTCATTTTAATGACAATTGGTTTTGGCGATACTTTCTGAGACCTCCAATAATATTATCTTACTTTCTGTGAGAGGCGGCAGCAGAGATGACGCAAGGCAACACGAATTATCACGCACATTTATTCCTCATGACATCAATACTATGTTAAAGCATCAGACAACAAAGAAAAAAAAACTAAGACAACCAAAGGCCTCATGGCCATATGCCAAGCAAGTATACCTACCAGCTTTCTTTTTTTAAATGCGAAACATTTCTTTGTGTACTGGAAGCACTTTCAGCGTTTCTATCGACGTATCTATCTATCGAGCCGTCTACACCTGGATGCTGTAGTGATCGCCTCTTTAAATTCAGGTCGACCAAAGTTAGTATGCGAGGGTAAGAGGATCTGACGAATATGTCTGGCTGGTTTGAATGAAGTGAAAATCCCGTCACGTACATCTTAAAACTCATTTCTCCAGACAAGTGTGGCTCATACCAGTATACCACGGACCGCGGTATGTGGGTATGCACCACAGGTGTTTGACAATTTATACTAGCCAGGAGCGACGAGACAGATATTGGTAGTTTAAATCCGAGAGCGTTAACAAAAACTGTCATCAGCGGCGTTCACCCGACGAATGCAAATAGAAATCAGAGTGCAAGCAGGAATTGAACCCGAACATTTGATTGTAAATCAAGTATTCTACTAGAGAGCCAAGTCATGTCTCGAAACTGCTTTTTTAAAAAAGACCCTATGCAGGCGCAATATTGGTGAAACGTTAATTGTGGTTGCAGTGCTGCCTATATAACTTCAAAAACGTTACATATGTACCCCTGTGACGAAGGAGCCACTTGGGGTTAACGTCAACTGTAGACTTAAGCGCCATCCACTGTAGTTGGTTTACGTAGCACTACCCAGGGCTACCATACTCGTAAGCACAACCGCTACATATCAGCTTACGGCTTCTGGTGTTGGAAATACCCACGCTTCGGTTGTCATCGTTGTACAACTGTAAAGGACTGGTTATATGAAACATATGCAACCGTTCAACATGTGTTTGCGTATAACATTTGTACATATTTCTAGCGTTATTTCATAACTGTTATCTCAATCAAAAAAACAACCCATTCACCTTAACTCTGCATGATTCGCATAACATCGATACCCATGGTACTTGGGATCTGCCGCATTTTTCTGCCACCCTTAGATTTCGGTAATCCAGTCATAACCTATGAGTGTGTTATGTTGTGGCCACGCTTGCTGAACTAACCTTTAGATAACATGGCACAACTGCTTTGACTGATAGTGCTGTTTGTTTTCTCTTGTATCTGATATTTTTTCTTTCAGAAATCAGGTTTGTGTGATAGCTACAAACAATACATTATGCGTGTTTTTTTTTTTTTTGCTGACCGACGTCCAATAATCACATGTATTCTATAATAACCTAAGAATGTTATAGTGCACCCATCCATCTAAGAAACAGGAATTTGTCATATGCTGCATGCATATTTTCGATGTCCTCTTCAAGCAATTAACTAAAAAACGCATTCCCTGTACATAAATATAAAAAATATCATGGCTTCTATTGTTGCAAAGCAATCAACAAGACATGGATAATGATGGATTCTCGACGTTTTATGTGCACCCTATAAAAATGCTCCACACTGATGTTTTGTCATGCTATACAAATTGCAGCCGTTCTGGGCGCTTCCTCGTGGACAAGTTAGGCGACTAGCGAAGCGACTAGTGAACGAAGCGACTGGCGAAGCAGCAACTCCTAACTTCCACCTGCATAGCCATATTACGTAAATTTCGGTGCCCGTTATTTTAGGACCATATAACCAACAAACAGGTTAGAAGTTTCACCTTGAATAATCAGTTCTGAAATCGTTTTTGTATTATGTATTGTTCGTGTTTTCTTTTGTACTTGCACGTTATGTACCTTGGTTCATTTCCGCACTACTGCCATGTGTATGTACAGGTCACCAGAGCCTTTGTCAAGCCGTTTTCACGGCTTTTAGCCTTGGCGACCTTCCAGTTTTGTCTGGTAAATAAAAAAAAACATTTGAATTTGAAAAAAAACATTTTAATTTGAATACTTCCACTTGCATTTTCAATTTAAGATCTCTCATGAAGATTCGTATTTCTTCCGGGTGATATTAGCTCGGTAGGGTTAGAAGACGGAGTTAAAGGGACCCAAAAAGGAAATATTAAGTCGACGTTGAATCTTGAAACAGTGGTCCAGGAACCTCGTAGTACTACTTTTATGACAAGGAGATGCTTCTTTTGAAATAAAATCACATTTTAGTGGTCCGCACCGCGTTAGCGCACTTCAAATCACCCGGCTAAAAGCGGACCTTTAGACGTCACAGTTGCGATGCCCAACGTTGCCCGCCTTTACTGCGCGGCTGCAGGCACTGTACAGTAGCAGCACAGCGAAAAGTAGCGGGAGCCACAGCAGCAACAGCGGCCATTGAAGCTTCCGCAATGGATGTTTGTGATGGCCAGGTTCAATTGGGCCCCGCTAGATGGCACCACCTATTCAGCCTAACCAGGTGAAGACGGACTTTTTGAATCGCTGGCGCCATTCTCCATGGTAATATCAAGCGGTTCTTTCTTCCAGGAATGAAAAATAAACGGGCAAGCAGCATTTTATTACGGGTTGTAATGCACGGAAAGTTCTTTTTTTATTGCGACTGGTCTGATTACTAGTGATTGATTGTATTCTGACATTCGCACGTCATTGGGATCATTTCAAAATGTCCCACTCGTGGTGCATATGGTGCCGTACATTTACCTTAATTTCTCAATTAATAGAGCCCTGTTGTTTTATAATATTGGCGTTTTAGACGTTCTTAGACATTCATCTTTAACTCTGACGTAAATTCTTGCTTGCATGTAGTGTTCCTAAAGCCACTTGTTCGATATGTAAATAGGATATTGCAACGGTATGAGCTGAGCTGTGGTATGTGCCGGGCAAGAGGAAGATGAGGTTGTCTTGTGCAGCCTGTGGAATCCATCTTTGCCTGTCATTGTCTGACCTCTTTCTCATGCTGTAAACAAACACAGCCAACTTTAATTCAACCAGTTTTTGGTGGAGGTGCTGGGTAGTCAGCAAAGCAACACGGTTCTGCAAGCGCCTGATCTTCGCCGAAGCCGCCGCCTTGCTGAACTGCCTCCGTTAACACTAGCGGCTGAGATGTCTCTCGGCGAAGACACAAACCGGATTCCCACAGCTGCAGATCTTGCAGCAGTCCCAGCAGCACCATCAGTACCCGCTTCGGCCGTGGCTGCTCTCTGGTCGCGTCAGCACCTGATAGAGCCTCGCACGTTCAGTAGCAAGTCTGGCGAGGATTTGGACGACTGGCTAAAGCACTACAAACGGGTGACCAAATACTACCAATGGGACGTGGCGAGCCAGCCGTCCAACGCAGTCTTTTTCTTGACGCACACGGCGCTCGTGTGGTACGAGAACCACGAGGCTACCCTCACGACATGGGATCGCTTGTGTCCGAAATAGGGAGGGTTTCGGGGACTCTGTAGCGAAGAGAAAGCAAACGAAACAAACGCTGCAGCAAAGAGCCCAGATCACAGGGGGGAGACGTGCACGACATACATTAAAGCTATATTGAAGGTCTGCAAGACCAACAACCCGTGCATGTCAAGGAGGACAGAGCTGGCCGCCTATTAAATGGCGTCACCGAGGATGTATATCACTTCCTTATTGGCAAAGAGAGCTTTGGCACTCTAACCGACGTCATACGCCTATGTCGCACATTCGAGACCCTGAATATGCGGCGCATTACTCCTAAGTTCGGTCGCCTGCCAAATGTGACCACCGTGGCGAGTGTTGACGAATATACGTCGTTTGATCTCGCGTCGACAATACGTGCGATTGTGTGTCAAGATCTCACTCGACACGCTCGCCCGACTCCCGCCGACACGCTCGTCCGCACGTAGGAAGCTACCCGATTGCCGCTTCCCTCTCACCACCATGTGTCTATTGCCGCTGCAGGCGTCGACAACTACAACTACAGGTATGGCTCACCACCGAGGCCACAACGCAATGACTACCGGCAGGTGTCGAGGTACGAATGCCGCTTCAGTTATCCCGCCAGCCGGTCACCACCCATCAACACCCGAACGAAGACGCATTTGTGACACCACGTCGGGGCCATGCCTTCCATGAGTACAATGTGTGCCGCCAATCTCCCGTGTGTTACCGTTGTGGTGTCGCCGGATATATCGTCGGCGTTGAGATACATCACGATACGATTCCCCATCAGCGTTTCCTCGAGCTGGCATTGGTCACAACAACAATCCCTGGCCCGGCTATTCCGAGAGTACGTCAAGACGAGAGAATCGACGTAGCAGCTATCCCGCTTCCGACCGTAGTTTGACGCCTCCCTCTGCCCGACTGCGTCGCGCGGCTTCACCGCGAGGACGGCTATCGCCACCGCCACGACCAGAAAACTAGCCGGCGCCACCGATGGAGGTGAGGCCGCAGAAAAAGATTCGCCTCAGATGCCTCCGCCAGTTACGACGTTAAAGAACAAGATACATGTGTTAATAGATGGCTTTCATGAAAGTGGTTTAGTGCACACAGGTGCGACAGTTTCAGTTATGAGTATTTTGTTCAGAGATCGCATTGGCCACAAAGTTTTCTTTTTTTTGGGACGAATCAACAAGATTTCGTGGTGTTGGTGGGGAAATACTTCATCCTCTGGCAGTTTGTGCCGTCCGCGTCAAATTGGCAGGGAAGGTGTTCCCAACAGAGTTTTTGGTACTGCAGCATTGCACCCACGTTTTTATTCCCGGAATCGACTTTCTCCAAGAGTGTGGCGCTTTTTCCGACTGTATAATCGGTGAATTTTCTGACAGCGGTGAAATTGTTCCAGCCCTTGTTGATGAGCCGCAGCCCGCGGATGACGCTTTGATTATTTGATGACGCTTTGACTTGAGTACAAAGCAGTTAGCGAATTCAAGCCACCCGGGCCATTGAAAGAACTCCTCAGCTATTTGGGATTATGTTCCTACTTTCGTCGTTTTCTGCCCAGATTCGCGGACGTTGTGCACCCGTAGACAAGCTTGTTGCAAAAAGACAGCCCACTCGAGTGGACACCTCAATGTTAAGCCGCATTTGGTGAACTAAAGTTTCTACTAACATCATAACGTATTCTTAGTCACTTCGATCCCTCAGCTCCTCCTGAAGTGCACACTGACGCAAATGCTTATTCAGCAACCTATTAATGCAGCGCATGTCATTGCATATACGAGTCGAACTCTAAGCAAGGCTGAAAGGAATATCACGGTGACAGAGCAAGATTGCATAGCGGCTGCATTCGCCGTTCAGAAGTTTCGTTGCTGCCTCTACGGTCGTTCGTTCACAATTGTGACGGACTATCATTCGCTGTGTTGGCTTTTCACCCTCCGAGACCCTTCTGGCCGCGTTGCACGCTGGGCTTTACGACTCCAAGAATTTGACTTTAACATTTCGTATAGAAATGGAAGACGTCAATTGGACGGTGATTGCATTTCTCGCCGTCTTATGACCATGGCGGAAGATAGTCCGGATAACTTCGAGATCTCTTTTGCTGCGGTCTTTCGCATGTTTCCTGACGCCAACATATTCAAGCGAGAACAACACAACGACTTATCTTTAGACCCTTTGTTCACTGATGCCCGCAGTGACAAAGGCACTGGTCGCTTTCGTCTTCGCGATGGACTGTTGCACAAGACAAATTACTCAGCAAGTGGCGCACGCTTTTTGCTAGTTGTTCCTGAGAGTCTTCAGTACGACGTTCTCAGTGTTATACATGATGATTCAACGTTAAGATATCTTTGATTCATTCGCACCTTACATCGAACACAGGAGCGTTTTTTACTGGCCTCGAATTTGACATTTCGCGAAGCAATACGCCTTGAGCTGCGACAAGTGCCAGTGTCACAGGCGATCCACAGGCCTTCTTCATCCCGTAGCGCCTCTCCTACGCCTTTCGAGCCAGTTGGGATCGACCTGTTCGGACCGTTTCCGTGATCTGCGAATAACAACCGTTGCATAATAGTCTGCGTCGATCACCTCACCAGACACGCAGAAACCACTGCGATACCATCATGCACAGATGATTCCCGCCGCTGCCTTCTTGTAGCGCTCCGTAGTTCTTCGTCATGGTCCACCTCGAGTAATAACCAGTGTGGCCGCCAATTCACTGCGGACGTTGTGGAAGAATTGCTTCGCCTCTGCATTCCGCAGTTCCGACATTCTACGCCATATCATCCCCAGACAAATGGCATTGTAGAACGCACCAATCGCACCCTTTCTAATAGGCTGGCTATGTATGTCTCATCCATTCAGAAGATCTTGGATGAGATCTTACCGTTTATTACCTATACGTTCAATATATCGAAGCATGAAACCAAGGACTTCACGCCTTTCTCCTTCTTCTACGCTCGATCGCCGCGCAGCTCCCTCGATACAATCCTCCCATATACACTCCATGCCGAATTGCGCGTCTGCGCACACTGGCATCACAAGATCGCTTCTAGCAGCAGTATGATCGACGCCCCGACGCCATTTCATTCGACAAAGATGAATTTCTGTGGTTGTGGACCCCTCAAGGCAAAGTGGTTGATGCCAGAAGTTTTCACCGCAGTACACGGACCCGTTTGTCATTATAGATCGCTTGAGCGACTTCACATCAGCTGGTAGTTGGTTAATTCGAACGCAGTGGGTGCATGTGGCTCCTATGAAGAGGTTTCATCCCTAAAGTGATTTTCACTCAGCCAGCGGGCTTCGTCTGTTAACCGGGGATTGCTATGGTATGAGCCGGGCAAGACGAAGAGGAAGACGACGTTGTCTGGTGCGGCGCGTGGACTCCGTCCTTGCCTGCTATTGTCTCACCTCATTCTTATGTTGTAAATTAACACAGTCAACCTTAATTCAAACGTAACAATATGTGTATGATATATGATGTATATGCATGTATATATGAAGTTTGTAGTCACCCCTGTTTGACGGCGACTGCTCAAATCCGGTGAGCATAGCTGAAGTCTTATAGCTCATAGACGCATGTTTGCTCTGAGCATGGGGATTTTATTGAAACATAAATATCAATAATATTTACTGGCTGTTTTACGTCCCAAAAGCAGGATAGGATTCTTAGAGACACCGTACTGGAAGGCTCCAGAAATTTAGACCACCTGAGGATCTCTAAAGTGTTCCTAAATTGAAGCAGAAGGGTGTTCTTCGCAATTCGCCCCCGTAGAAATGAGGCCACCGTGGCCGCGCATCAAACCCACACCGTCGAACTTAGCAGCGCGGCAATCTACGAGCTAAACTATATTATGAATGCTGAGTACGGCAGTCGACAGCGACACTACCAATTGCAATTATACTTCTGGAGAACAATGCAGTTAACGCCTTCAGCCGTATGTGTTGTCAAGCTGTACTCTCTTCCATAATGTTTCGCAACACCTTCAACGCTACTATGCAAGAAAATTGCCACATCAGGTTTCCAAGCATGGTCGTTACGACATCGTATGATCATTGCGCCCAGTCAGCCAGTAATATGAGGTACACCGTACAAGTAGTAAGACTCTATGCTAGCGATGCAGAAATATCGATGGCACGATCGATACTATCGTCAGTTCTGTACTATCGAACTATCGATGGTTAAAGAAACTATCGGTAGCGCTATCGATAGTAAGTTTCATAGTACTACCTTTAGCATAAAACCAACCACGCGAACTCATTGCAGCGTAAAGTTGATTCCCCGAGTGTGTGGAGCGGGAGGAGCAAGCTGAAGGGGAAAAAGTTCACATGCTTGCGCTCCTTCACCAGAATTCTTGGCTGACACATGACAATTAAGCTGAATTATTGAGGTGTACAAAAAACGAGACTGTTACAATTGACGGCATTGTGCAGCATCATAATTATATTGCGTTTTGTAATTTCAATAACAAGAAATAGGCTTTTAAATTGTAAGGTGTAAGAGATTAATTTGAAATATGCACCTACTGATGGACATATTGCCGAATTTATTGTCTGAAATGCCTTTTATATAGCAGAAAAAATTGCTCATAAATTAAGTAAACTGAGTATTGCTGATAATAGGCTACCGCAAATGTTTTTTTTTGTCAATATCGCCGCCCACAAATAGCTTAGTTATTCACAGCGCTATTGATAGTAATGTCGGTAGTAATACTACCAACGGTAATACTGCTTGCACTATCGACAATAGTATCGATAGTTCGAGAGAAACTATTGGTATTAACGATAGTCAATTTTCCGATATATTTGCATCACTACTCTATGCCCTTCGAAGTCCTCCTATGTTTTGCCACACTCAGAAATATTGCTCTATAAGTACATGAGTCCCGGTCCCTTTGTTACAGCTGTCAGTGAAATACGTTTGACGTGATGCTCACAACGTGTTTTCCAGCGGTCACAAGTAGGAAAGTTCGATTCGCCGCTATTGCACTAGGAATTTACATATTCGGAACTTGACCTCTACATAGAGGAATCTACTCAGCGCAGCTTGCAGGACGGAAGCTGAAAACGCTTCCCGGCAGATTAAAAAGCCAAGTAGGATCTATTTTCTAGCACTGTTCGCCGGCATACGAGTAAACACGACGTACGTGTGAGTTATCATCCATCATGGGCTAAAGGTGCGGATGGTGCTGCGTCAGTATGGTGAAGTTCATGGTATTTAAACGTGCTCTTAAACATGAGGAAAAAAGCCGGCGTCAGGCGTTCAGAACATGAATGATACCAGAAGAGAACTGTGACTCATACCCACCTTACACGAGTCAGAAGGATCGCTATTAGTAAATGCTGAATTAAAACTTTAACTCTACGCCGAACAATTAGGAGTGGTCATTAAGCGCATAAGGTCAATGACATGAGAGTTAATGTGAATTAAAGATAAAGTACGTTGGAAACAGTCGAATTAAAAGTGACGATGGTGTGAATCGAAGATGCATATGAACGTCAATAATATACAATGTAACACTGCATCAAATATAAATCTAATCTAAAGTGAACAAAACATCAATCCATCGCAAATTACGCGCCCAGGCATAGGCTTCCTCTTATGCTTTCCTTAGCGCTAGCTAAAGCTACTGTAAATTTTGCTCGAGGGGTTAACATTTTCATTAAACCTTGCTAAGGGCAATTTCTGAGGTTTTACGTTCCAAATCGCCAATGTAGCTTTGACGCACGCCAATGTGAGAGGCCCCGAAGTGATTTCGATGTTATCCTGCTGATTAACGTACTTCTGAACCTATGCACCGGTGCCATTATGCATGTCGGTGCCATCAAAGTGCGGTCGCCGTTTCCTGTACGCCAACTCGCGCAATGAATGTTATCATAACTAAACCTAGCCTGCTTAAGCAATGCCGTAGCAAAGACCCCAGCTAGTAGCATGAAAGTTAGCGGTGCACTTCAAGGCCAAAAGAGCTGTAACCTGGCTGGATTATTACACACTGCTGAACAGAATGGCCTCTCAGAAGCTTTCTGCATCCACAGCGAAATTAAGGGCGTTCGTAGGGTCTCCAATATGGCTTAGGGGATATTAAAAATATTTTTGTTTTATCATTAGTTTTGTCCGTTTCTGTGCAAAGAGTCATATTTCAGACTTAACGCCGACCATACACAGACTTATTAAGACTGTAGAGAGACTGTACGAAGCTCTCAGGTTCATTTGTGGGTGGATACTGCTTAAATGCCGTTGTAAGGTCTGGCGCGACAAGGGGGTGACTGTTTTTTTCCCGAAAAAACGCGACAAGACATTGCCCGGTGCCCGGTCTATACCCTGACTCCGCACAAGGACGCCCAATGACGCCGCATAATCAATGACTATGCCGAAAAGGTGCCCGGTACCCGGACACCTGTGAGCTGCCTTAGGCAGACAGAACCTGGAAAAAGTGGTTCAGAGGCTGTCTCATGAAAACCAGCTAGTCGATAGCAGACAAACAGGTGCAGCTTCCAACAAATCGCCATAATACGGTATGGCTCAAAGGGCTGGTTGCGATTGCTCGTCGACCGGTGAAGAAGGTGAACATCGCCGTGGGAGCTGTTTGATGCCACCATTATGTGCGATTCTGGAAATGTCGTATGTCGGGCGTTTACATGGTAAGGTGTCTGAAATACTGTAAAGAGGCAGAGGGAGGCCGTCGTCAAACAACATTAATGTCGGCCCAATCAGGTCACAAAGCGGTCTTGATATGAAGCTCAGTAAAGTTGAAAGTTGGGCGAGTTGGTGATAGTTCATGTTTACGTGGGAAGCAGCGCACTGAGACAAGGAACGAAAAGAACGAAAAGGCGTGTCTCTATTCTTGGAAAGTAGTACCAACCAAGATGAGGTAGTTGAAAAACATTCCACTCTCTTCTACACTAACAGCGGTTACAGGCTGACTGAGCTCCTCTATGAAGGAAAAGAGGGAGTGGGGAGAACAAGGAAGTCCACAAAGCGTTTTGTAAGGGGGGTACATGCGCAGGGGCATCGGGCAAGGACAGTCTTCTTTTTCACGTGACCGGGAAGGTTAATACACAATATGCAAAGTGGGCTGGCAATTTTAGAGGCCATTTCACACGGATATGGGAGGCTAGAGTGTGTTAAGTTGAGGAGCTTGTTGGCACAGCAAGGAAAAGAATTACGTAAATTACAGAGAGGGAGAGACACTTCCACCACCTTCCGGACGCCCATGGCAGAGGAGGTCGTATTTACTATGTTTTTACAAGTTAAAAATATGGTGGACCTTTTCACTTCAGAGCGTACCATGACGTGGTGGTGGTCGGCCAAATCACCTACGTCGTGTGTGACTTCAGCGGCCATGACTGCCACAATTCCCCTCGTGCGTCTCGACGTGAACCAGGCTAGATGAAGCGCCAAGGCGAACAGTGTGGTTGCACGCTGCTACATCAGTGTAGCCGTTCTCCAGGTGAGCATCGAGAGATAAAAACAGCTCCACTAACGTGAAACCTGGGGAGCGGCGAAGCATGCACAGTGCGCAGGTGTTTCCTACAGCAAAATCTTTACTCTTTACACCATTACTCACCAGCGGGTCGCTTACGCATCATCACTTTGCAGATATGTTTCAAGAAGTGGTGTTGCCAACAGATGACTTTATCGTATAGATACACGTTTGTGTATCTGGTTTTAGAAAAGAAACTTGAGCGCCTTTGTAAAGTTCGTCGGGGATTCTGACACCGGTGTAGAGCCAAACATAATGTTTGAGGCAGTAACAGAGACACTTTAACTCATAATAGGCATATGACTTTACAGGGGCAGGCCCACTCCAAAAAGAACCAGACAGCCCACCAGTGCACAAAAATACGTTGACTCTTCTATTACATACTCACTTCACGTATGGATAAACACACACTGACACTCTTAACATATGGCACGCGAGATAAACTACATATGTGTAACTGTGATTGAAAGTAGTCTGTCACATGCAGTCTTGCAATAAATGTGTCCCTGAGGGGAAAAAATGCCCCCACCTCCCCGAAGGGAATCGTGAGGAAATGCGAATGCATTTCGCGCGCGCTTCACTCCATTTATATATGGTGGTTGTGGTTCGAAGAAGGAAAAGGCGCCTAATTTCTGCAGCCCGGTCGGGAGCACGGCGCAGCGCCTTTTTTTTTTGCTTTTTTTCTGTTTTGTTTTCTTCTTTTTTATTTATTTTTATTATTTTTTATTTTTTTTGTTCTTTTTCTTTTGTTAATTTTTTTTTCATATATAGCTCCGCCGAGCTCCCGCGATGCGAGCGCCCTCACGCACCAGAGCGCGCTCCTCCTCTCCACTCACTATAACACCTGCCGAGGCCGCCGCGGACAACGCCAACACCGGATGCCTGACATAGCCCGACTAAGAAATGCATTCGCATTTAAAACTGGGGATGCGCAAAGCACGCAGCGATGGAGCGGTGTTTCCTATTGGAACATGCCAATCGCTGCTAATGTGCAATGAGAGACAGAAGACTCCGACTGGACACAGAGACTCGCAGTCCGCTTTTAGTTAACGCGCACGCTGCGAATTTTTATTGTTCAACAACGCACAGGAGAAATCTCCCACCGGCACCACCTTGGAGGTCAAGATCCATTGCCATATATACAGGGTGGCCAGTGAACGGTTGTGCAGCGCGAGCAGTCGGTTTTTTCAACCAAGAAACTCGCTAGCAGACGCTGCCTGTGTCGGCGTCGCGAGGCGAGAGAGGGGGGAGCGTAGGAGAGGAGAGAGAGGGGGGCGCGCATGCGCAGTGGGTGTGTGGACGCTGCGGGCAGAGATGTCTAGAGAAGAGAGGGGGGAGCGTAGGAGAGGAGAGAGAGGTGGCACGCGCATGCGCAGTGAGGGTGTGGTTGCCGCGGGGAGGGTTGCCTAGAGAAGAGAGGGATAGAGGAGGTTTTTTATTTTTTTTGAAAGGGTTTGCGCATGCTCATTAAGGATGGTCACGCCGCACACCACCACCACCGGATTAAACTTCGCCATAAGATGCTTCACATGTAACACCTGCCGGCGAGCACACCTCCTCAACCTATCCTCCTCCTCCGCGGACAACGCCGGTTGCCTGACATAGCCCGACTAAGAAATACATTCGCATTTAAAAGTATCTCGCCTTGTTAACTTGTGGCTTGTTGGACGCAGATCGCTCAGGGACAGCTCGCCGTCTGGCCCCCTGACGTCCTCAACATGAGTCGGCTCACGCCATGACAGTGCTTTCTTCCACAGCCGCAGCGGTACGGTAGCGGTAGCTTGGTAGCTAGCAGCAGCACTCAGCCACCGCGTTCGTCCCGGCAGCACACCATGGCCGTGGCAGCCACCCGGAACGGCAGCAGCAACAGCGGCCCACAGCACACTGGAACTCGCAACCACTCTGGACGGCACTCAGAATCGCGGCACCTTGCCTGATCCCTGGGCCAGGCGCCCAGCCTTAATGCAGGCCTCGTTCGTCAGTTCCCCAGCCGTTGGAACGGCAGCCGGAACAGCAGCGCATCGTCTGGTCCCTGGGCCAGTCACGCAGCCGGAGTCCACGAACAGTCCAGCTCCTAGCGGACGTCAACCAGTTCCCAGGACCCAACGTCCAGTCGAGAAATGTATGTCCTCGAACGCTGCTGTCTGCCCTCGAACAAACAACGTCGCGCGGGTCTCGTACACTTGAGGCCGCGCCTCAAGAGGTGCAGATGTCTTCTTCGTTCACACAACACGGTACATAAGCGCACATCATCATCATCATCATCATTCTCAGCCTGTTTTAGTCCACTTCAGGACGAATGCCTCTCCCAATGATCTCCAGTTCACCCTAGCCTGTGCGAGCCGATTCCAATTTATCCCTGCGAACTTCCCAATTTCCTCATACCATGTAACTCTGCCTTCTCCGACGGCGTCTTCTATCCTTTGGTAACCATTCTGTTGCTCTTACTGTTCACTGACTGCCTGTTCTACGCATTACGTGGCCACCCCAGGTCCATTTTTTCTCGCTTAATGTCAGCTAGGATATCTGCAACTCCTGTCTGTTCTCATACCCATTCTGCCATCCTCCGATCTCTAGATCTTATTCCTAGCATTCTAAGTTCCATTGCACGCTGTGTGGTCCTCTGCTTTTGCTCTAGTTGTTTTGTTATTCTCCATGTTTCAACCCCATACGTCAGAACTGGCAGTATACAGTGGTTATATACTCTTCCCTTTAAAAGGGCCCTGCAACACTTTTTGAGCATGCTCAGAAAACGCTGCCGATCGGTAATCCAGGCTCTCGAGAACACGCGAGCCAAATATTATAACGCAGCACGTGGCGTGGAATTCACAATAAATTCTCAAAGTCAGCCAGAAATTGCTTTCTCTTCTCTCGACAAATGACGTTGCGTACTCAAAAAATCACTCGTCACCGACACTCGTATCACTCGTATCAGCCATTGGCTGATTTGAGCATGGCGCGCTCGGTAGTTACAGAGGCCGCCGCGGGAGGCCGCGACTTGTCCACGCGTGCGCGCGCGATCGCAATGAAAATTCGTGTATTCGAAGAAAAAAAGAAAGAGAAAAAAGCGCTCAAGATCACGAGGCGCGCGTGACGTATTTTCTTTCCCCGTGCAATCCCTCCCTGCTTAGCTTCCAGCGCTTTCGACGGGACGAGAGAAGAGAGAATGCCATTGCAGCGTGCAAGAAATCTTTGTAACTCCAATCGCACTGGACGGATTCCAGAAATTTTTTGCGGCGGTGAATTCGTGAGGCAATAAGCTCCTTTGTGAATCCATTCCATGGCTACTTGGAAAAGTGTTGCAGGGCCCCTTTAATGAGAGTGGCAGATTTCCTCACATTATTTGGGATTGCCTGCCGAATGCGCTTCAGCCCATTCGTATTCTTCAGTGAATTTTTTTTGTGATTAGATTCTTCCGTGATAAGTTGTCCTAGGTATACATATTCTTGTGTACACTCAACACAACCACTATGCCACAAGACGGCACACTATAATGTTGTTTGGGTTTGCTTTTTTCGCCCGCACACCACGTATTATAATAATACATTGTGTGGACCATACTGTTGTACTCGCCACCAGTTCACTAACGTGCCATCACTTTGCAAATAAGTTTCAAGAAGTGGTGTTTCAAATAGACGACGTTACCGTAAAGATGCACCTTTGTGCCTCCCATTTTATATAAGAAACTTGAGCACCTTGGTAAACTTCGTCTGGGATTCTGACACCGCTGCTAAGCCAAACATAATGTATAAGCCAGTAAAGACGAACCTTCAAGTTATAATATGCATTCCATGGACAGGTGGCGAGTAGTGGAATTTACCCAAGTTTTGTGGCGCATACCGGCTTTTTATGCATCATGACGACATGACACGCCGGCAAGCCGAGACCCTAAAATTCTTCGCCCCTAAAAAATGCCAAGAAAGATTATTGATGGCTGTGTGTTTATTTTATTCATCTATGTAATACTCGCCGGTATTTTTTTCCCCGAAATGTTTGTATTCAACCGTTTCGCTCCAAATATACTTCAATGCCAAAAAGAGGATACTTTGAGAAGCGCCCTCACGTGACTTCTCCGCAGAAAGCCGCACCGTAATAAAGGACGCAGTCGAGGCGTCCCTGACACAAAAGAAAAATCAACATCATGCACGTATGTTTTCGTTGCATTATCACCGCACGCATGGTACCTTTTGCTCTATGGACGTAACACTTCAGTCATAATATAAAAATAGCAAGCGTGCAGTTTTCCAGAAAGGTAAAGCAAGCAAGACGGATCATGATTTCCTTGCGTTGCAAGCCAAGTTAGCCTGTTTTTATCTTTTTTTCAGAGTGCATAATACCGCGACTCTGAGGCTGCCTAACTTTGCTGCATCAGACGTTAGTCGAGTAGGTAAAGTTTATCAGTACTGTGGGACGCTGGGATGTAATGTTTTTGCAAGCATTAGGTATTTACCAACAGTGTTACTGGTGCTGTGTTGGCGCTTCCGCAAATATAACACATCCTGAAAACATTCTCAGTTTTTTTTAAATATCAGCTGGTTCACTATGCTTCCCCACCAAATATGCACTGGCATACATGCGTATAGCTAAAAAAGTCACAGTTTCGCCGCAAGGGCGAAGCAATGAATGCGATAGCAACTAATTGGCATTTCAAGCGAAGGACGGCAAGCAGATCGAAACTTGGAGCGCACTGCTCAAGAGCGAAGGACGCACGAAACATACGCACCAGTATACAAAGGACGAGCACGAACTAACAAGTGTCACATTTGTTACTTCCCTGTGTTGGAACAGCGCGCTTCTTTCGGAAACGGGGCCTCTGCAGCGAGCGAAGTGACCTTTGTGCGCTCTGTAACCTAAACGCAGTCTTCCCGGCGAAAGCACACAGCTTAAAACTGCCCCCATCCCCCCCACCCCAAGATAACCGCGCGCGGCGCACACGGGCAAAGGCGACTACGCCCTGCAGGCCTGGGGTGTTGGGGAGCCAACGCGTCGCAACGAGTGGGGCCCCGAGCGCGTACTTCGCGCCATCTCACTGGTTTGCTGGTACGGCAGAGAACACGCTGATATTCCGCCCGAGATCTGCGTACCGCCAGCGGCGAATGGTGTATTTAAATAGCTCGCCGTTAGTATGCTGTAGCATGTGCGCTCCTGTGGCGTAGCGGTTAGCGTCGCGCGCTGCGGAGCGAGAGGTCGCCTGTTCGATTCCGCGCGTCGGAAAATATTTTCTGAATTATTTTTGTTCGTGGTTTTCATATATATATATATATATATATATATATATATATATACATATATACATATATATATACATATACATATAGGGGAGCATGACGCCGACGGCGACGGCAGAAAGCTGCCGAGAGTGTCCACATAATTCCTATCGTAATAAAACATTTATTGAGCATAATCATTTATTAATATCTCCGAGCATTTCCAGTCACAGTCTTGATCTAGCGAGATATTCCATAATGTCAGCTTTATCTAACCGAGTGGATCTATAACGACAGCCGAGAACGACAAGCCTTATACGGAGAAAATTACTCTTATGATGGAAGGACTGGGTTAGAGTAACATAGAGCTGAGCTAGTTGGTAAGTATTCATTCTAAAAGACAGGGCGTACAAACACGGAACACATGAGAGAAGTCAAGACGTCAGAAGTTTTTTCAGTAGTTAGTCAGCGGATGTGGTGCCTTGACTTCTTTCTTGTGTCCGTGTTTGCACGCTCTGTCTTTTAGAATGACGTACTGGGTGTTTTCAGATAAGAACGTCGGTGCATGTCTGGGGGACACCTCTAATTCTGCTAGAAAAAAATATATTTTACTGTCCGAGTACACAGGACAACACCAATCTGAGTGGCACGAACGAAAAATTTGCCTTCTCTCGAAAAAATTCAGAAATATCAACTGAAGCAGAACCACATTTCACGAACTGCGCGACAGTTAGACTTTTAGAACATCTAGCACCAAAAAAACTATATTGTACCTGTCGGACTTAGAATTTTACTTGGCATAATATCAATAGCGGGAGCTTACAAAAAATTGTTATCTTGCTGTATCGGGGCCTTTATTTTTACTTAAAAAAACGCGATTACTGAACCTTGCTGAATCATGCCCTAATTTCAGTTTTTTTTCCCTAAACTGGTATGGCCGTCAGTATTCTGAAAACGTTCCAGGGCATTGACGCAGATTAGGTTAGCATTGGAATAACGTCAAACGCAGGCCATAATTGGTTAGGTGAGAGTCTACCTCCAAAAATTTAATGTTTTACAAATGCATTACAAAAAAGGCAACATTCATTTTTTTCAGAAGTCCCCGAAACAAAAGCGAATCGCGTGTTTTAACTTAATCTGTAAAAAGCATGTCGCAATATTTTAGTCAGATTACAATTACAAAAGCACCAGCGTGCCCCCCCCCCCCCCCCCCTGCCCCCCTCCCCCACTTAACTTAGCGAGCATACAGCTACACTTACAATTATCATGCTTTAGGGTCACAAATATGTTCTCTCATGTTCACGAAATAGCCAATTGACAAATGTTTTAAGTACAAATTGGAGCGTATGCGTGTTGGTGTGCATCATAGTATAGTGTTCCTAGTGAAATTATCGGAAAACTTCTAGGTATGTCCTGGAGTTGGGTTTGTGTATGCAACTCTACATTCAGCTCTAATGCTCACAGGGCCCGAGGTAGGAACTATAGAAATAGTGTGTCCAGGTTGAAAATGTCATGGATACGGTTCCCTGATCTCGACATTTCTGTGACTGGCATAGGACGTCCGACAATGCCGTTCCCTCTTCATCGCTATATTCATAGGTGAAATGTCTGTGGATTCAAGAAAGAAGTTTAGCTCCTCAAGAGCGGTTTGTTCAGGAAAAAAAATTTTGCCACACACAGATGCATCTGGAGATTTTACGGCGATTTGTTTCAAGAGGCTTAAGCAGTACTGAAACAAAGTATTGGTTCCTCGCATGGAGAAAGAGAGAGAGAAAGATGTGATGCGGAAACACAGGTATACGTTAGCCAGAAACACGAGCACATATTTTGTACCTGCCCAGCATATGCAGGTGAACGACAGAAGTTGATTTCCTACACAAACGGATGGCATAATAGACCATTAAACGAAGATGTTGTTTTGGTCTCATGACCTGACGCCAACAGTGCAGCTGCGGTCGTGTGAGGTGTCACAGCTTTTCTACAAGCCACTGGATTGGATGCGCGGTTATAGCACTGGGCCAACAGGACGGGACTGCACATACCTCTGTAACTAATCATCATTCATCACTCTTTTTCCCCTCTCTTTTTCCCTCCCATGGTGTAGAGTAGCAGGCTAGAGTTTACTATCACTCAGGCCGACCACTCTGCCTTTGTGTTAATAAACCTCTCTCTCTCTCTTAACCGGACAATAAAAAATTGAGCGACCCTTAAGCTTCGCCTTTAAGACTTGAACGCGATAGCGATATCCTGTCCCGAGTGTGTACTTCAACCACTTAGTGCATACTTGCTATGCAATTCCCACTACGTGGTGTTAAGGGAATACGCACAGTATGGTGTGCGCCTTTTGTAATGAGTGGCCGGCTTTCAACTAGGAAGTCGTTAAGATAGTCACATGTTCTGACGCCAGATGGCAATGTACGCTTGTACCACGCAATGTTACTGGGATATTACATGGTATACTGCGACGTATATATAAACGACGATTGCTTTTGCGAAGCATGAAAGTTATTTTCACTGGATTTCCAAGCAGAGGCGTGGCTGTGTGGTAGAACACCTGCTTGCCAGGCAGGCGGCCTGGGTTCGATCGTCACTCGGACCCGGACATTTTTATTATTTATTTTATTTGCACCGTTCTCGATTTTTCGATCACGGAGAATAGGATGATTTTTCGCTCACAACCAACGACGCCGACGCCGACGCCGGAATTTCTGCGAAACGAGCTCTTTAACGCTATCGTGGTAATATTTAGTTCTCTACCCTGCACTAGGAAGGGGACAATGGGAAACGAAAAGAAAGAAAAAGAACAATAAAAGAGGGTGGGGAATCAGTACAACCTCTCAGACACACGTGAGTGTCATAACCGGGTCACTAATAAGGAGGGTCACTCGCCAAAACTTCAGCAGCGCCTTCTTCGGTTTGTGGTGTGATGCTTTCCTATATGAATTTTTCAGAAAACGGCAGTTCATATGACATTCCAATATGGTTTACCCACAAAGCGGCTGGTCGTCGAGGCGCGCCGACACTGCTGAGGACTGACCATGAAAGTTGTTTTGCGGGAAATGACTCAGGATATGCCTGATATTTTCTTCCCTACCGCAATGGTCACCGGCAGCACTGTGAGCTCCCAATTGGCCCTGCCGCATCCACCCGAGAGCACACATTCCTCGTGTGGTCACTGCACCCACCCCCACGCTACCTGTACACTCGATCTCCTTAAATCCTTTGCAAACCCTCTCCCGCGGGTAACTGAACTCCTAACGACCTGGGAGGGGCCGCAGACTTGCTCCGCAAGACGGACTCAGTAGAGGAACGTCACTGAGAGGCCCGCGTCATGGACTTGGATGAACTTGCGAATGTGCGGTACGGTACGGTAGTGCGGTGTCCCGCGTACCTACGTGGCCAAACTATTTCGTCGAAGAAACTGGCTTTTTTCCCGCTTTTTCAGTGGCGTATCTATATAGCACCGCGCTTATGGGAAATATATCTTCGCGAACCTTATGATGATATTTATGGTGATGATTATATTGTTATTTATTATTATTATTAATATTATTATTATAATTATTATTGCGATAGTAATTATATGGACACTCTCGGCTGGTTTTCGCCGTCGCCGTCATGTCGCGTATATGTATATATATCTATAGATTTATAAAAGCCACAAAGAAAATTAATTCAGAAAAATGTTTCCGACGCGCGGCATTGAACGAGGGCGCGCGGCGCTAACCGCTGAGCCACGAAAGCACACGTCCTTCAACGTTCAAACGGCGATCTATTTATATACAGCGTGTTTCCAGCGTGTTTTCAGCATTACCAACGAGATGGCGCAAAGGGCGCGCTCGGCGGGGCTTTAGCTCGGCGCCCCCATCGTCGCGACGCGCACTGTCAGGCGCTCCTCTCCAGCGCGTACTTTGCCCGGTGGGGGGGTAGACGCCCGTGTGCGCGCGCGCTTATCTCGCGGTCGGAAGAATAGTACGCCTTAGGCTTTCGCCGGAACAATTGCGTTGTAGTTACCGAGCGCACGAAGGTCACTTCGCTCGCTGCAGTCCCCCCCGTTTGCGAAAAGAGCACGCTTTTCAAACACAGCGAAGTAACAACCGTGACACTTGTTAGTTCGCGCTCGTCTGTACCCGTGAAAACGTTTAGTGCGTCTTTTTTGTTTGAACAGCGCGTTAAGTCTCGAGCTGTGAATGTTATCTGTTCGGTCTCGTCCTGTGCGTGTTGTTTTCGTGCGTCATGTGTGCGGTAGCAGCGCGCTGCACGTTTCAACCTGCTTGCCATTCGTCTCTTGACATTCCAATTTGTTGCTATCGCATTCATTGCTTCGCCTTGGCGAAACTGTGACTTTATTATTATTATTATTATTATTATTATTATTATTATTATTATTATTATTATTATTATTATTATTATTATATTATTATTATTATTATTATTATTATTATTATTATTATTATTATTATTATTGGTAGTGGTGGTAGTAGTAGTAATAGCAGTAGCAGCAGCATTAGTAGCACTATCTATGTGCAAAAAAAGGCCATCTGGCTGTTTTGGGCTAGCGAATGAGCGATTTCCTCATTGATTGTTCACTGCAGGGGACTTCAGGTGGCTTGCTTATCCAGCATTGTACGATACACTACAAGTCCACAAGGTTAGAAAAAAAGTGAAAGAAGAAGTGCATCTTTACAATCCCCCGTTGTCGCCTCGCTTTGCACGAATTATGCGAAGTTCATAAATTACATGCAACCCGCCGCGCCGAACAGGGTCACGCCTCTCACACAATAGGGAAATCACCTCGCACAGAACGGGATAGGCTCACTAGCTATAATGAAATAACAAAAGCATATCTTAACTCCAGAAGGATATTCCCACCGCCAAGTCCCAAACTAAACAGGAGGCAGGCCGTCGCCTGGAAGCAGCTCCAGACGAACACCTTTCCTAACCCGTTCCACCTAAAACGTATATACCCGGACAAACATCAGGACGACACGTGCAAATTGTGCCAGGAAGGACCAGCAACACTCAAACACATGTTGTGGGAGTGTAGTCTAATTATCCGAATGATGGCCGTTACTCCGGTGACCCTGTCGTCGAGGTGGGCCACCGCTCTGCGCAGCTCAGACCTCGGCTTGCAAACGTGGGCAGTCCAGCAAGCCCGTGAGGCGGCGTTGAGGCAAGGCCTTGACGTTCCCCCGTGGGAGACCTAAGCCCGGGTAGCGTTAAAACTTGCCGCACGTTTAATAAAGTTGTATCAATCCATCCATCCAACCGTACAAAAGAGAGCGACGAAGCCGGCATCCAAGCTGTACTTATCGTTTTTCCACGCATTAGCCTACATTTTTCGAAATAATTTATTGCATGCACTAAATCTACATACTGCGCCTACATTTTTTTACCAATGCTAATGACGCGTTAAAAAAACTCGTCCCAGCAAGCCCTGTTGTATTCTCGTTTTCGTATATTTTTTTTATTTTTGGCACGCCAGTGCTGATGTTCACTGTGAAAAACTGTTGTGAAAATAACCGTGTTCGCTCTCTACGTTTAAACGCTTTCTTTACCTAATTTGGTTATTAACAACGCAGATATGAAAAAGGCTATTCACTTGGACGCTCCGTAAAAGCTAGAGGGTAATTTTTTTTTCCTTTAGATCAAGCAGATTGTTCTATAATGACATCAAAGTTCGTTTTTCTCAGTTCCATCTACGTCTACACTCAGTAGTGCAAGATCGGAAAGTTCGTCGTGGCCCATTGTGGCCCGCGTATATGAAAGTATGAATTTGAACTTGCTGACTGACCTCTTACTGCCAGCGATTGAAGCAGCTATGATTAACATTATCTGAATGGCGACGCGAAGCTGAAGAAATACGTGATGATCCCCATACTATGCATGAAATTTGTGAAATTCTTCAGGTTTTGACACTGTCTGGTCAACCAACCGTGAAATCAGCAGTGGGGTTCTAAAGCACCATAGAGATTCTGCGCGTTAACGTTGAAAGTACAAAACTCACCAGAGGTGTAGTAATTTGTTTTTAGGTCGCTATTGTCGTCCTGCAAACTTGTTGACGTCCAGGGGGCAGCCACAATAGGCACCGGTGTCCTGCAGCACAGTAAACCCCTCGCCGATTTCCGAATGAAGATGGTCGAGTATGCATTTCATGACCTTTCTATTATCTGATTAGCCGTTAACTCTTCTTCTTACGGGTTTTCACCAGGCATCTGTCTTTTTAGGGGGCCAAGCTCCTCAGGGTGTAGGTCTGTCCCTCCTCTGTAGTATGTAGTAGTAGGTAGCCACAGTAGGTACGTCATATGTGGTGATGTCACATATGGCCCCACTACAGTGCCATATGTGACATCACCACTTTTCCTGCATTTCACCGATCACAAAGCGGTGATAATGAAGGGACTACGTAAACCAACAGTACAATAAAAGTTTTAATATATACACGGTGTTTCACACTCTTTGTATGATGTACTGGGTGAATATCACGGAAGAGTTTCACGGTTTACCGATGATTCCCTCCGGAGCTTCGCCCCACTCATCATCATTCACCCCGTGGATATGCTGTGATTTTTCGTCGTGAACGCCTTCAACATCGACACCCCACGCCTAACAGAGGCCAAGCCCTTCATCGAGAGTCTAACTCAAGGGATTTTATCTTTCGGCAGATAGTGATGTCCGAGAGCTTTCGTTTCTAAGGCAGCATTCGTGCAACTTCA
The DNA here is from genome assembly GCA_030522465.1 of Rhipicephalus appendiculatus. Classification (NCBI taxonomy): domain Eukaryota; kingdom Metazoa; phylum Arthropoda; class Arachnida; order Ixodida; family Ixodidae; genus Rhipicephalus; species Rhipicephalus appendiculatus. Next base: position 27,432 of record JALIZH010009641.1, on the reverse strand, counting down.
GTTCTGGGATCTTGCAGCTTTTTTTTAGATGTGAAGCATCTTATGGCGAAGCTTAATCCGGTGGTGGTGGTGGTGGTGGTGGTGGTGTGCCGCGTGCCCACCCTTACTGCGCATGCGCAAACAGTTAAAGAAAAAATAAACATAAAAAACCTCCTCTCCCCCTCTCTCTCCTCTAGACATCCCTCCCCACGGCAACCACACCCTCACTGCGCATGCGCCTCCCTTCCTCTCTCCCCTCTTACACTCCCCCCTCTCTCCATCCCTGCCCGCGGCGTCTAACTCCCCCTGCGCATGCGCGTCCCCCCTCTCTCTCTCCTCTCCTACGCTCCCCCCTCTCTCCTCTACGCATCCCTGCCCACGGCGTTCACACCCCTCCCACTGCGCATGCGTGTCACCCCTCTCTCTCCCTCTCCTCCGCTTCCCCCTCTCTCGCCTCGCGACGCCGACGCAGGCAGCGTCTGCTAGCGAGTTTCTTGGTTGAAAAAACCGACTGCTCGCGCTGCACAACCGTTCACTGGCCATCCCGTATATATGGCAATGGATCTTGACCTCCAAGGTGGTGCCGGTGGAAGATTTCTCCTGTGCGTTGTTGAACAATAAAAATTCGCAGCGTGCGCGTTAACTAAAAGCGGAGTGCGGGTCTCTGTGTCCAGTCGGAGTCTTCTGTCTCTCATTGCCCATTAGCAGCGATTGGCATGTTCCAGTAGGAAACACCGCTCCATCATTGCGTGCTTTGCGCCTCCTCAGTTTTCTCTCCTGCGCAACGCTGCGATAGGGCCAGCGTCAACGCCACCGCCAGTGTAAGCGTTAGCGCCCGCTGCTTCACATCTACACATGGTTCCCTTTAGCGGGAGATGGTGTAATTTTTTTGAACACGATCTATGGAACCAGCATGTTGATCTCATAGCCGAGTAAAATTTTTAAAAATCATAACTTCGGCTTTGGAATAGTGTGGCATCAAATTTTGTTTCGCTCGTTTTTCTGTAGTTATTTGCCTTCCCATAAAGAATTCCGAGGATTTCCTCAAGGTATCTACCGACTTGCTTCACCGCTTCGACCCCCATGCTCCATCGGTTTCCGACTCTCACTTGACGACACGAGGCACCGCAACAGGCACCGCAGCACCGCAAGCGCACTCCCTCGCCCTATCCGCACAAGACAGCCTAGCTGCCGCGCAATATCCAAGGAATGCTGTAAATCAACGCGGCGCGTCCGACGACGCAGAAGAATCTGCAAGCAAAATCCCGCCATTTTCCTCAAGATTTCGCGGTGCTGCGCACAGATGAGTCCTCTCGAAGCTTCGCGAACCCGGGCGTGACTTGAGACTAATGTGCTAGAACGAGGTCGCCTTTTCCTGGAGATTTCACTGTGCTGTGAGTACGTGGTCATCTAGAAGCTTCGCGAACCCAGGCGCCGCCCGATCTAAGCCCGAGGTGAAATTGGATAGGCCGGTCGGTCGGTGAAGGAAGCGGTTTTAATAACCAAGGGTTCAGCTAGTTGGTATGTATTCATTCTCAAAAAGGCAGGGTATGCAAACACGGACACAAGAAGGAAGTCAGGAGACCACAAATGCCTACTAACAAGTGAAGATGCACAACACGGCAGAAAAGAAAGAAGGCACGAAAACTTGTACGGGGGGGCATGCGCAAATAAGTTTTCGTGCCTTCTTTCTTTTCCGCCGTCAAGACCATTTTCAGTTGTCAGTAGGCGTTTGTGGTGTCCTGACTTCCTTGTTGTGTCCGTGTTTGCAACCCTGTCTTTTTAGAATGAAGCTTTTATCTTGTGAAAATGAGTTTTACGAGTTTTGAAGTGTCGAGAGATGGAGCCGAGGGAGCAGTGGAAATTTTTGAAGAGTGTCGCCGAGGAGACATGTTATAGGCGATTGCGAAGGTGAACGGCTCTTCAGTGCTACAGGCTTTGTGAACGTACTTGTACTCATAAGGCCGGTGAATATCGAAGGCCTTTAATTGTTCTGGAACACTGTGAAGTGTTTGAATTTGAGCGCATGCGGTAATCTGCTGCCCATTTCTTGTTAAATTCATTTGACTTGTATGGTGATTGAACCATCGAAGTGCGCATGTTGGTGCGATGCCTATACAGCCTAATCGAGCATATATTTTGTTTGTGTTATCATCTCTAGGTTCTTACTCGGTTTTGTACCACAACCGACGTTCGCTGGCACACTATGGCACACGTTCGCTGACAACGCGCTATGAAAGGACGGACAATTTAAAAGTAGGTCCTACTTTTAAATTGCCCGTCCTTTCATAGCGCGTTTTGAGGGGCCGATACGTAAGCCCTTGGAAACTGCCCGGCAATTGCCTCTCTATGAACGGGACAGTGAACAAAGGTGCGGCTTGCGGCAAAACAACATTGACAACATTTCCACGGGGCGCCGGAGCTGGCGCTCCGTTTGTGTTCCCAGGCACGGTTGTCTCCGGGAACATGTTGTTCCCCGGCATATATTGGGCGCACTCGGCTCGGCGCCTCCTTCTAAGTGGCACCCGGGGCACTTGCACCCTCTCCCCCGCTTAGTTACGCCATTGCGCTTTTTATAGCGGCATTTTCTTAATCTAATTTCAATCGGCTGCAGCTTCCAATAATCATCGTTCATTGAAGCTTGAATAGGCGTCGATTTCTGTCCTTTGTGTCATTAATAAAATCTAAATGCATTAGAGAACTAAGTATTTTTATGATAATCATTTGGATGTTTGAGACAATATATTTGATTGATGTTAATAAAAAGCAATTCGTGGCACGTAGTATTCCTCGCAAGGAATATTACCACGTTCATCTTCCTTGACATGATGAATTAAACTTCCTTCATGGTTGTCAGTTACAGTAAGAATAAAATCATTAGGTATGCCCAGAATATGCAAGGAGCCATATGCCGCTGACGTCACTTCCATTAGGCGCCCACGACATTATTTTTGGACGTTTTATGGTACTGTGGCAATGTTGAATAAACATACTGAAAACAGCTACTTCAATCTATCTATGAGACTGTTTGTAGGAGTATGTAAGTTCATTTTGGAGGTTGCAGCTCCCGCTGTACAAGGCTTACTTCTGGGCATTCTAATCACTAAAGGCTTCCGACTACCTATGTGGCCGTGTATCTGGATAGTGCTTGGCGGTTCAGATGCTACTGGAGCGATAAAATATTTCAGACGATTGATCCTCAGTGGCCTGCAGATAGGTTGGGTGCATATAAACGTCGTATTGTTGATATGAGGCGGGTATTTTTCCATCGGATTCTCCACATATGCAATGTTTAAATAAGCAATTCTTAGAGCGTTTCATTTATTTCATTAATTAAATTTGGAGCGAAATATACACTGGCATACAGATGTGTAGTTGAATGTTTTACTCAGCGATTTGGTAATTTCTTCGAAACCATGTAAACATTTCATGTCGGGTCCTTTTTGTAAAGACGAATTCCAGAGTCGAAGTTCGAACCAGTCATCTGGACCTGAAAAAAAAAATTACTGAGAATCATACTTCTCTCTGCAAAGAATTACCATAGATATGTGGAATCTGACCAGTTTATTATTCACAGCGGGGAAATAGATGATAGCCTTGTCGACCGTTATGCTTGGCATATTGTTTCGAGGTAGTGAGGCCTTTTATTTATTCCATGAGATGTTCATCAGTGTACTCCGTGAAGCACGTAAAAACACGGATGACCCTTGAACATTGCTTTCAAAAAGTAGAACGCCATAGCCTAATGGGCCCCTGTGCGCATTGCCTTCTCAATCGCTAGCCTCGCTTCTGTTCTGGTTACATGCCTGAAATGTGCCGTAAGAAAACCAGCGACTATGCGCGTAACATTTGTCGTTTCAAACTCTCCTAGTATTCCTACAGCAAGTACAGTTTTTAAATGCCCGCTACGCCATAAGTCTTCATTTTGAGAATCAGCGAAGGGTCCACTGCGTGTCCTTCAGGCGACGCGCGAGCCTACGCAACAGCTCACTTTGTTGATGCCTTCGCAGCTGATGATGATTACATATGTCTTAGCGCTTTGTAATGCGTCGGCCTTTAAAACACCTACGTGAGGTGCAATTCACATGTTTTCACACCTGATGAAATTCTACACTTTTACCAGCAATACTACATGCGTTAAGAAGACGCCTTCAACAACATGGCATTCCCCGCAGTCCTTTTTCCGAAGCAGTCGCAAGCAATAGCCTGGCTCTTCAGGAAAAACAGATCATAAGGAGCTTCATCAAGCGATCTTGGCAGAAGATAATGTATAGTGTGAGAATTAATGACTGAACTTTTCTTCGGTGCTCGCTGAAGGACATACCAGAAATGAATAACGTCTTTGCAGCAAACGAAGACATATTCTATTGTTTGCGGCACATTGCATAGACGACAGTTAAAACAGGAAACACAAATACCTTTTCTTTTTAACCATGTTGTTACCGGCAGTGTGTCAGAGTGGAGTTTAAAGAATGTTTTTGAATAAGGAGGGATATACATTTTGCACACTAGTTGCAGCCCATCGTAGCCTAGAATATCGGGGTACAATGAATCGTAGCACCTTTGATACCCCCTGTTTCTCTGATATATTCTCCCATCTTCATATTTCTGAATGTTACGCATGTAAATTTTTGTTCCATCGTACTCTGCGCCGTCGCTAAATTTTTATAGAGTTTCTTTTCTATTCTTCACGTTCCTGCCCCATAAGCTAGTGCAGGTAAAATGCAATGGTTGCGCACATTTATCGCGAGAGTGTTAAAAGCGCGTGTCCAAGAAATTCCTCCGTCGGAGTCGGCGTTGGTGGAGTTCTGTGCCACCGAAAAGTCGCGATGCATTCAATATTCCGTCGCATTTAAATGCTTCAGGGCCATTCTGCCTTCGCATGTATTTCACCTGGTTATACCTAGGATGATCCGTGTTTGACTGCTTCATATTTTTTTTCTCTTCTTTGTTCAATCTGTAGGCGATCTAAGCTCTCGATAATTTCAGAATACTAAATTTAGTTTAGCTGCTAGTTGTACTTGATGTACTATGCCTCCATCCTTTAAAAGTATGACAACCATTTTGTTATTTGTTTCTGCCATAGTGCTTCTGCGTGGCAATTTTAATATGTAGGTTTTCTTGATGCCTTTATTACACGTGAATTTTTTCGCACCAAATGCATAAGCCTTGTTCCTGCCCTTACAGAATTGATTTCACCGACGCCAATGGCACTTTCTTCTTCCTGTTTTCTTGGCACTTCATGTTCACGTTCCCACCGACTAATGCGTAAAGCTTTTGTACTTTTCCATAAATACGTCCTCATAGGACTGTTTTACCTCCTAACTGCCAGTGCTAGACGTTGATGCGTACCGTTCTACCTCCTTGAGCTGGTATCTTATGCTCTGGTGAACCACGATGCTTGCCACGCCTCACTAAGCCTTAAATAATTGATGAATACAACAATCATTGACGATGACAGCTCGATTTGCTGCCTATAATCAGCCTCATGATGTGCATTTTGAAAAAAACTGAAGGCCTACTGAGGCAAGCAATTAAAGCGTCCCCGCTAACAGTTTGCACTCGGCCACGTCTATTAGTCCGATATTAACACGGGGACGAGTTGAAATACCCGACACACCATTTTTCAAACCATCAAAAGAAGGGAGAGTAGCAGAAATCGTTAGCGCATTTCTTGTCAATGTCCCTTGTCCGAGGCCAGGGGACATTTACATGGGAGGCGCTAACTAGGCAGGCGTTTCTCAATACGCGCACTCCCTCACCAGACCAGGCATTGGCTTCTCTGGTGCTTTACGTGTTCAACGTTTCCAAACTGAACCTCTCAACTATACCCTGGCCTACAGACTACAGCAGCTGCCTAACACGCGACCACGGCGCTGGTTCGGACATTCAAAGCGGCGGAGCGTACTAATGATCTCGGGACCCAAACATGCCGCTGCTGGAAACTAAACCAACGAACGTTTAACACAAGGACCTTATCAAGCGAACTTAGGCTAGTAGAGCTGCCTAAGAAGTTAAAGACCTTAAGAGGAATGTCATTGGCCATTGCAAAGGTAGAACAGCCGGGGAAGCATATACCGCACTAATTATCGGACACGTGGTGTGCTATACAGGTGTTCCTGACAAGAAAGAATGTGGCGGGGGGGTTGGTTTGAAATTTACAAAGACCTCGCAGGAAACATTTAATAGTTCTCTAGTATGAATAAAAGGATAGCGAGCCTCGTGATCAAAATAACAGGCGATACAAACTCAAATTAGTGCAGGTGTAAGACCTAACATCCATTCATGCCGACGGAGAAGTAGAAACGCTGTACGAAGATATCGAACTCGCAATGAAAAAATGACGTCCCCGTGCATCATAATCATGGGAGATTTCAACTCAAAATTAGGAACAAAACCAAATGGGGAAGATACAATACGTTACTATGGTATTGGCACTAGAAATAATAGATGGATGTTAGCAAAGTTCGAAGAGTGAAATAATGAACACATTTTTCTGAAATCGAATAAATGAGACGCGGATATAGGAAAACCTTAACGATGGAGCAAGGAACGAAATAGATTTCATTCTCTGGGCAACCCATGCATAAAACAGGGCACTTATGTTATATGGATGATAAGGTGCAGAAATTGCAACACCTGAATGAGACCAAGTGAATATCTAAAATAGAGTTCGCTGAGCCGACAGAGCTGATGAACAAGAAGAACGTCAGTGACATGAGAAACTACAACGTCAAAGCAATAGAAGCAGCTGTTAAAAAACGCACCCGCATCCAAATTGGGAACAAGAGACTGTATAGAAAGGAACAAAATGTACGCATGAAAGGGAATGCAGCGACATATTTTCAGAAACTTCAATCACATAGTTCAGAAGGCAAATAAATTCTATGCTGAACTTTGCAGTTAAAAATAAGTGATTCACCATCAAGCGGAGTCAGCGACGAAGGCATGCAGAAGTTGCATATGTAACAACCGAGGAGGTTAGAAAGATCATACGCGATATGCCTCGCGGTAAAGTAGCTGGTGACGACGGAATAACAGCACATCTAATTAAAGACGAAGGAGACCTTATTTGAAAGAATCTTGCTATATTTTACAATCAGTGCCTCAAAACAGCAACGGTTTAAGTGACCTGACAAAATGTCAAAATTATACCAATACGCAAGCCAGGGAACATAAAAGACGTACATAAATATAAAAAAAACCGGCAGATCCCACGCGCTGTGAGAATTGATGTAATGCGAAGCAGCCAGCAAGAGGCAAATCATGCTCTACATAATATGCATGTCATTATTTACATGCTAGGACCTGTCATTTGTGTTCATCATACAGTAACGTCGCGCAACGCAAATTTTGGTGTATATCAAGCTAGCGAACTGGACACAAGCGCACCACGAACGTGGCATGTAAATAGCACTGTAGATGACATGCATGCCAAGATTTTCATGTTAGCACCTGCCACTTATGTCCGCTTAATTTTTTACCTCGAGTCACAGCGATACGCGAGACCAATCTGCGTCCGTTTCGCATGCGTTCGTATTCTCGCGCTTTGCGCATCGTGCAGACGCGATCCGCGTTCCAGCGTTTAAATTGACGGCCCCCATTCTGACGGTCGGTCAGAATGGAACGTGATGCACGCGTCTCCTTCCTTGCATGATTAGAGACGCCGGGCACCGCGACGCTACGCAAGCAAAGCGCGAGCGCTGTAGAGTCCAACGCGACCGGCGTCCGTTTGCGCGCCCCGGCGCCCACCTGGCACGATGCCAAGGCATGGCTGGAGGGACGGACGGACGGGCGGACGGACGACGGGACGGACGGACGTGAGCATGAGACATTAAAGGTTTTCGCCTTAAAATTTGGTGTATATCAAGCTAGTTAAACGGCAACGAGAGTCTCATGAGCGTGGCATGCAAGTCATGTTGCACATGACATGTCATGACTTTTATATTACCACTTGTCATTTATGCTCGTCATACAGTCACGTCACTCAATACCAAATTTGGTGAATATCAAGTTAGCGAAACGGCCCCGAGAGTGTCATGAGCGTGGCATGCAAGTCATGTTGCACATGACATGTCATGATTTCCATATTACCACTTGTAATTTATGCTCGCCATACAATCACGTCACTCAACACCAAATTTGGTGTATATCAAACTAGCGAAACGGCCATGAGCGTGCCATGAGCGTTACATGCAAGTCATGTTGCACATGACAATGTCATGATTTCCATATTACCACTTGGCATTTATGTTCGTCATACGGTCACGTCACGCAATAAAACATTTGGTGTATATCAAGCTAGCGAAATGGCCGTCAGCGCGCCATGAGCGGGGCATGCAAGTCATGTTGTACCTGACATGCAGGTTATGATTTTCATATTACCACCTGTCATATATGTTGGTCATGCAGAAATGTCTCATCGTACGAATTTTTGGATATACCAAGTTAAGAGAACGGCCTCACGAGCACTATAGGCACGGCGTGTAAATCATAGTTTTCATGACAAGTTAGTCATGATTTTCATGATGTGACCAGTCAGTCCTGTTTGTGGTACAGTCCTATTATTCGATACCAATTTTGGTATAAATCCCATTAACGATACGGCCAGGGAGAGCACAAAGTCGTAGGCGGCTAGATAGATAGATAGATAGATAGATAGATAGATAGATAGATAGATAGATAGATAGATAGATAGATAGATAGATAGATAGATAGATAGATAGATAGATACGCTCAAAGTCGCCGAAGTTTGCTTCGCATTTAAAAACCGACTGCTCGCGCTGCACAACCGTTCACTGGCGGCCCCGTATATATAGGCACTGGATCTTGGCCTGCAAGGTAGTGCCGGTGGCAGATTTCTCCTGTGCGTTGTTGAACAATAAAAATTCGCAGCGTGCGTGTTAATGAAAAACGCACTGCGGGTCTCTGCGTCCAATCGGAATCTTCTGTCTCTCATTGCCCATTAGCAGTGATTGGCATGTTGCAGTGGGAAACACCGGTCCATCACTGCGTGCTTTGCGCCTCCCCAGGTTTCTCTCCTGCGCAACGCCGCGATTAGCGCCAGCTTCAACGCCGCCGCCAGTGTAAGCGTTAGCGCCTGCTGCTTCGCATCTACACATGGTTCCCTTTAGCGGGAGATGGTGTAATTTTTTTTTTCATCGCAAGCTTCCATCTTCCCCTTCCTGCCGTTTTTCAGATCTACATATCTATAGGCCTACTCGATTACCCTCCGTGATATACAATATATTTGTAAAGGTAATTGCACAGAGGATAAAAGAAACATTCGACTTCAACCAACCTAGAGAGGTGTGTTTAGGAAAGGCTGTTCCACGATGGAAAATGCTGCTCAATGCAACAAATCATTTTGTTTAATGCTCATAGGCAATGAAAAGACATCCGACTCAGTAAAGATATTTGTAGTCTTAGAAGCACTACGTCGACAAGGAGTGCCTAAACCCTACGTCAACAACATCTGGAGACTGCACAGTTACTTTACTTCTCTACACAAGAAACCATAAAATTGCGATAAAAACGAGTCAGACAAGGAGATAAGATATGTCCTATGTTGTTCACCGCGTGCTTGCAGGAAGTGTTTTAACAGCTAAACTGGGAAGAAACGGGAATGAAGGTTTACGGATAGTGGCTCAACACCCTGAAATTTGCAGATGACATAGAGCCTTCAGTAACGGTAGCAAGAAATTGCAAGAATGATTGATGAATTGAACGAAAAAATTATTAACGTAGGTCTAAAATGAATACGAAGAAGATAAAGATAATTTTGAATGGCCTAGAGACACACAACGAGTTTAAGATGAAGAACTACACATTGGAGTGCACAGAAAAATTTATGCACCGAGGACAACTACTAACAAGAGAACCAAATCACCAAAAAAGAAATTAACCAAAAATTAAGAATGGACTTGAGAGAATTCGGCAGGCACAGCGAGTATATGTAAGAAAGTCTCCGGCAGTCAATAAAGCAAAAAATATGAAACTACTGCATAGTGCCAGTACTGACATATTAGGCTTAAACATGGAGGATAACAATACAACTAGAAAAAAAGTTTGAGGGCCACGCAGCGTGCAATGAAACGAAAAAAAAAAAAGAGAATAACATGAAGAGATAGGACTATGGCAGAAAGGGTGAGACAACAAACAGGGGTTGAAGATCTCCTAGTTGACATCAAGCGAGAGAAATGAACTGGCTGGCCATGTATTGCGTAGAGCAGACAACCGAGCTGATTGACAATACGAGCAACAGAATGGTTACCAAGGGTGCTATGCAGGATGGCCCGAGCTTCCCGGGCACACGAGTTTGCTCCGAGCTCGCACTGCGGTGGTCATGACACAAAGACTGAGCGGAGCGCGTGATAGTAGCATTGACAAAAACGGCTACATGAACGAGCGTGGCGTCAAAAACGCATGTGGGGCATCTGCGGCGGTAATCAAAGAAACACCGCGTGCGAACACGTCAGCGCCGCCACTCAGTCCACATTTCAACAGTGCAGCGACGTCAGCGTGATTGTCGCGCTATCTTTGCGAACTCAGCATTGCGCCTCCCACAGTCGTGTTCGTGGGCGTTCTTCCACTTTCGGGCATTTTCTTTCGTTCCACCCGCAGCATAGAAATTTCCACTCGAAGGCAACAAGGGTGCACACGCTGCACTCTCGTGCAGCATTTTTCGCTTCTATCAAATATTGTGGATAAGTATACGGACAGGTTGTCACCAGGGGCGCTCGCATCATGGCGGCAACGCGGCTGTGAGTGGTACGTCGTGAACGCGGTGAAATTGAATGCGAGACATCGCAGCCACGTGATGATATAACTTTTATTTCTTCGTGCGTGTGTGCACAGTCTGCGCGATAAAGCTGATAGATGAATCATGCCGCTCGCTGGCGTTGCGGCGTGAGCACTGCTCTTTGGCATGCGCAAACGCGGTGGGTGGACCTCGATCTTCGCCGCGGGCGTCTGTCAATCAAACTGATTGACGCGTGAACTCGAGTACAAACTCGTTGATTCTGAGAAGGCCCCAGTTCAACTCGTGACTGTCATGGTGCCCGTGTGACTGTCAAAGGTTTCATGCGGTGGACGCTAAGCACCAGCTTCTTTGCATATAAAATAATTTGGTCAGCCTTTACTACTTGTGCAAGGCTGGAGCCATAGAGAACCTTGTGATCACCTAGCTTCTTCCAGCGTTTTAATTCGGTCGTCTACTCAGTCTGCTCGGTCTACGCTTCGAAGTAAAGAACGCATCAGCTCGGTCTTCATTTTGACTATACTAATTAGGCAGGACTTAATTAACATAATATTGAACAGTTTTGTATTGATTGGTAAGATTTTAATTAAAACGACAATAATTACCTCGGGTGTAATTAGCATGATCTTGATTAGTATGTAGCTAATTAACATAAACCTAATTCACATCTTGATTAGCAACACATTATTAATGTCTAATTAGGATGACCTAGCATGCTTATAATTAACGTCCCGTTAATTAGCCTGGTATTAGCTAGCACGGTCATAGCTTTACATGGCTTCATTAGAATGGTCTTAGTGAAGTATGGCTTCATTAGCTCGATCTTAGCATGCCTTGGCTTAATTAGCTTGTTCATAGATTCTCTTGACTTATTTAGCTAGGTGTACCGCCCAGCCACTTAGCTAATCAGCCGGGCGCACGTCCTCGGGCAGCGAACACACCATGAAGGGATGAAGAGGGCGCGCGCCAGTCGAGCAACGCGCAAGAATGTGCAGGCCGACCATGATGATTGTACACGTGCCCCTCGGGTTTAGCTACGGTCGCGATATTGTAAGGTGCTCGGCCGGAACTAATCTCAGAGGCCACCGTGCTAATTATTCTAAAGGATACTTCTTACAGACATTAAAAGCTTGAAAACTAATTTAAACAGCCCCTGCCTTTAAAAAATATCATCAGTAAACCTTTCTGGTACTTCTATTGCATGGGTGCACTTCTGCACTCAGTGGAACGACAAACAAATGAAAGAAGATGCCTCTGGTTTGAAAACACCGCCCAATTTTGTTGACCGCCCCTTGACGTGACGCCGCGTTCCGTCGTAACCAATGGAACGCAGCACGCGCTGAAGGGTGGATCTGACCTTTTCGTACTGTTGGCTCGTTCAAAAGGGGGGTGTCGCCCGAGCTCGGAAAGACCCCGAGTTTCGCCAAGCTCGGGCCATCCTGCATAGCGCCCCAAGTCATGAGAAACACAGTCGTGGAAGATACAAAGCTAAATGCACAGGATATAATAAATTGTCGAACATTGGTAGAGGCCTTCGTCCTGCACTGGACTAAAACAGGCTTACAGTGATGATGGGTACTGCGTTTGTAAGGCAGGTAGCTAGAATATAGGCGTCAAAGTGTGTCGGTAACTCAGGTGTCTTCGGTGTGATATATTTCCTGGTTTCAGAAGTTCGCTTCCTTTTTACACGTGATTTTGCGCGAGCCAGTACGTCACAAAGCAATCACAGGGCCATAACAACCTATATTTATGTTCTTTGCCGGCGTATAATGCTTGCGGCTTTCTTCACTAGAGCACAACGTGATATTACACACATTAGTAATGTGGAAAAACGACGTAGACTCCAGAGTTTGCGTCATGCTATATGGGATTACGGTCGTCCTGGGCATTATTGTTGTGAAAGCCTTCTTTGCACGAAAGCACCGTTTGCCGAGTTCTCAGAAAAGAAAATGCCACTAGGCTTCATGACCGTTGCCTTCGGTAATAGAAATAAAAACCGCCAGGCCTGCGCAGAACGCGCAGCACAGCCACAGCGAAAGCTGGGAGACAGGCCTTTAGCCTTTTTTAAACACTCTTGGGGCAACTACTACAAGCCCACTTGCATGGTACCCACTACGCCATCAATCATCATAATTTTTTGTGTAGTGGGGAAGCGTCTACTTATGCCATTATTCGTTATTCTTCGGAAAAGCGCGGTGCCCGCTACATTCTTGTAACGAATAATGTGCACTTTGTTGATGATGTGGCTGACGACGATGAAGAATTATGACTCAGGCTTTTGTAATGGGTTGGAGCATTGAACGACCCACTCGTTACGCAATTCGCATTGTGTGACGCCTGTTTCTTACTTTACTGCTCTAAAACGCTTTAAAACACGTTAACGCGATTCCTTACCCGATGTGCAGCCTGCGTACGGTCAGGTTGCACCGCAGTTTCAAGCAGCGGCGTAGCTCAGTGGTAGAGTGCTGGGCTACCACGCAGAGGACCCGGGTTGGAACCCCATTTTGTCATAGGTGTTTTTTTAATTATTTAGCTTTTCTTATTTCGTGCGATATTGGTTACGGACACCGGCGGCGGCTGACAACTACGGCGCAGAAACGACCCTTGTTGTGATCTCATAACAGCTTTCGCTGTAAAAGCTATAAAGGGTGAACCATTGTACTAGTGTGTGTTGCGCCCTTGTGTTGGTGTTACCACTTCCGTCGTCTTTAACGTTAATCTCTACCAACTACCTCAGCCTTTTGTTATTCTAATGCATGATACAGTCTTCTATGCTCGTAGCGAACCAGGAATATACAATACTGATATCCATTACAGTGTATTGGTAACGTGACTGAATGGGCTACATTCGTGACCGGATGGGCTCTGATCTACATTGTGTTCGAGTCTGTGACTTTACACTGCAAATTCTGAACCAATATGCATTCTTCGCATGAATTGTGATCATCTTTTCTAATTTTGAGCCGTTTGCCGCTCCGACGACTTAAGGAGGTAGTAACAGCAATGTGCAGCCGTTTTCAGCGAAAAAGTTGCTGATTTTCTTAATTTCCAATTTTCTCGCAAGCCCTACAAGTGCTTCACTAAGAATGTGGTGTTATGGAACATCCTGCTGTTTCCTTCATAACAAATCAACGTCGACATTTAGCGTAAATAGATTTTAGTGATGACTGCGCAGAATTTGAAAGTGAAAAAATGTGGGTCCCGACAAGAACACACATGCGAATACACACCGGGTTCATTGCCGTGGTAGTTGTTGTAAAACACTCCACAATCATTGTTCTCACTAAGGAACACTAACGTCTCGAAATGGTAAGTAACGCCTATGCAGGTGAGGAAAAACAAGCTCTGTTTATATTAGTTGGAACAAAATTATCTCAAACAATGTTTATCTTCTAGAAAGAAAGTGCCGCTTTTGTTTATATGCCAACATCTTATGGGCTCATAACGCAAAGAATGTTTTAAAGGGACATTAAAGAGCAAAAAGATTTTTCGCGTATTAGTAAAGTACAAGTTCACAATCCCGAAACCACCACTCTTACCGCGACACGACGCTTGATAAGCGAGAAAACGCGCGAAAAGAAAATGCGGGTGGAAACGCCACCTTGCCACCTTGAGATTCTCGCACCAAACACCTTGACGTCATAGATTTTGAAGGCATCTACTGGGTCCTACGTAGCTTCTAATCAATAAAAATGAAGTACACTATCATCTGTGGGTGCCATAGATCTAACATACGAAGTTTCAGAAAATTTCATCGAGCCAATGTCGCGAAAATACGAAACATACATTTTGAAAATTTCGACGTCAGGCGCGTTGATTTCGGCCCGAAATTTAAAAATGAAACTTCAACCTTGATTTTCTTCGCTAATAGTCAAGTTATGATAGGGAAACATATGTCATTACAGTTCTCAGAGTCAATCTAAACCAAGTCATTGTTTCTCTTTAGTGTCCCTTTAAGGCTATATTAGATGTTCTCTCTGAAATCACACTTGTCCGCGATCGTGATGAGAACCTTAGCACCTTAGAGCCAGCATCAGTCGGCCATTCAAGTGGTAGCAAAGCGGTATAATTAAAAACATAAAAAAAACACGACCACGTGAAAACTCCAGTCCACGCGCTACTTGCGAAACCATGCCATGCAGCAACCAATCAAACCTTACGTCTACCGCAATATAAAGAGTCGACAGGCATTTCTTGAAGTAACTTTAACGTTGTCACAGTATCTTATTTTTTCGCACCTAACCCAATCAATAGAGAGGTGTTGGGTTGAAAGTGAATTCGCACTATTCACTTGTATTCAAGAGCAGCAGGGAAAGTCTGTCCGTGGGAGTTTTTATTGCTGCATGATTTAGTAAATATATTTAGGCTACGTTAGGTTGCTTTTTGCTCAGAGCAGGCTTCTCTATATAAAAAGAGGAGTATTTGGAGTTCGCCATACAAAATAACTGTTTTGACATACATGAAATAAAGTTACTTAGCACTCTTTGTAAAAAGCATTGTATTTTCAACTGGCTACATTGTGGCACGCTCTGCTAGTTTGTCTATTCTTGGGGTGCAATAACGCCAATGTTAAGAAAATAACAATGAAAGGGAAAACAAAAAACAAAAAAAAAAGATAAAACCACAGAACACGCAGGCACAACTGATGAAAGGGGAAATCGTTCCTTTGGCAATGGAACCAAAATAACAGTACTGGTGGCATTGTTAACTGCAGTACACAACCAAGAGATGACTCTGCCAGAATTAGCACTACGTACGGGCAATATGGCTGCTGCATTGCGGTTTGCACACGAACACGCGTGCCAACCCGCAATAGGTTTTGGGTGTTTAGTGCTGTGTCGGTGCGATGCCCGCGCGTGTGGCAACCAAGCAGAAGTGAAAATGTTTTATAATGTAGGTGGTGGAGAGGCGTCAACTGAAAAAAAAAAAACACTTGGCAAATGCGTTTACAATGTTGTCAGTCCACTCAGCATTACGGACATGTGTTTTTTTAAAGGGGCCCTCCAACACTTTTAAAGCCCCTATTTTTATTTGTGTTTTGCGTAGAGTGATGGCTGGGGATAATTATAGCATAGGTCTAAGCGCCGATATCAAACGATTCAGTATTTTAATCACGACATAAAATCACTACATCGCTGCCGAACGCATCAGCACGTAGTGGCGCTCGCCAGAACTGTTGCGGGCGGAAATGACGAATATTGGCAGCAGCCTATGATTGGATAAGTGTAACGTTAGAAGAGATCGTCTAGTGCCATCAGAACTGAGATTACTAATGTGTTTCATTTTCTTTCCTGTGCTTTTTCTTTGAACCCCGAACGGACGCGGCCGCAACAAAAAAGAAAAAAAAAACATCACTACGACTACAAAGCCCGACAGAGACGCTGGCGACCATTTCGGCTTGCGCGGGTCGGATGTCCATACTACTAGTACACTGTAGTCCATACAAAAGGCTTCCCTCTCTCTCTGTTCCCTCTTCTTGCTTCTGTGCGTTTGCGAGCTGCCTCTTTCGCACGTGCGGTAGGCTCTTCATTGTTGTTGAAGGGGTTGAATGCACCCTTGTAGTTCGTCGGGCGGCTCACCGAACAACTCCTCAGAATGAGAGGAGGGAGTGACATGGAATGCTGTAAAGAACAGCAGAAAATACCTCCCGCTTTGAAACCGTAACGCCCGCTCACGTTCTGACAAGTCAGGCGTCAGGCACCACGTTTGTCACTATGGTGACGACGTCAACAACACGTTGGAAAGGACAAGCAACAATGGTGTGCCAGCTTCCCCTACGTAGGCGCTTCTACCTCTCTTCATTGGGCATCCCGCATACGTCACAGGGCGAGTGAAATGTGGTCAGGTGACCGCGCGAAAATCAAGTTGAGGGTAGGGATTTTTTTTCTTGTATTTTGAATTTTCTAAACCGAATAACTTAGGACTGCGTGCCGTTATCACTACCGTTCTTGCGGCATTAATCTGTCTGTACTTCAGTCTACACAACCCACGAGTAAAAAGTGGGGGTTGAATAGTGTTAGAGGGGCCCCTTTAACGTATCCCAGTGCTGACGTCATCCCGCATGGTACCCTTCGGTATAGGAAGTGTGCAATCAGCGTTAGACACATTGTCCACTAGTGGCGTATCGAAAATGTTACTTGGCGGAAGCTGGCTTTTGAGTGTACACTCTTAAGCAAAATCACCCGAAAGAGCAGTAACGGAGGCCAATAGGCGCGCGCGATTAAAGGATATACCGTTGAAGGAGTAACCACAGAGAGATGCATGTCGTGTGGAAAGGGGAGTTAGTCTCGAAAGTGATGAACCATGCGGGAGATGCAGGCCGTGTGCAGAGATGTTCCGTGTCCAAACCCTCGTCAAGGGAACTAACCGTCCTCCTCACTCTTGGGTCAGTCTTCTCGATGACTTGTGTTCGCGATGGCGCGTTGGCGGTTGTGTCGCGCTAGGGGAGTTAGACGATTTAGGAACTATACGCCGCGGTGCTTTAGATATACGCGTATGCGTGGATGAGCGAGTGGTGCTGCTTTTACGTTTCGCCGCACCTATAAAGTCAGGAGATGGGCTCGACACGTCGCGACGCCATACAGTATATCTCTTGCGTAGTTACGGCACTGTGTCGCCACCGGCTGGGAATGGCCGCCGAGAAGACAGCAGGCCTATCGGATCCATTATATCAATATGACTCTGGGAAGGAATCGGCGCTGGTTTCTTTCACAAATAAATGATCATTATTCATTCTGCCGTACCTGTCGCGCGCGCCAAACGCACCGCGCTTGTCGGCAACGGGCTCGATAGTATTGTATATCGCGCACACCAAATGCACCGCTATGGTCGGCGTGGGTGTCAGCTCGCCTGTGCTTTGTGACCACCTGGAAATTGGCCGCACTTGGCCGTCAGCCGCCCCGACGCTCGCTCATCGATTGTTCGCCATGGTGATGAGCTGCGGGCTGGCGATATTGGGTAGAGGCTTCGCCACTGCGTTGCTACTCGTCCGAAACGCATTTCTGTTGCCGGCAACGAGCTTGGTTGTATGTAGCGGGCTTGAAGTGGACCGGCAGCTGGCGGGGGCCAGGCAGCTCGGTCGGCAGCTCGGTCGCAGGCAGCTCGGCACCGTTCATGGCGGCGGCCCCGGCGGCGGCCCTGCTTTCGCTCGCTGTACTCTGCCGCTCGCTCGAGGAACTTTGTGGAAATTTGTCACCATTACCATCGGCTTCCTCGGCGCTCGCTCGGAAGCAGCCTTGCGCCTTTCGTGGCGGCGTTTGTGCCATTCGTAGAAGCGGCCCCGCGTTCGCTATTTGTACTCTGCTGCTCGCTCGAGGAACTTTGTGGAAATTGGTCGCCATTACTGTCGGCTTCCTCGGCGCTCGCGCGGAAGCAGCTCGGCGCCGTTCGTGGCGGCGGCCCCGCGTTCGCTTGCTCTTCTCTTCGGGGTTCGCTGGTGGTATAAGCACCGCGTTCCTCCCCGCGTTCGCTTGCTCGAGCTGTACGAAGTCGCTCGCAGAGAACTCGCCGACTCGTTAGCGGCACGGTGGTTCGAGGCGCCTCGGCGTGATGGCTGCAGCTGCCGCACTCGAGCTGTTTCGCTATGTTGCTCTAAATGCCTCTCCAATTATGTATGACATCATGGTGAAATTATTTGCACGCCATATTTTAGGCGTGTGCTTTTTTCACATAGTACGTATTTCCCATGTGCGTGCATCATCCTCTCTGCCATGTGTGACTAGCAATTTGCAATCTTTTTGAGCAGCCGCTGTCCACAACACGCTGTGTGCGCTAGTGCGTGCAGTGCCAGTCATCTATCGCTTCCATTGGAGCAGCGTCACAAAGACGACTGTACGAGATGACGACGCGGCTTGGACCTGTATTTGACATTTGACAGCGAATTCGCTGAAAGAATGCAGAAACTTTATATGTATCTAGAAAAAATAAAACATTTCATTGTCTCACTTTTGTCTTTCTCTGTTGCATTGACTGCGAAAGCTGTCAAACACGCATGACTAAATATTTTTTCGCATGTTCTTATCCGCTCCATTTGTTGCTCACTGCAGAGAAAAACACGCGAAAAAAAGTATTATGCCTCGCGCAGAGTAACTGTAGAAAGTCATCCCTGGGTATTAACGTATCGTTTGAACTGGTGATAAATAGTTGATCCTAGTGTAGCGACCATTCGTCCGACGAGGTGCAACTGCGAGGGACAAACGGTTGTGCTGTAAGGTGTAAATATGACGACTAAATGTTAGTACATTGAGGTGCAACTGTGGAGATGAAAGGTTACTCGCTAAGGTGTAAATGTGAGGAGTAAATGTAATTCCATTAAGGTGATCTGTGGGGACCGACTGTTGCCCGGTAAGATATAAATGTAAGAACTAAACGTTAGTCCCTTGATGTGATCTGTGGGGACTAACTGTTAGACCCGGTGCCGTTAGTCCTTAACGAAAGTAATGGTGGTGGCAGCCCCTTAGTCCCCAAAGGGACGAACGACACACTCTTTAACAGCATTTTGCCTTAGAGTGTAGTCTAAGATAGATTGCCTGGAAGGTTGCCCGCCGACAAACCCTGATGTGTCTACAACATCGATAGAAGGTAATTTGATGAACGAGTGTCTCACCTGATAAACCATGCAGACAATTTGGCCTGGTTTCTCCGACTTCTACGTGACGGTAACCGCGAGTGCCCATCCCTTCGTTATGTGCATAATTAACGGCGCCATGAATAAAAAAACACACCCAATGAACGCAGGGCATTTCCATGTGGTGTCGTTTGTTGCACGCTTTCAGAAGCTACGAATGAGAATCAACTAGCGGATCTGAGTGCGTGTGATGCTCGACAGCCACCGTGAGTTCAGTAGCGAGACTTTTTTTGACAGCTTGGCATTTTCGAGATTTCCAGAAAATGGGACCGGAAAGACGGGCACTGGTCGCGGGCTATCAGTAGAAAGTACTATGCAGTGATTCACTTCCTACTCAAAGTTTCAGCAACATTGTCCAGGTTCATTGGTTGCAAGTGCAGCCGCAAAGTTTCCTTTTTCATACAGCAGCATAGTGTTCCCTTGCGTTCAACTGCAGGCACTTCTCAGTCTTTGTGGAGCACTTCAAGCTAGCGTCTTGCCCACCCCATAATAGCTGCTGGTCTATCTGTGATTTTGATGTATGTGTTCTGTAGTTGCGAAAAATTCCCTGATTGCATGAGGGACAGCGCCGAGCGTATCCTACTCTTGTGTGATAAAAAGTATTCCTCGGACACCGGATGGAGACGTTGCTACTTCTTGTGAACAGAACCTTTTAGGTATGTTTCAGCGGGTCCCGTGGCCAGGCTGAAACAAGTCCAAGTACAGCCTTTGAAACACCACTTTGCCTCGTAGCCAAAATACGAAGCAGTCGCGGAAGAATCCCGTCCGCACTCCGTTGCAAACGCACATGATTCGTGTTCTGAAATTACAGGCAACTTCAGGTGAAGCGTGGTGGCAGAGCTCTGAATAAGATCGAAAGGACCTACGAAGGTGCGCCGTGGCGCAGTGAGACACGTTGGAGAAATATAGCGCATTTTCGCGTCAACAGATGCTGACACTGCTTGTACAAATCCTGATGACTGTACCACCATTTGACTGCCAGGTTGATTTCTGTTGTTGCAAGAAAAAGGAAGTTAGGCTTTTCAGCTGAACCTCAGCCATAATAACTGTACGGAGCGGAGTCATCAGCACCAATTGGTTCATCGCGAGTGTCGTATAGGGCGTTGCTCGCGCTATTACGTAAATACGCGAACGTCGGAGGTTCTGGCAAGTCTGGCATTCGCAGCAGCCTCGCAATTTTGAGCCAGTGCTGAGGGAGTCCCCCCAGAGACATTGTGGCGACTCGGTATTGTGGCCCTTATGGAACAGCGTAGATCCTAGCCTGGACGCGCATCGCAAACACCCTCCGAAATTTTAGCTCTCGTGAAGCAAAGAGACTATTTTACATATGTATTTGCAAGAGCAGCACAGTCAGTAAAGAAGAGGCAAACCAGCTTCCAGTCGGCTGATTTCGTCTTCTCTTCTACATTTTGCTAGCCCTTTTTTCAAGGCATACGTTCTATCGGTTCTAGAAAGCCACTACAATAAGTGGGTCCGGTATGAGAAGCAGGTGTTCATACAGTACTTGCAAGTACACGCTTAATGAATACACCCTTCATTAGTGTTTAGTGGGGCTGAGCCAAAGTGATGTTATGACCAGAACGTTGTCTTTGATTCATGCTTTGAAAACATTTTTTTTAATTTCTTATATTACGACGTGTGCACATCGCAGAGAATCTTTACTCTGGCTGTAGCGACGCTGGCGAAAGCGTGAGCGCCGAAGGCGCCGTCTCAGCTTATGTTACCCTGCAGTTACACAATTAAGCGAAGGACTTAATCCTAGTACGGAGGCTTCGCTGTTGCAGACTCCGTAGCTGAGGCTGCATGATAACACCAGCCATAACAATCGCCTTGCATGTTGACGAGCCTATTCACCGTAGTGATGGACAATGCTGTATTGCAAGAAAACTGTCTTGAGATCCTAGCTGTTTGACTAGATCTAGAAATCTGCGATGCACCCTGAGCTCGTTGTGTGTCTCTAATGGTAGGCTTGCTTGATGTACGTGTAATCAGAATTTGGGACATTGAACGTAGTGGGTTATCCACATTTGTCTCATTTCATTGCGATAACAATTATATGGACACTCTCGGCTGATTTTCGCCGTCGCCGTCTGTCGACGCCGTCATATCCCGGATATTTATATGTATGATTAATATAAAAAGGCATAAAGAAAAATAAATCAGTAGAAAAAAATTCCAACATACCTGACCGGGGATTCGAACCAGCGACCCCTCGCACCCCAGCCTGCTGCGCTAGCCAACACAGCCACACGCCATGCTCGTGCCAGCGATATAACGGCGAGCTATTCATATGCCCCATTTGCCGCTCGCGGTACCCAGATCTCGGAAATGCTTGAGCGTGTTTTCTATCGCACAACGTTTTTACCGTTTCTTTCAAAATGAAAACTGCCCTTGAGATGTGCAGGAAAAAAGAGGCTCCCTTCTGTACCACTCATGATGTAGAAGGAAAAAAAAAGAACACCGGGCACACTTAGCGTCAGACGCCACCGCGTGGCAGGGAGACGCAGAGGGGCCATTCCACGTGCCGCAGTTTAAAAGAAAAAGAAGTATCAGACAGCGTCGAAAAGTCATATATTCATATACTCAATCCTTGGCCAATCCCCTTGAGTGGGTATGAGCCATGTCAGAGGCAACAACAACAACAGCGTCGGCTTCAGCATTGTGGGCACTCCCAGCGCGTTGCTCAAATACAAACAAGTAACTGCGACAGTTGTTAGTTCACGCTTCTCCTGTGTATGCCTATGCGTCCTTCTTTGTGCTGCGGCGGCGCGTTGCAAGTATCGAGCTGCTAGTCGTTCTTCGTGTGACAAACTAATTTCTTGCTATCGCATTCATTGCTTCGCCCTAGTGGCGAAACTTTGACTTTTTTTCCTTAAACGTTCTTCTCGGTGTAGTCATGGAGAATAGAGCTTCTTACATCCATTTTATGCCAAGTAGTTTAAGGTTTCCCGGATGATAACTTTACACGTTGCTTTTTGTAGTTGTATTTTGGAAGATTATTAACCCTTTGATGGTTTTCGCCGTACATGTACGGCAGCACCTAACAGTGCCCAAATGGTTTTCACCGTACATGTACGGCACGGCCTTTATCTTTAAAACGCGCGCTTGTTTCGATAATTTCTCTCTCTTGGCGCGTGCTGCCACACTTCAGGAACACGTGGAATTTTTTTCATGCGCCGATGTTTATCCGATGTTTTTTTGTTTTGCTTCGCAAAGCGGCTCTCCGGCAACCGCTTGCGCACCCGAGCGCGTTCGCGGTCCGGCTGGTTTAAAACGCGCGCCTTTTTCTATCATTTTTCTTGCTTGGAATGTGCTACCATGCTTCGAAAAACTGTGAAATTTTTTTCATGTGCCGGTGTCTCTCCATTGTTGCTTTTTTTATGCTTCGCAAAACGGCACCGGCTATCGCTTGCGCATCTGAGCGCGCCCGCGGTGCGGCTGGTTTAAAACGCGCGCCTTTTTCGATCACTTCTCTTGCTTGACATGTGCTGCCACGCTTCGGAACACGTGGAATTTTTTTTCACACGCCGATGTCTCTCTGTTGCTTTTTTGCTTTCCAAGGCGGCGCGGCGGCTTTCGCTTGCAAAGCCGAACGCGCGCATGCGGTGCGGCTGGTTTCGGTTTCGTCCTTCGTTGGTTATCGCTTCTCGCGCCCGCAAAGCTGATGGCTGTTTGGTTTCTAATCTCAAGGGGTGAACGCTTGTGACTCTCTCATTTATGGCTCCTCGGGGCACGATTACATCTGTTTTGGGAGGCGCTAAATTACACAAACGACGACGCCGTGGTCGAGTTTCCTGTTTCGGGAACTCGGAAAAAATTAACTCCGTCTCGTTGGCGATAAGACGAAGGATTATTATAGCTTTTTCACTCGTTTTGTTTAACGGACGGGCGCACAACCCTACAGTTTTCTTGCGTGCGCTCAGTCACGCTGTTCGCCTAGGCTACGGAAGTGCTCGCCGGTTGCTCTGGTGCTAGGGAGTCGAGCGGCGATTCTTCCGATGTGGACTATTCCCCAAATGTCGAATCTGATTCATTGGATATCATTTCATCAGGCGAGGATTTATTTACGAGTTCAGGCTCGGACGATGATGAAGGAGCGACATCTTGAAAGCGTGCGCGGTGAGACGATCCGGATCGGATCAAAGGTGACTTTTCCCCTAGTGTTTTTAGTGTTAGAGGAAAAGCATTTTTTACCGGAAAAGTACTCTGGTGCGCTTATTTTTGTATGTCTGTGAGCTATGTTTATTATAATGCATAATTTTTATTTATAAGAAATCGTAAAAGTGTTTTTGTTTAGGATTTTGCTTGACGTTACTATGAATAAACCATGTGTATGTAACAACACAAAATGATTTTTTTGTCACTTTACGGTCACGAAAAAAAATTTTGGACAATTTTTTTCTTAAATAGAATGGTCTGAAGAATTTATTTCAGCAATAAAAAAAATTACACATTTTTGGCACGCATTTCGCGAAAAAATTCGACCCTGAAAGGGTTAAGCACTCTGCTTGAATATTTAATACTTCGTCTGTTTTTGAACAGCACCAAAAGAGAAAAGCATTTACTTGCCTGGAATATGTATTTTCATTTCATCGTAGGTATCAGTCGTTCGTGCAATGATCGGGTTGATTCCAAATTCTGCTTCGACGGTGAAGTTTTTGCTAAATGTGAAAACATAATATTCATTATTCATCACCCAATTCGTTGCGAGACAAACGACAAACTTACATTGTGCCGTTCGAAAAATAATATCTCGTTATAAGCACATTGATAGGGCTTGTGTCATTAATAACGTCTACCGTACATATGTCGTTAGATTTCCTCGTGGTGTTGTACACCCATATTTTCTCCATTGTGTTGTAAAACTGAAATAAAATGAGCACAATGGAGAAATAGTAAAACTTCAACTTTCCGTCAACACGGACATCGCAATATTTATTCGAATAAGAGAATAGTCTTTAGTAAAATCTGTTCGGGAATTCTTTGAAAAGTCAAATGAAATGTACAACTCTTGGTTTTTGTAGCTGCGCAAGCGATTGCTTTCTTATGCTGTGTTGACTGACTATGTATGAAGAAGTATACAAATGTTGGAGTCATGTAGTAGCCTTATAGAACGTTGAGTCTTTCGAGGAGAATAACTTATGTCAAATAACTTTTTCATTTTCTACCCTTGACTTCATCTGAAACAGTTGGATTGAGAGAAAAAAGTTTTATGTAGTGTTCCTTACAATAGCTTTCATTGATAAGCCAAGCCGTAGAGCGGGTAGTTGAAGTAGTATCATTAGCGTGTGCGCAACACAGTAGGTTGGATTTCAAACAGATGCCTGTGCATCCGCATTGTCGAAGAAGAAGCATTCACAACCATAGACTGAAAGGCTCACACCTGATTCATCTACGCGTAAAATGCATTGCCCGCAGCGTCACCAAATGTGGTGCCTGATTGGGATGAAATGTTCTACAGGTTTTCACTTTCTATAGGTTGTCGCTTCAATATGTTTTCACCACTTGAACTCTTTTCAGCGACTATGCTGAACTTCTAAATATTTAAATGTATGCGTCCTTAGTAAATATAAACTTTTCGAGTCTTTCCACAGGAGTCGGCTTCTGCTCGCAGGGAATGCGAGGAACTTTCCTGATGCTCACAGGAAATGCTCTTGTCTAAGTATTTGTATTAGGATTTACTATAATAACCTATATTCGTGTTCAGTCTGGATAGATGTCGCCTCTTTCTTATCAGGGTATCTTCTCTATCGTTAATCACTCACTTTTCGTCTTTCTTGTCCTCTCCGATCTATTAATGACTTTCAACTCTTCTGGTAGCGTAAACTTGTGTGATTGTTCCACGTCTGTTTCACATTAGTGTCACCTAGTGTTCCACCTCAGTGTCATGTTCCTAAATGTGTCAGTTACCCTTCATTGTCCTTTATCGCTAAGGCCACCAAAAATTGGAACTCTCTTCGTGGGTCTATAATGAGCATCCGTTAGCCCATAAAATTAAAAATTTCTTGGTAACTAATCAGGACAAACAATTGTGTTATTTTATCTCCTAGTTCTATTAGTTCGAGTCATCTTAAGGTATGATAGTCTACTTACATGGCTCTATGCATTACGCCTTTATTGTGTAACAATTGTTTTGTTTGGAATTGAATATTTACGTAATATTAGGCTGATACACTGATGTACGACAGCCCCTCCCCTTTGTGATGTACTAGGTACCCTGAGGTTAAATTAAAATAAAATAAAATAAACCAGCATATAATAACTGAGGTGGCACAATCACACAAGTTTACGCTACCGGAAGAGTTGAGAGTCATTAATGGATCGGAGATGACGAGAAAGACGATAAGTCAGTGATGAAACTAAGTCAGGATAGACAAGGTAATGGCGGTCGCCGATTTCCCCAGCAAGCCCATAGGCGCCGTCTACGTGACGCACGTGCGAAACGAGTGCGTTGACTCAACCATAGCACCTTAGAAGTGCAAGCACCCGGCATTGCCTGAACCACCAGGATCCCTTTCTTCCCTGGCAGAACTGAGCCCCGCACGGCGAAATGTGGCGAAGGTGCAAGCAGCCCGTCAGCTAATGCCCCCGTACCTTTTTTAGGGGGAGCCGGATGGCACGTTTTTCACGAGCGAAAAACGCGACGCGCGCAGAACGCCCGCGCGCTGCCGCGGTCGCAAGTGCAGCCGCATGGAAAGAAAGCAGCGGTGTTCTCGCGCCGCGTTATCCGGGTCGCTAGCTTTTCGTCAAAAGAGAACGCCAGCTTCAAAAGGTTCCGCAGAGATGCGTGAATGTCGGCGCCGTCTGGCGGCATTGCAAAAAACCAAACACGCGTCTGCACCCTAAACCCTGGTTGGCGGACGAGCGGGTGACGCTACGCGCGAGGCGTCTTTTTCTACTCCGAGTAGGAAGAAAAAAGCACATGCTCTTCAGGCGACTTGGAAGGGCAGGCCTCCGCGATCACTCCTTGAGGGGTAGTACGGCGATTTCGCGAACTCAGCCGCAAAGGAATTTGCAACCGAGCGTGACAGTCAAAAGTTTTGGTGAAACTGGAGTGGTGAAAAAGTAAAAAAAAAAAGCAGGTCAGTTATTTATTACGCGTTTTAAGTATGATGTAGCAACTCACCTCTTCGTCAGAATACACGGCAACTGTCTTTAGCACACACGACTGTACCTTCGGTCGCTTCTACGGCGGGGTAAACAGATGCTCGAACATAACCTCATAGAACGCCAGGTCGTCGTCGCTGTCGCTGTCCGAAGATGACCTTGTGCTTGAATCGGAGTTGCTGTCTTCATACAAAAGCAGCAACAATTCCTCGGTCAGCCCGCGGCGCTTACCTACCTGCTGTCAGCACTGGGTGATCATCACTGCTACCTTCCGCCATTTTATCATCGCCTCCCCGGGGATAAGACCAGAAGTGACGTGAGAAAGGTCATGTGACTGCCTCCGCGTTCTCGTTACTCCGCCGCAGGGGGCGGAGCACCAAGAACTGCCCTCGGCTGCCCTTGGTGCCGAAAAAAGTGCTCCTCCTCGACCAATGAAACACAACGCCCCCGCTCCCGCCCGACCACTGGAAGGCGCCGCAACTCGCGAGAGCGCTTTAAATAGCGCAGTTAGAAGTGATCCTGCTCGCCCAATGGAAAGCGCTATAAGGATGCGTAGTGAGATGGCTTCCCAGGGAATGCACGCATTTGCGGAGAGGTATGCGCAAATAGTGGGATGAGGCGCATTTGGTGAGTGTTGCGTGCTTCCAGTAGTCACAAGGCAATAAGGGGACCACCTCAGTGCAGCGGTTTTCACTAGTGAGGAAAGCCTAAAATGACCCCGCGTTCAGTGCATCGGAGAGAGCTCAGCCTCCACCTGGAAAGAGGTCCCGACTTCAAGTGAAGCGTTTAATCAATAAGACATCTGTTTGGCGGGCCGTCTACTAGCATGTTATGTTTTCCTAGTCCTACCAACTTTTAACGAGGTGCTTCAGAATACATATTGTGACGGGGTAATCAAAACACATGGATAATCAGTATGAAACTTTTCCAACGCTCAAACCATCGCCACATAAGAACGGGC
>JALIZH010009636.1:0-19875 GCA_030522465.1 Rhipicephalus appendiculatus | reverse complement strand
CCACCGTCACAGGTACATTAATAGAAGAGTGAATGAAGGTCCATATTCAATTTTTTTTTTTCAAATTCGCATCTCAGCGCATGGATGTCAGCGGGATACCGAGGATTTCATTTGCGTTTTTTTTTATGACTCGTCCACGCAGGGGGCCCTCGCCCTCTTATAGGACAATGACAATTTTTTTCCTGATTAAGAACTATGCAGCGTCTTTTTTTAAACCATGTCAAAATCTAGGATGTCACATCGAGCTGGTGCTGGATCATCGAAGTTGCGTTCGCACGTGCATTTTCTTTTTGTACGTTTTCTAAATTGTGAAGCGTCTTCTCGAGGCAAGAACTGTGCAGCTGGTATTGGCAAAGGCTAATTTACTAGTACAAGAGCAATCGCATTCGCCAATGGTGTCGGAAGATATGCTGTCCTTAGGACGACGTGTCTTCGTCACTGGAACGCAGCAACCGTAGGTTATGTGGCTTGGCATACCGTATGACAATGCAGAAGGACGTGTTGTTGGGCGAGTTGGTGCTTGCTGAGTGACATAATGCAGCACTAAAAAAATGCCCCCCACCTCCCCGAAGGGAATCGTCGCGCGCGTTTCACTCCATTTATATATGGTGGTTGTGGTTCGAAGAAGGAAAAGGCGCCTAATTTCTGCAGCCCGGTCGGGAGCACGGCGCAGCGCCTGTTTCTCTTTTTTTCTCTCTCTCTCTCTTTTTTCTTTTTTTTTTATCGCGGGAGCTCCGCCGAGCTCCCGCGATGCGAGCGCCCTCACGCACCAGAGCGCGCTCCACCTCTCCACTTTGCTAGGGGCGAGGATAAGCGCGCGCGCCCGCAGCTGTTGCTATGGGAGAGGGAGTGAGAGCGGAGAGATAACACCTGCCGGCGCGCGGACACCTCCTCAACCTATCCTCCTCCCCGCGGACCCCGCCGCCGGATGCCTGACATAGCCTGACTAAGAAATGCATTCGCATTTAAAAAACACACACCACAAAGTAAGAAACACAAACCGACGGGACAGGCGTATGACAATGAAGCGCGCCACTTCTCCAAAGAAGGTGGTTCCTCGAACCCGGACATCGCCTGAGTCAACGGTTCCGTGGCTTTTCCAAGGAAATCTGCCCCGCAGGGGATTCACTGCCTCTGCGTAGGCGAGGCACCATGATTTGCCGCACGTTTCGGGCAATGGACCACTCGCGGCTCGAAAAAACGGGTTCCCCAGCTGTGACGTAGCCCCCCACAACCCACCCCGCACCTCACGGTGTTGTGGAACTCCGGGTTGGCGGGGCTTTAGCACAGCTCCATCCATGACTGTTCGAGGTAATCCACAGGCCCTGTACGTGAGCAGATCAGTCGTATAGATTCAAAGTAGTCGTCACCAAAAACATTTATTTCTAAACCATCGTGACTCGCAATAAATTATCTCTAGTAAAGAATACAAAGCTCTTTCGCTGCGCCTTCAGTGAAGCTTTCTTTGGAAGAATAGATTCTTGGGCAAGTTTGTAATGATCCATGATAGTGCTACCAGTTTTCTTCACCGTAGTTTTTTGTGACCCTGATGCGCCAAATGTATCTTCTGTTTTCTTATAGTTTTTACCTTTCAGCTTACATCTGTTCATCGTTTGTTAGTTTGTTGTTGTACATGCATGCATTTCACTGTTGCTGTTGCCTTTTGGTGTACCACACGCGCACGCACACACGCATGCACACACACACACGCAGAGACAGTAATAACAGTTGAAGTTTTACGTCCCAAAACGACATGATTATAAGAGGCGCCGTGGTGGAGGGTTCCGGAAATCACGACCACCTGCGGTTCTTAAACGTTCACCCTATCTAAGCACGCAGGCCTCTGTAGCACTTTGCCTTCATGGAAAGGCGGCAGCAGCGCCGGGACTTGGTCTCGCGACCTTCGATCAGCAGTCGAGCACCATAGGCAGTAGCCCATCGCTATGTCTAATGCGGTAGGTAAAGAATTACATTGTTTTGGGTAAACTTGCTCCAGGCGACGCAGATGTCACGCCAAGTACGAACGGCGAGCACAAGCGTCGAAATATGACATTGGGCGAAACGCGTTAGCTCATTATTAATGACCACGGCCAGGTACATTACTCATCATTCTTTGCATTGAAATCGCTCGGGCTTGTGTAGGTTCTACAGCGTACACCAATACCCGCGTTGCACCTACAATCTCACTGAAGACAAGATTAACCGCTAGGAAATCGGCGAAATTCTTCCGCTTACGCCTATACAAGTACACGCCCATATCCCTTGGTCTCGAGCTTGAAATTGCGGCCTCAAATCACGGGGTTCATATACTAGTACAGCCAAATACGGCTTCCGGGGAGGCGGAAAAGCGTGCCGCTGCCGCCGGGGTGAAAATGTTGATAGACTGATGGTGCTCGTAGTATGGTTTTCTGCTCGCTTAGGCGACGAAGCGCGAGGATTTACGGTGGTGAATTTTGGGTATTCCTTCTGCTCGATGGGAGTCACCTCCGGTACGTGATCATGACGGCGCCACTTACAGCCCAAACAAAGCCAAGTGGCTGATTTTCAGCAGCCCAAATATAGCCACATAGCCAACTCGCCCAAGTGAACGCCAAATGTTTTTTTTTTTCTTTCTTCGATAGCCCAATGTGGCTATATAGCCAAACCTGGCTCGCTGCGAGCGACAGGCGGAAACAAGCTCAGGGGGAGGGGGCTGTCACGGGCGGCGCATGACGGTCGGCGAGGCACCCGTGTGATAGCGCAGCGAGTGCCAGCGTAGCGTGTTCGGGCATGCCGGGCGCGTGCATACACGCAGGCAAGGAGCCGCCGCATGGCTCGCACCAAACAAAAGGCCTGGCGGCGAAGCCATGGCAGCCATCTTGCCGCGTAGCGGCGGTATCCAGCACACACACGCACGCACGCACACACGCGCACACACACACACACACACGCACGCACACACACACACACACACACACACACACACACACACACACACACACACACACACACACACACACACACACACACACCAAGAAGAGCGTTCATCTTTGCTAGTTCCTTATTTATGTACCTTATGTGTTTCGCGCCTCCAAATACCATCACGGAAGCTTTCTTTTCTGCATTGAGCATATGATAAAACAAATATAAGAGCCGGGGCGGTAATTGGTGCATAGCGTGCTACATTGTTTTCTACCAAAAGCTGCACTTTGTCCGCGGATTCATAGGAGTCCCAGTTGCACATCCAAAGGCACGGGCGAACTCCGGCATGTTCATCATGGGCACTATGCAGCGCGAGCGATAAGGTGCGTAGCGTGTTCCTGGTATGGCGTGCTGAGCGCATACTTTCGCGCAGCTGTTGACGAAGAACAGTTGGTCCGCTGACATGTCCAGTCCGGCTAGTGTTTCGTCCCTTGACGTTGGGACCAAGGAAGCAAAGGCATCATACGCAATCTTGTCTCCCACGAAGTCAGCCAGGTTCTCGCTGTCCAACGCGTCGTTCCAATGCTTCTTGCATGGGAATTAAGGACAGCTGAAAATGAGGGCACCACTATAGAATACATAATTTGCACAAATGTTAATCTTAAAATAGTGGGAGAACGTAATGACCTCTGAGTAAATGCGTACAAATATCAAGGCAGTAACAACTAGCCGGTGCTTCTATTCTGTTTTTTTTTTTGTCTTCCAGTAACGTTAGGAAACACACATGCGTATGTTGAGTTGCGTGCGCGTATGTTGCGTATGCTTATGTCGACCGAACCTGCGACCTTCGAATAACGCGTCCGATGCTTGGACGTGTTATTCGAAGGTCGCAGGTTCGGTCCCTGCCAGGGGAAAATTATCTTTTCGTCCACTTTTCTTTCTTCACATTAACATTACAATTTCAACTAATAGCATCTTCCGTACTTTCCTTGGCATCATTGTCTGCTAGTTCTCATTAATATTGTGTCTAACAAAGAAAACGAGCCCTTAAATTTTCATGTCTTTAATATATATATATATATATATATATATATATATATATATATATATATATATATATATATATATATTGTAAGTTCCCGTTGAAGACACATAAAAATGTTTTTTAAGAGTGGAGCACCTCAGGCTCTAGGCTTCTCCGTTCTCCGGCGATGACGATGACGCTGATGACGATGAAGAATAAGCGCATTCCAAACCACAAATCCTGTTTCTGCCATAGATGAAAACGATCGTGAAAGCGCTCTCGCCCACGAAAGGCAAAGCGGAAACGCCGACAACAAGCTGCTACTCCGGCGGCGAGAGCGTGGCATACGGCGGCTCAACGTCTACGCAGACAGCAAGCTACCCCGGCGGCGAGAGCTCGAGAGGCAGCGGCAAAACGGCAACGCCGACAACAAGCATCGGTATTGAGGTCGCGGGAAGCGGCGGCTCAACGGCTAAAACACATTGTATATACTGTACACACGCGTTGTCCCCGCAGGGGCGTCTGCGCGAGCAGGCGTTTGGTGTGTGGCGACACCACGGACCCGAGCTAACGGGGGGTTTCGACTCCCTCCCACGCCTAGCCGTGCGTGGCTTCGCCGTGTCCGGGGAAAAGGGGATCCTGGGGGGTTGAGCCGACGCCGGGTGATTGGACCTTTAAGGCCCCCCCGGCGGAGGCAACACACCCCTTTGGCCCGTGCTTCACGTAGACGGCACCCCTGGGCTGACCCACCCAGGGGAAATCGGCAGTCGCCTTTTCCTGTCTCCTTCTCTCCCTACATCTTCGTCTTTCTCTCCCTTTCAATCTTTTCTGTCTTCTCCTCGCTTCCGTTTACTTCCTAGTTTTCCTGGCGGCGAGGGTTAACCATGTGTATCATATCCAGTCTTGGGTATATATATTTGGTTATAGCGACAGCGTACGGCTGGCGTCGTGCAGGCTTGCTCACAAGTCCAGCCGCGTCCCCTTGTTGGGCTCCGTGGTGGGCGGTCGGCGCTGTTGCCGAACACACTAATTTTTTTATGGCTTCTCAAGCATCCGCCATCATTGATCGGTCTCGCAAAAGGGGCCGCACCGAAGAAACTTTCCATTTCTCCACACAGACTATAGTTGGATTCCCAAAGTACCATGTCATCCACAGTGCAAACACACCCGCAAGAAAGCTGTCCCCATTTCTGGTCGCCAAATGCATCAAAGAAAAAATTGGACCAACATACAAAGCCTCAAAAATGTCGAGCGGTGACATCCTACTCGAACTAACCGAAAAAGAACAAGTGCAGAAGCTACTGGAACTAAACAGTATTGGTGAAGCAACAATTACAATTTCTGTCCACAGGTCCCTGAATACCAGCAGGGGAGTAATATCTGAAGACGACTTCTTAAACCTAAGTGATGAAGAGCTCCTTGAGGGTTTTCAAGACCAAGGAGTAATAAAAGTTCAGAGAATAGTCATCCGCCGCAACGACCAGGAAATCCCCACCAAACATGTCATTCTTACCTTTGGTACAAGTGAAATGCCCACCTCTCTTGTGGCTGGGTATGTGAAAATCAATGTCAGGCCGTACATCCCCAACCCTAGACGCTGTTTTAAATGCCAAAGATTCGGTCACGCATCCCACACATGCAGAGGAAAAGAAACATGCGCCAAATGCAGCGCCAACGACCACACTTCCGAAAATTGCACATCATCGCCATTTTGCGTCAACTGTAAGGGAGATCACGCAGCGTACTCCCGTTCATGCCCATCATGGAAGAATGAAAAGGAAATCATCGCGTTAACAATCACAGAAAAGATCTCCTTCTACGAAGCGCGGAAACGGTTATCTCACCTTTTCCAGAGAAGTTACGCCGATGTGACGCAGTCGGGGGCAGCGTCACAAAGGCTTGAAACGCCCTCCGGGTCCGCACAAAGTGGTCCCGTTGTGACTCCTTCCGCCCCCGTGATGGAAGCAGCGTCTGCTGCTCCATCCATCTCAAAGGGCCCGCCGACTCCGGTCTCGCTGGGCCCCTAAAATCAATCGAACGCCAAGGCCTGAGACTCGCGTCTCAGCGCCGAGCTCTCGATCTTCCAGCGCCTCTGGCAAGGCGATGGAGGTCGATCCGAAGACCTCGGTGTCAACGACACCGAAGGACAAGCGCTCCCTGGAGCGCGCCAAACAGGAAAAGGTACCAATAACCATGAAAAGCAAGCGATAACCAAAATGGTTATCGCATTCGTCTGTAGTCTCAGTTCTTAATAATGTCACCTATCATACTTAGTTTTATCCGAACAATCCCCACAAGTACATTTGCTTAATTTTACTTCATCATGGCTTTTATCGTACATTGGAATTGTAGAGGTTTAATTCATAATTTAGGTGACATAAAGGACATCATCAACAAGTTCTCACCAGTGGCTTTTTGCCTCCAAGAGACAAATCTTGGTGCAAAACATGACCATTTCCTAAAGGGCTTTACAGTTGCCCGAAAGGACCGCGAACATTGCAACCGTCTTTCGGGAGGAGTAGCCATAGTTGTGCAGGGCAGCATTCCCACGCGAGATGTCCGAATAAACACATCTTTCGAGGCCGTAGCCGTCACCATTCTATCATACAAAACCATCACCATCTGCTCTCTGTATATTCCACCGCACACCCTTTTCACCACTAAAAACTTAGAAAATCTAGTGGAACAGTTACCAAAACCATTTATTTTAGTTGGGGATTTTAATGCTCATTCTACCCTTTGGGGTAGCGACAAAACTGATGCAAGAGGGCAGATCGTTGAAGATTTCGTTTTATCAAACGATATCTGCCTTTTAAACTCGGGTGCTTTTACATATTTTTCGCCAACATCACGCACTTTTAGTTGTTTAGATCTCGCTCTCTGCTCACCAAGTCTGTTCACCGATTTTAAATGGGAAGTCCTTGGAAAATCATATGGTAGCGACCACCAACCCGCCATCATCAAACTCATGCCATCGTATCAAACACTCGCCACCAAGCCACGCCGGTGGAAATTGCAACTCGCAAACTGGCAGCTTTTTACGCATCACGCAAAGCTCGAGCACATTTTCTCACCCGAACTTTCTGTTCAGGAACTTAATAGAAAGTTCATTGACGCTATCATCTCAGCGGCGGAAAAGGCGATACCCCAATCATCTGGCATTGTGCGCAAAAAGTTAAATCCTTGGTGGACAGATGAGTGCACCGAAGCCAAAAAACAGCAAAACAAGGCATGGGGAACCCTACGAAGGTACCCGACTTATAGCAACCTCATAAGTTTTAAACAGGCAAAAGCCAAAGCACGATACATCCGAAGGCAGGCAGAAAAGAGTTCTTGGCACAAATACATATCATCCATTAATAGTTCAGCCACATCTAAACATATCTGGGATCAGGTGAGGAAGTTCAGAGGAGAATACTCATCATACACAATACCAATGCTTACAAGTCCAGACACACAAACAACACTAGAAGACCAGGCCAACCTTTTAGGCGAACACTTTTACGATGTATCATGCTCAGCGAATTACACCGATGCATTCCTTAAGTACAAAGAAACGGCTGAAAAACAAAAACTCCCCACTGCTAGCGCCTCAGATGAATGTTACAACCATCCTCTCACAGTACACGAATTAAATAGGGTACTTTCCGCCGGTAAAAAAACGGCAACAGGGCCTGACCGGGTACACTACACAATGTTGGCGCACCTGTCCCAAGCATCGGCGGAGGCTCTTCTCCAATTCTTCAACAAAATATGGGAATCCGGCATAATGCCTGAAGACTGGAAAAATGCGATAGTCATACCTCTCTTAAAACCTGGTAAACCCCCAACATCCCCGAGCAACTACAGGCCGATTGCATTAACAAGTTGTCTGGCAAAAACATACGAGAGCATTATAAACATAAGACTCACCTTCATTCTTACATCAACACAGCTTATAGACTCACACCAGTGTGGATACAAAAAGGGCT
This sequence comes from Rhipicephalus appendiculatus, assembly GCA_030522465.1. Lineage (NCBI taxonomy): Eukaryota > Metazoa > Arthropoda > Arachnida > Ixodida > Ixodidae > Rhipicephalus > Rhipicephalus appendiculatus. The sequence goes on along the minus strand of JALIZH010009636.1, from coordinate 11,979 downwards.
GTTCTACCACTGACCATCTCGTTAGACTGGAACACGAAATACGAGATGCATTTCTACACAAACAGTACTGTCTCGCAGTTTTCTTCGACTTAGAGAAGGCATATGACACGACGTGGCGATACGGGATCCTTAGAGACCTTGCAGACATGGGGATTCGTGGAAGAATGCTAAACTGCTTATGTGATTTCCTCTCTAACAGAACATTTCAAGTACGTCTCGGCACAGTACTATCTCGAGTATTTATCCAAGAAAATGGCGTGCCACAAGGTTGCATTTTGAGTACAACACTCTTCATAGTCAAAATGAACTCCATCAACAAGGTCATACCTCCCACAGTCATGCACTCCGTATACGTTGACGATCTTCAGATCGCCTGTCGGGCCTCCAGCCTATCATCCTGTGAAAGGCAACTGCAAATAACAATCAATAAGCTTACGAAATGGGCTGGCCAAAACGGTTTTCGTTTCTCGGCACAAAAAACTACCGCAGTTCTTTTCACGCAAAAAACGTGGATTGTACCCCTGACCCTGCTCTTAAACTAAACAACACGGAAATTCCGGTAAAACAAGAATACAAATTCTTAGGAGTTATATTTGACCAAAAACTCAACTTCCTTTCCCATATAAACGCACTAAAAGTTAAGGCTAATAGAGCACTCAACCTTCTGAAGGTGTTATCCCATAAACACTGGGGTTCCGATCTACTCTGCCTGCTGCGCATCTACCGTTCCATCGTGCGCAGTATTTTAGATTATGGTTGTATCATCTACGGATCGGCACGGGGGTCTTACATTCGGCGTCTTGACCCTGTGCACAATCTCGGCCTACGTCTATCTAGTGGTGCTTACCGAACATCGCCTGTGCAAAGTCTATACGTAGAATGCAACGAGCCTTCTCTGTGTCATCGAAGAGCATTACTAACCTTGTCATATGTTTTAAGAATAAGGTCGTCACCTGAACACATCTGCTACGACATTGTCACAAAGTGTAATTCACGCTTACACTACATTAACAAACCAAACCTAATCAAACCACTTGTCCTGCGCTTCGAGGAACATTGCCACATTTATGCCATCCCTGAAGGAGCACTACACGTCGCTATTAAACCACCAAGACTGCCGCCATGGTTCGACCTGTCACAGCTTTGCGAGTTTTCACTAAGCCGTTTCAACAAAAAAAAGCACTCCACCAGAACACATAATTCAAGAATTCTATACACTTCAGCACGAATATAGGGATTACGAAGAATTTTACACAGATGGCTCAAAAACAGAAAACCATGTGGGTATTGGGATCGCGACAGCGGAAAGTGCAGTGTCTGTGAGAGTACCTCGTAGTTTTTCCATTTTTTCAGCTGAAGCTTATGCTTTGAGTGAAGCAGTGCGGAAAATCATTGCTGCCAAATACAAGAAAGCAATCATATACACCGACTCACTAAGCGCACTAAAAGCACTACATATAAAATCCGAATGTGAGCCATTAGTGGGTGACATTTTAAACATGGTATATTTAAACAGCCAGGCAGTTTCCATCCGTTTCTGCTGGGTCCCAAGTCATGTTGGGATACCTGGAAACGAAAGAGCAGATAAATACGCTTCATTGGCAGCCCACAAAACAGTAGACAATGTGAAAATTCCCCTTAAAGACATCCAGAGAACAATTCGTCTAGCTCTACTAGCGAAATGGCAACAACAGTGGGACACATGCACGAATAACAAGCTCCACATGGTGAAACCCATACTCGGTGAATGGAAGACCGACCGTCACCAACAACGGTTTATCGAAGTTATATTATGCCGACTTCGCATTGGACACACACACTTGACACACAACTTTTTGCTCGCAAAGGAAGAACAACCAACATGTGAAAAATGCCAAGAACCGTTAACACTTATGCATATCCTAATCACATGCCCCAACATTGAAACACAGAGACAAAAACATTTCAGCAAACTATACAAACAACACGTACCTTTACACCCTGCTTTGTTTTTAGGAGATGACCCTATAGTACCTCTGCCTGACGTGCTAAGCTTCCTGAAAGAATGTAATTTGTTGAATAAGCTTTAAAAGTTCATCATTTCAGCGTCCATTCCTTAACGTCTTGTGTCTGGCGCAGCATAGCCTCAGCTGCTTTTGCGCCATAAAAAACCAAACTAACTAACTAACACGCGTTGTCACTCATTCACATGCGCGAGTGGGCAATGCCACGGGTGATTTACGGTAAGAACGATCCCCAGTGCTTCGCCCACTCGTCATGATTCACTTCGTGGAGATGCGTAGATTCTTTTCGACTACTTACGACAGATTTATGGGATTTCCGCAAACACAGTGCCCTGTCTGTGTATTCTCTCACGATATCTACTTTATCCGGCGATTCAGAGCGTTGTAGCAGCAATCCCATGCCTTGTACATCGAAGGCATGCATAATCTCGTGGGCAACCATCTGCAATCAGACAAGTGTTTGAGAGGATGCATAAAAGAAGAAGAAGAAAACTTCATTTGTGCGAAAGACTGCCTTGGCGCTAAAACAGGGCAACGCCGCGTAGTCAGGCTCGTATTCCAAGGCACCTCTGGCTCTCGCCATCCTTTCAGCCCTCCTGACTAGCCTCAGCTGGTCCCCGAGGAGAGGGCTCGACAGCAATGCCACCCACCTCAATCTGGTATTATCCCCTTCTTGCTCTTCGGTGTGAACCGTGCATTCTAATGTGACATTGAGCGTCGGTGTGCTCCCATAACACGGGCCTATGTCTTTGTATGCTGTGGGGTAGTACGTATGTAATCTGTGCGTGTTTATGTATGTGTCCGTTTGAAGCCTGCGTAACGCCGCAGAATCCACGGCCGAAGGTCCTTGTGCGGTGCTGGGTCGAGTCCCCTCAATTCTCTGTAATATTGCAGGATCGCTTTGTAACTGGGATCGATGGGCGTCGGGTCCTCCACGGTGTTGCCATCGGCAGCTCAGTAATTAGTGAAACCTCGAGCCGCCTCATCTGCATAGACATTCCCAGAAACACTCTCTTGTCCCGGGAAAACATGATTTATTTGTCAACGAAACACGATTAGCGCGGTCGGGGCGCGTAAAATACGTTTGTTCGCACGCGAGCAACATTGGCATGCGAGCATTAGCGCTGCTATTCCGTTTCCGTTCATGGAGAAGTTCGTGACGATCAATGGTCTTTTGTCGGCGAAAGAGCAGTTCTGTCCCGAGAGTAAGTAAACCTGGGAGTGTTAGTCAGCGCCGGTCGTAGCCAGCGCCGCTCCAGCGATGCTAACACTCCTAGGTATATATGCACAGAGAAAACCAATCAAGTGGACAGGAGAACGACCGCCGCTGCAGCCAAAATAGTACAGTATCAGACGCGTTGTCTGATGGTTGGAGGTTTGGTCCCAGCCGATGGCAAGTTGTCTTTTCGTGGATTTTATTTCCTTCACGTTCGTACCATAGTTACTACCATACCTACAGTAAAAAGACTACAACTGACGTCCCCTATACCTTTCTTGGCTTGATTGTCTGTTGGGTTTCATTGGGACCATGGACGCAGTAGTGTTTACACGCAGCAGTTCTCGTACCTTGTAAGGCTGTGGCAAATAAGCCACACATTAGCAAGGATATTTTTTTTCTCAACATGGTTGCTTAAGGAGATTTCTCAAATTAATCCTTTCGCAATACCTCTCCTCAGTCGGTCGCGCCAGCTATTTTCCCTGAAGCGGCGGTGATGGCGAACGCCGTCGTGGAAAGGAGAAGCGACTCGGTCATACTGCGCTAAGCGTCAATGTGCGCTTTAAGAAGGGAGAAGCACTGCGCTGATATTTTACGTCGCGAGGTGCTCCTGTGATTAGCCGACGAGGCATCGACGCAGTGCCGATTGCCGTCGTAAGGAAAGAAGTAAAGCCCCTGAAACTTCGCAAAGTAGCGACACTCTCCTCCTCCGCTCTCATTTCTCCTCGGTCTCCTCTCTTTCGCACTCTCTTTTCGATCGTGGCGCCACCTGCCTTGCTCCTGCGTAGCAGACGCCCTTCCGCGGAGAGAGCGCTTGCTTGCCAGGGAGCGCGCTGATAGCATTCGCGCCAGCCGTCTAACTCATCCTAAAATTATCTAAACGAGTGTAACGTTGGCCCATGATAGCTCTGTGTAGTGCCGCATGGGGTATACTACATGTGCAGAGAGCATTCACACTGACTGTCAATGGAAGCAACAGCTCGCGTTGACGCTGTCGACGCGGGACGGCGATAACGCCGACGCCCAATTTTAGCGTTTGATGAGGCATCTAAGGTTCGACCTTAATAATGCGCCAGAAGGCGTACATCATTAACAGTTGATACATTCGAACAGTTGTGGTTGTTTCGTTAAGTGCTTAGTCGCATTAACCATATTTCGCAAGTGCGCCTTGTGGACGTATCTGACATACGAACTACATCGCCGAAAGAATACGAGCAAGCGAATGAATGAACTAGCGTGCCACCGTAAGCGCTTCCTTCGCGAGAGCTTCACTAGCGGATATAAACCTTCGCACGAAATTGCACGTAAACCATCGCGAGAAGTGGCACGTATACGAGAGGTTCCTAAACAATGAACGCAACGATTCGGTAGGTCATGCACGCAGTGATGCTACCGAGGTCTTCTGATTTGGAGCAATTTTTGGAGCAGCAAAAGTTTCATTTTGGAGCACTTTGGAGCAGCAAAATTTCAATTTTGGAGCACTTTGGAGCAGGTAATTTAGCATCTGGGAGCACTCTGGAGCAACTAACATCCTAGAGTAGACTGGAGAAGCAAGTTGCATTTACATTCAAGGACCTGAATAATTATTTTGGGGCTCTTGTGAAGAGCTAGAAATATTTCGATTCATTGCAAATCTCAAGGAACCAATCATCTCAGGAACACTCTCCATTTCACTCGATGATGCAGAAATGAGGGCGTCATGCGGTTGAGCATTTTGGGACAACTTGTTCAGCGTTTATTTTCGTAGCATATAAACACAATACCGGTTCAATAAAATCGTACTTTATGAAATAACATTCTAAATACATGTATGTGGTAATCAGCAGACATTGTAGACAATCGTGTGACCAGGCCCGTAGCCAGGAATTTTTTCGGGGGGGGGGGGGGGCACCTGTTGAAAACCCCGAAAAACACCTATTTTCATCATGCATTCTCGGTAAAACACCCCCACCATTCGAAATTGGGGGGGCTAGCTCCCCCCCCCCCCTGGCTACGGGCCTGGCTGCGACGTACAACAATGACTCAACGCTAAAGACTCACACTGTCTCAAATGCATTGCCCTAAGACGACTCCAAGCAGAAAGAGAGGTTCTTTTTCTTCACGATCGATTATATTGCTGGGCGTAACATGATGTCACTTAGCTAGCCTCATAAAGCCAACCTCCTCCGACACTCCTTTCCCTCTCTCTGAGGCCTTGAGCAAGAGCATTCTCACAGTGCTTCTAGACTATCGTTTGCACATGCGCAGGATTGCCCGGATATGGAGATTCGCTTCAATCGAGCTTCCGCGAAAGTGTCAGAAAGTTCGTTCAACGGTGGACTGCATGATTTAACAAACTTCGTTGTCCTTTTGCAGTGAGGTTGTATATGGCTAGGGGAATTCTGTTTGTACACCGAAAACCTCCCCCTGTAGTGCCCTCTAGAAAACAGGGCAAAAAAAAAAGGAAAAAAAATAAAACTCACAGGGAAGGTCCATTCATCTAAGACGACTGAAAGGCGAGAGCCATTTTGTTTTTATTGCGACAGCAATTATATGGACATTCTCGACTTTGCCGCTGCCGTCATATTTTGTGTAATGTTCAAATCGATAACATCCCCCCGTGCATCGTATGTTTTACACTCGGGTAAAAGCGCGCGAGCGGGGGCGATGAACGTGGCTGAAGCAGAGATGAAGAGAGCCGGCCTATCTCCGTTGCACGGAGGCCGCATCCGATAACATCACCGCGCGCGCCAGGCCTGCCATCGATTGCTACTCAAGCAGACAGGAACGCCCCACCCGTCTTCAAAGAGCATGAAATAACGCAAAGGTAGGGGCGGTGGGGGTGTTGTGTCGCTAGAGCAGCAACACTAAACTTTGACTTTAAGGGCGCGGTCGCGATCGCTGGCGCGCGCTGTTTCGGCAGGCATCACAGACGGCTCGTATACCCGTCTACGTGTTGTGCTCTCAACGCGTACAGACTGTGCGAAAACGCTTTCTCTCCCTGGAGCGGCCACTGATCCTTGATCCGCAAGGCGGCAATACCATCGCCGCGCCATTTTGGAGGTCCGTGCATACGCGCCGTTCGTGCTGCACGTACATCGGCGTGCAAGAGGTGTTCCGGAGGTCTCTAGTCATCCAAGTCGCCGTACGGGTCTCGAACACAGCGCGTGCAGAAAGCTTTTCGCGCATGCGGCGAGTGTGCGGACCTTCAAAATGGCGACCCCGCCGCTAGCGCTTCTCGCGGATGACGTCAAGCCTACTTCGTAGTAACAATACAATTTGTTGGTATCGCATTCACTGCTTCGAGCTTAAGCGAAACTAACAAATTGTATTGTTACACGAAGTAAGGCCAGCAGCTCTTTTGGACCCGATCTCGCGTAACTAAACAGAACGCTGGTTAATGGGAATATGGCCACTCCAGGTGCCGAAGCGGTTTTCATGTTGTCAGTTCTTTAAACACGAAGTAAGCGTAGAGCACAGCAAGATTACGAGCAGTCTCACCATGCCTCGCGATAGCGCGCGCCAGCGACTGCGCCCTTCGAGAGACGCAGCCTACCGCCCCCCAGAACGAAGCATGAATGCGATTTCCACAAAAAATAATTACAGCGCGAACACCCGGCACATTCACACACGCACACACGCAGGCACCAAACACGCACCTGCGTGTGGGCGTGTGTGAATGTGCCGTGTGTTTGTGCTCTAATTATTTTTTTTGGAAATCGCCAACCAACTAGCCCAACAACGAGTTCTTTTACTGTGAATGCGATACCGTGATTTTATAATTTTTTTTTTTAACCATCAGCTATTGATCCTGGAAAGCGAGGGGCGGAGGTGTAACATTGTATCTATTCCTATGGTGTTCCCAGATTTCATTCCGCGATGTCCAGAAATAGACGTGACAAACATTCTGGCGGCACGCGTGCAGTTATTAGTGAAAATTGCTTTATTTACGTGCAGTGCGACTCTGGAAACGAGCTATCAGCAGCGTTTCTGGAAAGGACGACGTCCGCCGATGAATCGCCGCCACACTTACATGCTACCGATTCGCCAAAACGTCACGAGCCACTGCGGAGAGCATGTTTTGTCATTGGGCCGACTTGCACGACAGAAGCTGCATCGGCACCGCGCATAGGTTCGTGAATTACTTGGGACGCACGCGCGACCACTGTTTATTCAGCGGAATAATTCTTAGCACGTGGTTGTGACTTTGGCCGCCCCGAGAACACGCTGCCAGGGGCGTAGCCAGAAATTTTTTTCGGGGGGGGGCACCTGCTTGATTTCGGGGGTGGCACCTCCTTGAAATGGTCATTTTTCACTATGTATGCCATGGCGAAAAAAATTTCGGGGGGGGGGGGGCACGTGCCCGGTGCGTCACCCCCTGGCTACGCCACTGCACGCTGCATGCACATGTTTTAACGCGCCGGCGTGGCTATTGCTGGTGGTATACCCCCCCCCCCCCCCCCCCCAAATCTGAGACTTTGGCGCAGTTTGGCGCAATTTCCGTTGATATTATCAGGATGGCGCAGCAAATCTGATTTGGCGCACTTTGGCGCAGTTGGCGCAGGAGTGGAATCACTGTGCACGCTTTGCATAGCATCGCGAGTCCCCCGGCTGATCGGTCAACGTAAAAGAGGCACCGAAAGCAATTTGCTCTGAAATATACGAGCACGCAACAAATAACAACGGAGAGTATCAATCTTAACGTGAGCTTTCGCACTCCAGTTTTGTTTATTCAATACAGCAGCGCTGAATCTCTGAAGTTTCGCAATCACATTTTCGATCATCCGTACGCGTGCATGCTAAGCGCACAAACCAATACCGCGAGCTCAAACCAGTCGGCGGATAACGTCAAGCAGAAAGCGCAACCATGTATTGTTGACAAAAAAACAGACCCCACACAAGCATTAATGAACCGTGAGAGAGATTACGACGTTCCGCACATTTATCTGCGACATGTCTACGGCGCTAGAGTGGACATCACAGAACTAATTACGCGAACCTCGACGCTTGCTCATAGTGAGGCACTCGCAACTTACCACGCAAAGTCGAGTCGAAAATGACGGCCTGAAGTTCTCACTTCCGATTCTATGCAACCGCATCTTTCGTCGCAACACGTTGCGCTTAACGGACGGTATCATGAAGAGCTTTTGGCCGTCACTAGACTTGTTCTGGCGTAATGAGGAGCAACAGCCACCCATGGCAACCAACAGCGACGTCAGTCTTGGTGAAAAATATTTCACAGCACAACGCTCACGGAAGCACACGCGTATCGGTGAAACCGAGGTGCTGTACACCCACAGGCACACCAGCGAGTCCGCGCTTCGAGAGCAAAGATGGTAGTCGAGAGCGACTGTGGCGACTGTAAACCATGGAGGAAGGAATAGAAAACCAGCCCTGCCCAGATGGCGCGTCGAAAACGCACACGTGGCGCCCCCAAACGAGTTGGCTGAAAAATCCCTAGTAGGACAGGGCTTCTGGGCCACGTTTAAGCGCATACGGAACGTTGCGCGACATGTTATCGGCTGTGTCTGCTTTTGTGCCGTGTGCGTTTTTTCTGCGAAATTTACCGCACAGAACATCGAGTTTATGCGCATTGTCGAAGGCAACAGATCGGGAGCTGCGACTGGAGAGCGAACGAGCAGTGATGCCACCGGTTTTCTTGCAGTACGGCTTCGGCAGTGTCGTGTTCACGGAAGGGTGCTTTCTCGACAGCGCGCTGCCGAAAGGACGCAAGCTCTGCACGGTAAACTATGTTTACTCTGTCGAGGAAACTGTGTGTGGTATCAACTCACATTCCCAAACTTCAGCCAAATGCCACTCGCAAGTCGAACAAGCATCGTACGACGGGAAAGTACAGGTAAGTGTTTGTTGGAATTGCGCATGCAAAAGCTCGACCCATTCGGCTGTCTGCACGTTATGTTGCCGCTTTAAATGATGATTATCTCAACATAACTGAGGATCCGTTCGGCGAAGCGGCAGCTCATTTGAGCGATTATATCACTTATGTTTATCGGCAGCTACAGCTGCCGTGTCGTGTTAACACGCAGGTGAGATGCCGTTTCTTTTCGCGCTTTTGTTTTCGATGTTTTGAACAGTGCTTAGAGCAGAACACTCGTGCATAATCGGTAGTTAAAGTTTTTGTAGTTCGTCAACTCACAGGTGAGAGTCTCGTTCGTATCGCGCATTTCTTCGCGGTGTTACGAACAGTGTATGAGTACTAAAAGCAGATCAGTCTTACACAACCAGTAGTTACAGTTCTCGTAGCGTGTTAACGCGCAGGTAAGAAGCCGTTTTGCTTCGCGATTTTATTTGCGGTGTTTTAAACAGTATCCTCCTAAACTATCTTCATTTCACTTTCTTTGTAGATGACAGCGAAGCGCGAGGTTTCCGCGTCAACCTGCACTTGCAAGGCCGGCGTGAGTGGAAATGCGCACACGTTGCAGCGGTCGTACTTTGGGTAAACGATGCCGACTCGCCGTCGTCAACAGAATGATTACAAGCTTGGGGTCGGCCGTCATCTAAACCTGACACGTCAGTAAAGGAGCCCGTTGAGGAACATTTTGGAGGTAGGCATAAGAGGTATCCGAGCCATGTGTTCATAAGATACTGTGTGCGCGAAAAGTGGAATTGCTTTGCCCACGCGATTTTTTCAGTACTTTCTTCTTGCTTGCATGTGCATGTTTAGAACTGTGTACGTGGTAATTTATTGAAATGAAATGCGCGATTCTCAACGCGATTCTACATACCTAAGCTGTTACGTGCTTGCTAAGTAAAAGTTTTGTTGTGTTTTACAGATCCAGCGTTGCCGCCGCTCTTTCTCGTACGGCCTCGACGGGAATGATTAAAAGATTATGTTTGAGTGGTATCATTCTTCTGTGTGGCACTTGTACACGCAACAGTACCTTCGGTCCCAGCATTTTTTGGGCGCCGATCCCCGCAGTCGACCGCGGTACTGATCGCCGTCCTACCGTCCTACTACCCGTATTGCAACAGGGCCGCCAGGGCGGCGCTACGTGTCAACACAAACTCCAGCGCTGGAAGCCTATACTAAGGAGAGGCCCTGACGTCATATTCGTGAAGCCTGCCCGTCGCAAACACCCGCATCGCCTCCTAACGAAGGAGCAGCTAAACACTTCGCGATTTCCGCCGCGTCGGGAGCGAGCGCATGCGTGCTGTGCGCGCATCGAGGGAGACGCGAAACTTTTGCAGTCTTTTTTTTTCTTCACCGTGGAAGCGGCGACGGCGGCACAGTCGATTCACGTATGCTGCTCCTTCTGTGTGTTCTTTACGAAAGCTACGCAATGCCCAGCTGTTGCGTATACTCGGTGCAAGTCGAGTGCACTACGAATAGTACCTGGTGTCACTTTTCATGTGTACGTACGTTCGCTTCATTACATCTGCATGCGAAGCTCTCTCGGCTGTACGCTCTGTTGGTTCTTGCTCATTGTGTGGACTCGGAACACACGTGAACTTTTGTTTTTGGCGTCTGACGCGCCTACATAACGTGCGCCAAAGGCATTGTATCGCGTTTTTAGAGGTTGTCTCGTTCATACGGAAAGGCAATAAACTTTTGTTGTTATCCGACTACGAGCTGTATGTATTTTGATAGTTGTTGCTAGTTGTTGTGTGCGCACTGGAATTACAAACTTTACGTGCACGATCGCGTAAACAATACAGCGGTGTCCTCTTTTCGACGTGAAGTTATGTCAAATACTAGGTTGGCGTTGCGCCGAATAGCTACTAAGCAATTCAGCTCTTAAAATCGTGTAGTGCCAACGCTGGCCAGTAATATTACGCGTTCTGCTGGTCTTACGCCCAGCAGAACGCGTAAGTCACTGCCGGGTGCATTCGAATACGATGATGCAGGCGCTGAATGTTTTTGATTACGGCACGTACCGGTACATTCTGGCCTGTTGCACAAAAACGCTCCTCAAAGAGTTTCAGCACGCAGCGCTCGGGCCCGCCACGCACGAACAGCCCTGGTAAATGTGTGCTCGCAACATTTTACTGCATGCAAACCTCACAATACGCGCAAAGTTTACGCCAGGACTACAAATCCATGCAGAAGCGAACCAGCGCGGAGAGCACGCCGCTGGTCGTCTGCTGTTTTGTTTGCCCCATACGGTTTGTTTGCCCCATAAATTTGACGTCACTTCCGCCACACTTTTCGCAATGCATTGGGATACGATAGGGCCTCTCCTGAGTTTTTCCTTCCTCCATGCTGTAAACAAACGAACGCTGCTCGCGGTCCCACGTGACGGTATCTGCCAATAGCGACGCGGCGTCAGCCTCGGAGAGGTCGGAGGAGGGAGAAAAGAGAGGAGGCGCGCTTCTATCTACATATGTCGCTACTTTACGAAGTTTCAGGGGCTTTAGAAAGAAGTGTATCGTGATGCCTCCTTCCACTGAGGATAACTGCGGGCGATGTGTGCAACAGCAGCGAAACGGTAACTCAGAGGTCGGCCAAAGACACAGGTTGGCGAAAGATACCTCCCAATAAGATCATTGTCACGGCGTCCTGACACAACTGCGCGTTGACTGTTCTTGTATTCGCGGTTCTAAAGTACTAAACCTTTTATCGCCAGGTATTGGCACCAAAACGCAGGCGCATGCTGGGCGGAACATGTAACTTAACGTCGAATTAAGGGGCTCATGTTTCGCTGGGGGAATAAAATTGCGAATTACTAAATGTGGCCTGCTCCAGTACCCTTATCCGTATAGTATCAGTACACAAGTAACAACACACTGATTTGCTATGAAAGCGGCCAGAATGCCCATTAT
>JALIZH010009634.1:0-125372 GCA_030522465.1 Rhipicephalus appendiculatus | reverse complement strand
ATACAGGCGTCCCGTCGGGTTAACATCAATTGCATACATAAGCGCCATCCACTGAAGTTGGTCTACGTAGCTCCAGCCAGGGCTAGCATCCTCGCAAGCACAAGCGCTACATATCAGCTTACCGCTTCGGGTGTTGGTAATACCCATGTTGCTGTTGGCATCGTTACGCAACTGTAAATAACTGGTTATACAGTGATTTTTCAATTGAGTGAACTTCAAGAGACCCAAGGAAATTGTTTACTTAACTGAAAGTTCACTAAACTCAATATTCACTGGAATACGAAACAGCGCTGGGCACAGCAGAAATCAAGTGAAACGTGTAAAATGCAATTTCATTTTAAAACAATTCTGCAGTTTTCATTTCTACTGGTGCCCTTAAAGCGCAAGAAAGACAAAGCTGTCCAGAGAGCGTACTTTCCCGTGCAATACCTCTCGCAAAGATTGTTGCTGTGACAGGAAGTCTCGCAACTTTCTGATATACCGAGGCTGCAGGATTTGAACCTGCCTCAACCATTACAACTTCGTCGTCGCACTCTTCTTTCTGCTTCGGACGAACACTGGAAACAATTTCCAAATCTGACCACTCTGCGCAGGTACTGCAGCGCACGTGCCTCGTTCGTCTCCCGCCCGGCGCTTTGGCTTCGGCGGTGCTGCATGCACAAGTGATGTTGCACCACCGCCGTTGTATGGGCGATTTGGGGGGCGGCACGCATCGGCTACGCCAGTGCTGAAGAGCGCGAAACTTCATTCAATTGATCCCAAAAATGAGCCCCGGTCTGCAGATCAAGTTCGTTCAACTGAAACATTCACTATTCAGAAGTTCGTTTAACTGAAAGATTTTTGCATGGAATGCATAGGAAAACCAGTGGGGATTTTCTAAAAGTTCGTTATTCTGAAATATTCGTTAAACCGACGTTCGTTCAATTGAGAGTTCACTGTATAAAACATCAGGGACTGTTCAACATGTTTCTGAGCGTACAACATTTGTGCATATCTTTAGCGCCATTTCGTAACGTTTCGCTCAATAAAAAAATTTACGCCATCTTCCCAAAGGGAACCCTGATGGGATGCCAAGCAGCAGCGTTATGCATGGGAGCGGTGGAGAGGGTGAAGCGAGAGAGAGGTGACACGTACAGACATGTTTCAACGCGTACGTTAGGCGCGCGTCAGGCGGCAGCTGCGGGCGCTGCGGCGAGCGCGCGGCAGACGAGGGAGAGAGTGACGTCAGCGCGCACTGCGAGGGGAGCGTGACGTCAACGCGCAGCTGCGACGTGACCTACTTGGCACCGTTCCAACACCTGCGGCGAGGGGAGCGCATTTCGGCGCGTTCGTACGGACGCACGGACGGAGGGACAGCGTTACACAGCCTAGTCAAAGAGCTGCTTCGCATCTAAAATTACGCCACAGTCACCTTCCCTCCGCACGCTTCGCATAACATCGATTCCCATGGTACTTATGATCACGGCCGGACTGGAAAGACGCGCGCGTTCTGTCTTACGGCATTCGCAATCGAGTTCAACGTAATGGTAGCACCGATCATCGACCCTTGATTACCATTGCTCGGAAACCAATAGGCGATATGCCGCCAAGGCTACAGCGTTTTTTCCTCCGTCCTCAGCGACCCTGCCATGGTTATGGGCGTTTTTGCTTGCTGCTAGGAGTCTGACGATTTTTTTCTCCGTTGCGCATCTACTTTTGCGTGGAGCGCAGTATCGAACGCAACGGCTAGCAATCGCAGGGTGACAGCGCCAACGCAATGGTACGGCGGGAGGTGGGAAACAGACGCATTGTGAAGGCCGTAAGACGGAACGCACGTGTATCGTGCGTGGTCGTTCGACCATCCTGACAGTCCGAGCTTAACGGGAAGAATGATGATAAGTTTATTGTGGCATGCTTTATATACATGCGGGGAACGGGAGAGGGCAACACAAAGATAACGTCACTGATCGGCGCGTGTAGTACATGCCGCAGCGATATCATCCGATACATCCTCTTTCGTTTGAGTGAACAAAAACAGAACAGGTAATAGAAAGTTTCTAACGTAAAATCAGACTAGAACAGACTGCAGGCACAACGTTCATTGCACGCCACTTGAAGCTGATCACGGCACTTGCACAAAGTTTCTGTCATAGGTCAACCGATGTGGTGGCCGCCGCTGTCTTGTCGAACTTCTCGAAGTAGTTGTGGTGCTTGCCGCATTGGGTGCATGTAGAGAAGCGGGCCCACGACTGCAATTTTCAGTTTGTTCGGCGAAGTCCTCACTGCTGCTGGAACACGTGCGCCTTCGAAAGCTTTCACCGGTCGGAAGTAGGTGCTGGCGATTGCGGCGGAGGACCCTTCCTTCCTCTGTGACGACATGATATGACCTGGGAGTGTCGCATGGCTCGAGGACTTGTGCTTTGGTCGCCCAGGACCCCCTTCTAACACGAACGGTTTCGCCTGTTCCCAGTGGCGCTAGTGTCCTTCTCCAGGCATTGCTCTGGCGATGTTTTCGGACCTTGAAGTCTGGAACGGCATGGACATCCGGCAGCGTTGTTCGCAGTCACCTTCCTTGTAACACCTCGGCAGGTGAAGGGGCACCCTCCATCGGGGTCGTCCTGTAAGCGAGTAATCCAAGCCAAAAGTCTTGTTTCGCATCGGCAGTTTTCTTTAAAATCCTCTTAACACTCTGCACTCCTTTTTCCGCGAGACCGTTTGACTGTGGATATCTCGGGCTTGAAGTCGTACAACTCAGCGAATGCAGCGAAGTCATGACTTGTGAACTGCGGCCCATTATCGGTACAAAGTTCAACTGGTACACCGTACCTGGCGAAGATTGCACTTGCTGCTTCTATGACAGTTCTCGAAGATGTGTCTTTGAGCAACTCAACCTCAGGAAAGTTGGAGAGCGCGTCATAAACGCACAAGTATGCTCTACCACCATATTCAAATAGGTCCGCCCCTACACGGTACCATGGCTGGGGTAGCGCCGGGCGCATCTTAAGGGGCTCTGTCGGCTGCTTATATGCGTATTTTCTGCATGGTGCACATTTATGGCAGATCGATTCAATATCTTGATTCATTCCAGGTCAAAAAATTAGCTGTCTTGCCCTTGCTTTACATTTGTTGACACCTAGGTGGCCTTGGTGAATGCGATCTAGCATTTCACGTCTCATGGAAGCGGGTATTACCACTTTACAGCCTTTCAAAAGTACGCCTTTAACTTGAGATAGTTCTGCTTGAAATGGCTTCCATTGGCCCTTGGTATCCTCTCCGGACTCTATGTTCTTCAGAACGTCTTTAAGCTGTTCGTCCCCCCAAAGTTGCTGCTGCCAACCGCTTCCACGTTCGGTCACTCACTAATGAAGGCATCACACTTACCGCGTGAACTTCTACGTCGTCGCTGAACGTGTCACCCACTTGCCTGCTTGTGGCTCTCGAGAGCATGTCGGCAAGCACCAAGCTGCTTCCCTGGAATAAACTGCAAGTCAAGGTCATAACGCAGCAGACGGAGGAAAAAACGCTGTAGCCTTGGCGACATATCGCCTATTGGTTTCCGAGCAATGGTAATCAAGGGTCGATGATCGGTCTCTGCAATGACCTTGCGGCCGTAGATGAAATGGTGAAATCTTTCGCAGCCATATAGCAAAGCTAACGTTTCCTTTTCAATTTGTGAATACCGTTGCTCTGTTTCGCTGAGCGCTCGTGATGAGAACGCGACCGGTTTCCACGTGTTCTTCTGGTATTGCAACAACGCTGATCCAACCCCCATTTCTCGATGCGTCGCATGACACTTTGGTTTTTCTCTGAGGATCAAAGATAGATAGCAAAGGTTCTTTGCTCAAACTGTCGCATAACTGCTGCCATTCCCGATTGTGGTTATCTGTCCATTCGAAAATGCGGTCCATTTTTGATGAGGCCCCTCAGTAGTGTTGTTCTTTCAGCGAGTGAGGGCAAGCATTTGCTAAAGTAGTTGGCGACGCCCAGTATTCTTTGCACCGCTAGCTTGTCCACCGGTGTTTGAATTTGTAACATGCAATTTATCAAGGAACGGCTTGGTCTGATGCCATTTTTGTCAATGACGGCACCGAGAAATTCTATCTTTTCGACCGCAATTGTGCACTTTTCTGGGTTGAATGTTAGACCGGCACGCTCGGCTGCTCGTAGCACCGACCTAAGGCGCTCATTGTGCTCTTCTATGGACGCACCCCAGATGAGGACGTCATCAACGTACACTCTGACTCCGGGAAGTTGTTCGAAAATTTCATTCAAGGTCCTTTGGAAGACCTCTGAAGCAGATGCTATACCAAAGGGTAAGCGCAAGAACCGGTAGCGACCGAATGGTGTTGCGAAGGTACAAATTCGGGAGGTCTCGTCATCTAAAGGGATCTGGTGAAATCCAGAGTTTGCATCCAGGCGCGAGAAAACTGTCGCGCCGGCGAGATCTGCTTCTATATCTTCTCTGCGAGGCATAATGTAATGTTCTCGTTTTAGGCACTCGTTTATGTTTCGTGGATCGATGCAAACCCGGATTTTCCCGTCCTTTTTTCGAACAATAACGACAGGACTCACCCAGTCTGTTGGCTCGGTCACCTTCGTGATGATGCCTGCACGTTGCATGCGGTCCAGTTCCATCTTGAGTGGTTCTTGTAAGGCCACTGGGACACACCGTGCGGCCTGGACGACGGGTACGGCGCCGTCACGCAACACCATTTTGTATACTCGTTGCACGCATCCGGTTCCGGTGAACAGATGGCGATATTCGTCAACGATGCCTTCATGGCTGCTCTTGGACACGCTGTAAACAAGCGGCACAAGTCCCATGAGTTGGCATGCTTGAAGTCCGAGAATGGCTTGACGCCCTTTCCGGACGATGAAAAAATCCAGCACCGAGGTCGAGTATTTCAGTGTAACTTCGGTACGTATTACCCCGACGTGTTGAATTGCGCCTCCTCCGTACGAACGTAGCACCGCGCAACTTGGATTAAGCGGCGGTTTAGGGCGCATCTTGAGGTAGCGGCCCAAAGGTAGCAAATTGGCTTGTGCTCCAGGGTCGACTTTTAGGTCTACTGGTAGGTTCTTGACTTGAGCTCGCACCGTCCAGTCTCGCTGACTTTTGTTTAGGTTTGACACGTCCAGAATGTCAAAGTTGTCTTCGGAGTCTAGGAGCTCGTGAACTTCAGTAGACGCTTTGCAGCATATGGCGAAATGGTTGCGCCAGTGGCACTTTCTGCACTTCATCCCGAAGGCTGGACATCTTCGTGGCGCATGCTTGCTTCCGCGGCTTTACATGCCAGCTCTGCCTTTTGCAGGGTCAAATTGTTATCCTTTAACAGCTTTTCTCGAAGGTTGCTGTCTGTGGTCCCATACACGATCTGGTCTCTGATCATCGACTCCTTAAGGCTGCCAAAGTTGCACGCTGCTGCCCGAGTCTTCAGATCCCTTACAAAATGTTCGAAGGGTTCTCCCGGCTTCTGGATCCTTGAGCGAAATACGTAGCGCTCGTGCACTTCGTTACTCTGTCCGGCATAATATGCATCAAACTTCTGCACGACTGTTTTGTAGTCGCTGCTATCCTCCTCTTGCTGGTACTCGAACGTGTTAAAGATCTCAATGGCTTCCTCACCTGCGATACTCAGGAGGAGCGCGGTCTTTGTTCCTTCCTTCCGAAGCTTGCCACTCTGTCCGACGCTGTCAAGAACAACTCGAAGCGCTGCTTAAAGCCCTGCCAGTTCTTGCTGATGTCCCCATTAGTACGTAGTGGGGGCGGTGGCTTCACAAAATCCATGTTGTACTTGTTTAGGCGCTAGCTTCGGTTAGCTTCTGACACCATGTATCGTGCGTGGTCGTTCGACCATCCTGACAGTCCGAGCGTAACGGGAAGAATGATGATAAGTTTATTGTGGCATGCTTCATATACATGCGGGGAACGGGAGAGGGCAACACAAAGATAACGTCACTGATCGGCGCGTGTAGTACATGCCGTAGCGACATCATCCGATACAGCACGCGTCTTTCCAGAGCGGCCGTGGTGGGATCTGCCGAATATCAGGGGCGAAGCGTCCTAAGGGCGAGGCTTATCCGTCCACGGTGTTCGTTGTCACGGCTATAGTCAAAACATACGTGAGACACGAAAAAAAGGTTTAACAATAGACTAACATCAATCATAATTGTCACAGAACAATATAAAACACCTACAAGCACAAACACTTGATACTAGTCGGCGCTTCAACGTACACAGTATGGACCTTAGGATCTAGCTTTGTCATCGACTCTCACTGTCCGCTCTCACGGTATTGGCGGCGAGGACATACCGTGGCGCCCTCTGCCGGAATCTCTCTGTGACGTGTAAAACGAGATCACGTGGTACCGACAGCGCGAAGTTTTCGACGACACCAGTGATTCAGGCTGTTCAGCCGCGGCTTTTATCGTTTTGCAAGAGTTTAATGTGTTTGTATTAGCTGCGAAACAAGCTCGAGTGTTTGCCAACAAAGGTTTTTCACCAAAGTGCGCGGCTGAGAGGTAACCTTCCGATCCGTGGACTGCCGCGCACGATTGACGGCAACACCTCGCCCTAGTTTTCAGAGTGTTATCAAGTGGCTGGGAGCAAACGATGCTTTGACATTGGTTATTAAGTTCGCGTGCCTTTTATAAAGGTAGCCATGAGCTCTTTTGCCGCAATAACATTACTGTTCACAAGAACCGTGGTTTTTGCGGCCTGCTGCCTTTCACCAGAATTATTATCGGACAATTATTTATTATTTATAACAAATATTTTTCAATAAGTGGAACTTCACCCGCGTATTTTTTTGTGTCCTTAATCCTCGCTTTCACTACATGTGCTTCTCTGCGCGGGATATGTTGACTTTTATTTTTGATGTTTATTAATGACCTACCTACCATTCTTACCAGGACCAAGTGCATACTGTACGCTGACGACACAACCATCTTTACATCATCTAAATCAGTTTCTACGCTCCAGACTGACCTCAACGCAGATTTGCATAACATAACTTCATGGTGCCAGGGCAATCAGCTACAGATCAATGCTACTAAAACCGTCTTCATGGTATTTCATTCCCCGCGAATTTCACTTGACATACCACCTACCCTTCACATCGGCAATAACGTCATAAACATTTCCAGTGAAGCGCGGTTTCTTGGCGTCATCTTAGATACTGAACTAAAATTTCATAAACATGCCGCTTCACTCGTTAAAAAGATTGCATTTGGAATCCATGTTATCATCAAGACACGCACGTATTTTCCGCCTCACATCATACGTTCTTTGTATTTTGCCAACATTACAGTCATATTTCGTATTGTGTATCATCTTGGGCCAACACATATTTCACGCACATTGAACAATTGCAGCGACTACAGAATCAAGCACTTAGACTAATGACTTTTAGCCCATTTTACTCGCCCAGTAGCTCATTGTTTTCAAAGCTTAACATACTCTCATTAAGAGAATTATTTTGTTACAGACTCTCCATAGTTGCCTATAGGCTCATCACACATGACATTGTCATTGCATGCATTGATCATCACCACTTCACAAATAGCAATATTACCCGGTTCTCCCAGAGCAAAAATCTTCTTTTAACGCGATAGCGTTAAAGAGCTCGTTTCGCAGAAATTCCGGCGTCGGCGTCGGCGTCGGCGTCGTTGGTTGTGAGCGAAAAATCATCATCTTGTCCGTGACCGAAAAATCATCTTGTCCGTGACCGAAAAATCGAGAAAGATGCAAATAAAATAAATAACAAAAATTTTCGGGTCCGAGTGAGGATCGAACCCGGGTTGTCTGCGTGGCAAGCAGGTGTTCTACCACACAGCCATGCCTCTGCTTGGAAATACTGTGAAAATAACTTCCTCTGCTTGGAAATGTAGTGAAAAGAACTTGCATGCTTCGCAAACGCAAGCGTCCTTTATATAGGCGTCGCAATATAACATGTAATATCCCAGGAATATTGCGTGGTACAAGCGTACATTGCCGTCGGGCGTCAGAATATGTGACTATCATAACGATTCCATAGTTTAAAGCCAGCCATCCATTACAAACGGCACACACCTTACTGCGCGTATTCCCTTAACACCACGTAGTGGGTTCATAGCAAGTTCGAAAACATTTCCCACATTTGCCGCGCATAATTTCTCCTGGTTTAAAGCATACAACCCATTACATAGTATACACTAAGTGATTGAAGTACGCAGTAGGGATGGGATATTGCTATCGCGTTCAACTCTTCAAAGGTGAAGCTTAAGGGTTCCCCAATTTTTACCCACCGTAAGGACAAACTATGGCAAGTTCACTTCCCTATTTCCAAGCATAACTATTTGGAAATTCATTGCCTTTCGAATTAAAATCATCGCGCAACATTCATATTTTCACCTCGCGTTGCAAGAAGTACTTTGCTCAGGAATTCATACACTCATCTGAATTGTGTAATTAACTCTTAACAGCTCTCAACATTTCTGTGCTAGTTTCATATCTAACATTTGCTTTTGTATAACTGATACCACTGATAATGAAACTAGTTGCATCTGTCGTGAAGAGTTGTTCATTAATTTTGCTTTATTATTCCTTGTTTTATCAGTTGCTTTTGATTATTTTCATGCCATTTCTTTTTTCCTGTAGTATTACCATTATGTTATGTATTGAATGTATTGTTATTGTTAATCAAGCTCATTAATCATTGCTCACACGTTCGCATATTTTGCTGTATTTTTTGTAATTACCCCACGCATGTAGCCATAGGAGGTCCCCCTGTCAGTTTCTCTGAAACTTTGGGACCCCCTGCTGTACTATTCTAACCATGTAACTGAACTGAATTATTTAATAAACTTGACTTGACTTGACATGTGATATGATGCGAGCACGTTGCAATACCTGTATGCATCGCTTGCTCGACTATTAATTACAATTACCGTACCTCGTTTTCAGTGACTCTGCCGATCTCTCGCATCAACCAATTCGTGTAGCAGCAGCTCAGCACATCACAGCTGCTAACAGAAGGAGAGACGTTCCAATATACAACGCAAAAGAAACGCATCAAGACAAGATTACTCTCGCCAGCCTTGTGCTGCAGACAGCTGGAAAAAGCCTTCCGGCCAGGCGTGAATGAACATCGTAAATTCCTACGTGTACATTCCCGAAAAGTCCCACGTCGTACTCACCGAACATTTAAGCCCCAACGCAGTACACAAAATCTTTTTAGCGAAAGTGCTGGCCCCACACGCGATAATAAATGCTGGGTTGCTTCCCCATTCTCAGCTTTATCGAACATTCATCTCGCTGCTTCTCGATTTTGGGGTTTGCATGGAAACTCACACCAGGGCGACAAGTATAAGACCACATCATGCGTTTCTTTAACCATCCAAGGGCCGAACAGAACACATGCTACGATCCCGCTGCTTCGGGAAAAATGCATCGTTCTTTCCAGCCTGGTGCAAATATAGGTAATAAATTTGCATGCGTACAGATCCGCGAAGTGCAACGTCGTACTTACCGAACATTTTAACTCCAATTCCAGACGCAAAATCTTTGCGGATGCACGGACGCTCGAAAATGAAAAGAAAGTGGTGGAGTGAGCTGCACACCCGAGGATGAACGCTGAGTTGTTTCACCAATGTCAGTTTTATTGGTCAAGTATATCGCTGCCGCGACGTTTTCTAAGGGCTCATTCACATTAAGGCTCGCTTTAATGCGTCTGGTACCACGGTATCGAGCGGTAAACAAACCCGTAGGCTAGAAAATGAACTGCCTTGGGGTTGAAAGCAAGCGCGCTGCACTGACGGCGGCATATGCGAGTCACGCGATGTCGTTTACTACGTCACAGCGACAGCAGCGCCGGCCCCTCCAGTGGTCGTCCTCGAGGCCAATATAGAAAACCGCTGCTATAGTCGAAACATATGTGTGTATGTGAATAAAAAATGGTTTACAATAGAGGAATATCAATCATAATTATGACAAAACAATATAAAACACCTGCAAGCACAAACCTTTTACACTAATCAGACATTATGGACCTTAGGACCTAGCTTTGTCGTCGTCTCTTTGTGTCACTTCATGTCACTCAATTTACATTATATGGATCAACGCTGGCGTATCGTACGGTTATTCACCCATACTATACCCAGAGCTTCGCCCACTCATCATGATTCACTTCGTGGAGATGCGTGGACTTTTTTCAACTGCGTCTACATCAGCACAGTCATGCTGTACATGGCAATAAAATGCTGTTGTGTTTAAGAAATTTATTTTCACAGACGGTGAACATCACTAACATTTCTAACAGAACAGAACATGCACAGACACACAAAAATTTGTTACTGAAATATATGTACACATATGTACATTACATGGTAAACAAAATGCACAAATAAAACATGGATATCTACATTTCGCGTATTTACATGGCGTTTCTGCCGACACCAAACAAGACATCAGCCTACCAAAACCAGGCAGGCCGAAAGATAAGCTTCACAAGTCTGTCGCAGACCAACACAACACATCACGCACAGGAGACATCTCACACAGGCACTACCTTGGAGGTCGAAATCCAGTGCCTACTGGCTACTCAGGATGCATGGATCACCGAGGACCGCCGAGGTGATGCCATAAGGAGCTTCGCCCCTATATATATATATATATTCATCATATACAAGTACCGCCATCTAGCGGACATTCCAAGAACTAAAACGAGAGGTGGCTGCCTACTACATACATCGAGGACGCACGACCCACGGCTTAAGGAGCTGCGCCCCTAAAAACGATTGCCTCGGATAGCGTAGCACCACAGGATGTGCCCAGGGGTTGTGCCTACAACGCCACGCTGCCGCCGCCACAGACGAGGCAGCAGTCAAGCGCTCGAAGCGTTCAGGCGTTCACGCTGCCAAGCTCGCATCAGGGAAGAGGGCGTTTCACCGCGCAAGGCGGTGCGTAACTTCGTTGCAGTATTCGCCAGCTCTTCAGAAACGCGACGACGAAGCGAACGCCCTTCGCCTGAGCAGTGCAACTGCGTTTGTTTGGAGAAATTTATTAACACAGGCTATGGACATCAATAACATTTCAACAGAACAGAACATGCACAGACACGCAAAAAAATTTTACAAGAAGATAAATACACATATGTACATTACATGGTAAACCAAAAGCACAATCAAACATGAATATGTACATTTTGCATATTTACAAGGCGTTGCTGCCGACACCAATCGATACATCAGCCTACCAAAACCAGGCAGGCCGAAAGATAAGTTTCACACTTCTGTCCAAGACCAACACAAAAGGGCAAGACCAGTGCTTAAAGAATTCCTCTTCACCGAGAAAGAAGAGCTCCTCTGACAAAACAGAGAGCGGCTCCGAGTACAATCGCTCTAGGACCGGAAAGAGAGCTCGACGGCGACGGCCTGCTGCAACCGCCTCGCAGCGGTTGTGCCTGAGACAGAAAGCACCGGCAACAATGAGAAGGCAGGCGAAGCGGCCTCGAGAACAGCGTCCAGAAGAAACGAAGCGATTTACGCCGAGACCGCGAAATCCAACATGCACGGCCTTCCAGAAAACACGAGCAATGACGGATTGCCTGAGAACATGCTGGTTTGTTTCCTGTAGGAAGCAGTTCGGGCATGTTGCTGACTGGACCATTCTCCACCTCTCGAGGCGGTCGAGAGTAGGAAGCACACACCATCCCAGCCGCCACATGAAGTCCCGGAGGTGGCCAGGCAGAAAAGACGCTGTCAGTGCGCTCCAAGACACACGACTAGAGCGAGCGCGGCGGGCCGGAGGAACTAACGGGAGCAACAAAGCAGCTGTTGTGTCAACAATAGAATTGTTCGACACATCTACCTCAGGACAGGTCGACTGGACATGGCGAAAAAAATTACACCATCTCC
The DNA here is from genome assembly GCA_030522465.1 of Rhipicephalus appendiculatus. Classification (NCBI taxonomy): domain Eukaryota; kingdom Metazoa; phylum Arthropoda; class Arachnida; order Ixodida; family Ixodidae; genus Rhipicephalus; species Rhipicephalus appendiculatus. Next base: position 113,498 of record JALIZH010009634.1, on the reverse strand, counting down.
CGCTAAAGGGAACCATGTGTAGATGTGAAGCAGCGGGCGCTAACGCTTACACTGGCGGCGGCGTTGACGCTGGCGCTCATCGCAGCGTTGCAAACTGGGGAGGCGCAAAGCACGCAGTGATGGAGCGGTGTTTCCTACTGGAACATGCCAATATCTGCTAATGGGCAATGAGAGACAGAAGACTCCTACTGGACACAGAGACCCGCAGTCCGCTTTTAGTTAACGCGCACGCTGCGAATTTTTATTGTTCAACAACGCACAGGAGAAATCTCCCACCGGCACCACCTTGCAGGTCAAGATCCAGTGCCATATATACGGGGTGGCCAGTGAACGGTTGTGCAGCGCGAGCGGTCGGTTTTTTCAACCAAGAAACTCGCTAGCAGACGCTGCCTGCGTCGGCGTCGCGAGGCCAGAGAGGGGGGGAGCGTAGGAGAGGAGTGAGAGGGGGGACGCGCATGCGCAGTGGGAGTGTGGACGCCGCGGGCAGGGATGCCTAGAGGAGAGAGGGGGGGAGCGTAGGAGAGGAGAGAGAGGGGGGGACGCGCATGCGCAGTGGGAGTGTGGACGCCGCGGGCAGGGAATCCTAGATGAGAGAGGGGGAGGGGAAAGAGGAGGAAAGGTGCATGCGCAGTGAGGGTGTGGTTGCCACGGGGAGGGATGCCTGGAGGAGAGAGAGGGGGGAGAGGAGGTTTTTTTATTATTTTTTAGAGGGTTTGCGCATGCGCAGTAAGGGTTGTCACGCCGCACACCACCACCGGATTAAGCTTCGCCATAAGATGCTTCACATCTAAAATGAAGGAAGTGTTACTGACTTTGGGCCCCTGTTAAGATGCACATTAGGTATCAAATGCCGGAGGTGAGTGCCTACAAAAATAATATGCGAGAGTTCGCGCGGGGGATTCTTCTCCTTGTACAAGGCGCAACCAGTGATGCCAATTTAGCGGATGTTCCGCTAAATCTGGTGGATTTCATTTGATTCTGACGGGGAAAAAATTTGTCTAGCGGCTAGCGGATTTTCTGACGGGCCAGTTTCATACAAAGCGGATTTCTGGCGGATGCATCAAGCAGTGCACTGAATCAAAATCGTCGGAAGCATTGCCGAGAAACTTAGAATACCTAATGAGCGAAACGTACTACTGGTTACCAAGATCCCCTGCCCGCTAAATTGCATATACGAAGTTCCACGGTCTGATGAATTGCGGCGATGAACCACTGAAAATTTTGCAAGAGTGCAGGACGTGGTGGCTATCCCTCGATGAAATAGCTGTTTCAAGGATCGTAGACCAGTGGGCCGAATGGAAGATGCATTTGGAGATGGCGAGGAGCACTGTAAAGTGCTACGCGGCAGAAGTGCTGTACGGTATGTACGAGAATTAGATGAATCTGGGGTACTTTCTTTTTTTGAGACCGATTCTGACAGATGTTCAGAGGTTAACAACGCATTCGAGGTGACAGATGTGGATCAAAAAAAGCTGCCGAAACACCTCATGACTTTGCTTTCAAGCTTGCTTAATAAAATCGTGATTCCGATAGAGAAGGTGGACGTTCAGATGTCCAGACGTGAGGACCACTTCAACCCCAAGCTATATCCTGGCTACTTCTTCGAGACGTACGTTGACAGCATGAAAGCTGAGAAGACCGACGGGTTCTCTCTCGCAGATGAAACTGCTATGCGAGAGAGATGCGTGAGGTTTATTACCACGCTAGTTGATCAAATCAGGTGGCGATTTTTCTTCATTAGAGTTCTCCAGAAGACATCACTTTTGTCGGTCCAAAACACTTTATGCGTCATGAAGGAGCCATTGATTCATCTGCTGGAAGCAATGCCAGTGCCCCCGGAATCAATCGCAACGTTGAAAACCAGTGGAGGAAGATCGCCCAGCTGCGCTGTGAAACATTGGAATTATGCTGCACCAACTAGCCTAACGCCCAACCTTAGTGAACATTTGTAACTTTTAGCCTCATCTATGACGAGGTTGACGACAACCGTAGCACTGAAGCCTCTAGCATTCTAGTTACACTCTTTGGAATACTTTTATATTTTAGTTCAGCTCTCATAGTTTTAGGGAGCCTTTAAGAATGATAATGGTTTTTATCATACAAAATTTCACTGTTTCTTTTTAAAAATTAGACCATCTCCCGCTATAGGGAACCATGTGTAGATGTGAAGCAGCGGGCGCCAACGCTTACACTGACGGCGGCGTTGACGCTGGCGCTCATCGCCACGTTGCGCAGGAGAGAAAACTGGGGGAGGCGCAAAGCACGCAGTGATGGAGCGGTGTTTCCTACTGGAGCATGCCAATCGCTGCTAATGGGCAATGAGAGATAGAAGACTCCGACTGGACACAGAGACCCGCAGTCCGCTTTTAGTTAACGCGCACGCTGCGAATTTTTATTGTTCAACAACGCACAGGAGAAATCTCCCACCGGCACCACTTGGAGGTCAAGATCCATTGTTATATATACGGGGTGGCCAGCGAACGGTTGTGCAGCGCGAGCAGTCGGTTTTTTCAACCAAGAAACTCGCTAGCAGACGCTGCCTGCGTCGGCGTCACGACGCGAGAGAGGGGTGGGGTAGCGTAGGAGAGGAGAGAGAGGGGGGGACGCGCATGCGCAGTGGGAGTGTAGGCACCGCTGGCAGGGGATGCCTAGAGGAGAGAGGGGGGGAGCGTAGGAGAGGAGAGAGGGGGACGCGCACGCGCAGTGAGGGTGTGGTTGCCGCGGGGGAGGGATGCCTAGAGGAGAGAGAGGGGAGAGGAGGGTTCTTATTATTTGTTTAAAGGGTTTGCGCATGCGCAGTAAGGGTGGTCACGCCGCACACCACCACCACCACCGGATTAAGCTTCGCCATAAGATGTTTCACATCTAATAAAATAAGCCTTAGCGGGAAATCTAGCGGATTTCTCACGCCCATCAATGGCAACACTGGGCGCACCATGAAGCACAGGGCCAGTAGCCGGCAGCGTATGGACACCGAAGGGAAAGCAAGGCCTCCCGGCGAACGATGGTGTCCTAGTGTTGACGAATGCGACAAATTTATATACGAAATGTACCCTTTCTTCGGTGAGGCCAAGTCAATGGCACAAGGTTCTTATACAATACAACTAATTTTACTAAATTAAGCTGCCAGTATTTGCCACTCTTAAAGGGACCGACAACTGATTTTTCTCGACCCATTTGTTTACGGCGCGACAGAAAGCTCACCCTTCGTAGTGTTTGTAGCTGCAGTAGTTAGTCCCAAAAGCACGTAGTTATTTTACAAGCAGTATTTTTCGGTCTGAAAGGCTCTAAACACACATGTACTTTTCCTCCAGCAACGCTGAGGATTGATAGCGATGCCGCCAGGCCTTCTCGCGATGTGTGAAAGCTGTCGTCGTTCTGCTTTCGCAGGAGTTCCTATAACTGCGCCTAACCACCTTTATTTTGAGCTTTTCAACTATTTTTGAAAATAACAACCTGCTACAATGAGATGATGTGGCATTATACACCTTCCCTGTATTTATACCGCGTTGTGTGCGCCTGCGCCCAAGGTTGCCTGTGCCTGTGTCACGGTTGGCTTGTACCGGCGGCGTTACTCTCTCGATACACGAGCCAAGCCAAGTCACCGAAAACGTCACCACGCATATGCACGGCCGCGCCGAGTAGCAGTGCGCGTCATTTCTGAGACGAAGTGTAGGTAGCAAAATTATGTCGCTCAAAAATCTTAGCGACCTGCAACCTGCGTGCACGGTTGCATGAGCACGCTGAAAAGTTGCTCAAGACGCGCTGACGAGCATGGTATCATTGCGTCACGCGATGGCAGCGCCGCTTTAATGCATACTACTAACGCAGGCCTATGTATACATTTTATGGAGTAATATCGTTCAATATAAAGAAACGAACAATATTTGAGTACCAACAAAAAGATGCTCGACCGTCTACGGCAATGAACGGCCACGTGACACGGTACATCGATTCGTTCATGTATTTGCCACCAGAGGCCGCCAAAGGTCATTTTTCGCGTCTTGCGATGAAGAAATAAAAATATAAATCCACGTCTCACGAAAAAAAACAGGGTTGGTTTCAGTCATTGCGACGCACAATCTTTCCATCAGTAGAGTAATCTCAGTTCATGTTCTGGGCAGTTGTCGGTCCCTTTAACATGCAGTACAGCTTATCTCTACATCAAAACGGAACTTTATTTCAGACTATCGGTTTTCTCTGAAAGAAAAGCCAGGTGAAAGAGCCTGCAGTGTCGAAAAGCACTTTTCACGTGCATAAAACTCCCCCCGCTAATTTCTGCGCTAAGGTCGGTCTTGAGTAGATCTTGGCATAGGCGTGAGCTAGGGTTCCCCTTCAAGGGGGGGGGGGGGAGGTTCCTCGTGCCCCCCCTCCATTATGTCAATGTATGGGACAGACTGTTGCGCCCCCCCCCCCCCCCCTCTTATCTATGCGAATGTTGCGCCCCCCCTCTCTTACGTGACTAGGATGGCGGCCACCCCCCTGCCCCCCCCTCGTGCGCTGAATGTAGCTCCACTACCCTGAAACCTGAGGAAGTGCGAATCACCGGCAACGCAACGATTTCCTTGCCAACCGCGCTTTTGCCGAGGCGGTGGCGTCCTCTCTTGCGCGGGGCGGGTATTAAATGTTTCAGAACATGGCCTCCGAGACGGCGGGTTTCTCTCCGGCCGTCCCAATCGCCGCGCTCCCCTGCAAAAAAAAAAAAAAAAAAAAAAAAAAAAAAAAAAACGGTCATTCTGCCTTAAGAAGCAGAGAGATGGACCGTGAACTTATATATTTCCTTTCTGTAATAACATAGATTTAATCAATGTAGATAAGACATTAGGCCAACATAAAAAGAAAGTTTTTTTTTTTCGAGCCTGGTGGCAGACATGTCACCGCCCCGTTATAAAGGGGACGCTCATAGCATCCATCCGGATAGAGTTCCTGTATATGCTCCCTACGGGAGCAGAGTTGCGCATAGGTCCGCCATCTTGCCTGGCTAGCAACCATAGCTATGTGGCGAAGCCGCACTTTGTTTTTGCAGGCGACTTGCTTAAGCCTGCTGCCGATCGACGAAGCGTGTCGGTGATCGCCAGTCGACATGCCTGGCGTGCCAACGACCGGCGATGAAAGAAGAAACACCTGCTTTCGGGACTGTGCCACGAGAGTACAAAAGCGTTTTTTAGTCTATCCGATAACGCAAAGGCTAGCGTAGTGCCCAATAACATGCGCCACCGCCGCCGCCAAGTCAAGTGGCGCCAGCTATGGAGGATGAAAAACAACTGACAAACACGTAATACATGTCCTTCGAGATTCCGGGAGCGCCCTTATCGACACTCGCTACGCCTACAGCATCGATTATTTCAGAATTTTTTTTCGAAAACGGTGCCGAATCGACGTAAATACTTTGCTGTCGAAGCTTAAGGACATGAATCTAAAGCAAATGAAAGCACCAGTTGGTAGTTAATGAGGTACAGAGCGCACGTCGGTGACTTTATAGATTCTAGGTGGACGGCAACCGCTTTCGGCGGCGCGGCCATGTTTTCCGGACGCGGCCTGTGCATCAGCTTCTTCGCAGGGCATGGTTGCTAGCGGCGTTTGGAAAACAGATGCGCAACTCTGCTACCTAAAGGTAGCATATACAGGAACTCTAGGATTCAGGCGGCAGCGGAGACCGCGGCAGAAAGCAGAGCGCGCGGGATTACAGCGTGCGCATGTTTTTTTTTTCTCCGTACGAGCAAGCATTGCCGCCAGGATCTTCTGGATGCGCTGAAGGCAAGTATTTTTTTTTCTGTTACTGCATTTATTTTGGTCCAATTTACGGAGAAAAGCACGGCAACTGCTGAATTTTCCTGATATAAATTACTGTAAGGAGGTATCAATTCGTCTGTGGTAGTGTTACTTTTTTTTTCATTACGGTCCGTTTTGACTCAGCGTGAAATACCTTGATGTGAGAAATATACAGGGGCGTTCTAGCATTCTTCCTTTCTGGAGACGTGTATAGGTGAAAACTGGGCTAATTTTCGTCGTTGAATCATATTGCCTTCCTATCATGACACATCGTTTTACTATTTGATCGCGTACGGATATTTATGAGTTGGTCAACCGAAGCACGGTCACGCTCTAGATAACTGAGTGCCCTGGTGATGTCACTGAAGTAAGATGATAAGTAATTTTACCGGAGTATTGTTGAAGGCTTTGATTAGCCGACCTACATTTACTCCACACGTCGTTCACAGTGAAAGTGCCTGAGTTGTCATCGCCTCCTTTTTCGTCATCCGGATTTTGCTTACGTTTTGGTAGCACAATGGCAATATCAGTATCGTTGTTCATTTACTGTGTTCTCGACTGCATCCAAATCAATCAATCGATCATAAATCAACAAAACGCGCCTGTAACCAGTCCGTGGTCGTCGCAGAACCGGCGACTTTCAGTCTAGACCACGGTCGAGACGTGTGGCGACCGCCTGCAACCTCCTCCCTGTCTCCTGCGGCGCGACGGGAGGTATTTGGAAAGGGAAACTGGGGAAGCCTCGTGGCCGAGTGCGAAGCATTGTGCGCTATGCGAGAGCGGCTTTCGCGCCAGACTTGATGGCGCCGGCGACATCGCGAGGAGAGAGCATGACGATTGCTGATGCCGAGTGCCGAGTTTGGTCGGCTCAGTTAGCTTTGCTCTCCAGCGTGCGCTCGATCTTATTTCTTTGTAACGCGCTCATGATGCGGTGTTTGCGCGGTTTTTTATCTTGCGTGCTTGTGTCGCTGGCGTTCTGCGTAAAGAAGACAAAATTTTGGCGTGGAAGTGGAAATGAATGTTTAATTCAATAGCAGTGATTTATTAATTGAAGTTGCAGACTACTTACGACTATATAACTGAAACTCTGTCAGTGCTGTCTTTTTTGTTGTTGTTGTTGTTGTTAGAGAAAATGCTGTGAGGTCCTGTGTCTTCTCTTTAATTTCAGGATTATGGCATACTGCTGCGCACCCTTCTGCAAGTCGAATAGCAAAAAGAAGCTTGGGGGGGGCCCGGCAACGACTGATCGGTCTTTAGCGGCAGGGCGAGCGCGAGCCCTGGGCGTCATCCCGCCCAGCCTCATCATCGTTCTTTTTTTTTCTTCTCCTTCGCTAACGCCCCCATACTACACAGCCCTCAAATTTCGAAGTATAGGCACCGGGCGGCCGTCGTACGGCGCCAGCGGCGCCCCTCCCGAAAAGCGCCCCTAGCGGCGGCAGCGAAAGCACTGGCATGTGAAGCAGACGACGCGGAGAAGGCTCTGCTACTTTCGGCAACGTATTCAAGTAGTAGCGGCGGCGTTTCTTTTTAGACAATCGCAAGCTGTAAGCTGTTTTGTTTGTCGCCCAAGGCAAAGAGAAGCGGCAGCAACAGTGTTTCTTGAAAAAGCACGAAGCGTTCGACTGTCGGACATGTGTTCAGATAACGGGGCCACTCGTCGGGCTCCAGGGAGACTCCCCCGCAGTCGTTTGCGGTCGCGGCAGCATTCAATGGTCGCCAAGTCATCAAGAAAGGATGACACATGTTCTTTTCATGTCTTCACACCCAGGAGCACCGTCGGAACGTCAATCGACTAGGCTTCTTTGCGTGGTGCTGTGCTTTTATGCGTTTGCTTTCGTTTGGAGGCGGACCAGAGGCACGATGCCTCCTCCCTTTCGGGACTGCAAATGAGACCGGCCCAATTGGCGAAAGTGTTGTAAAATAAACATCTTTGTATTTTAACTGCCAAACTCGCTGCTACTCACTGTTGGGCTCCTGGCGGGAAGGCGAGTACTGACAGCGCACGTGCACTAATGGCTTGACCAGCCGGCATACGCGTTTTCATCCGTTTGCTCTAGAGAAGGGTCACCGCTTGCACGAAGCTGGCCACGTGCTTGACATCAAGGAATATAAAAGTGACAACGACTGCAAATTGCTTTGCAAGTGCACCCCGCAGACGAAGTTCAATGCGATAAGCTACGATGTGGAGCTATATCTAGGTATCCCCATTCCTATTTCTATTTTAAACGCAAAGCATTTCTTATCTCTATCTATAAATGCCTCTATCTCTCTATCTAGCCGCCTACGTCTAGGCGCTCTCGTGGTCGCCTCCTTAAGTTGACATTAACCAAAATTGGCATAGGTGGGTACGAAAATAAGACGAACATGGCTGTCTGGTTGTGATATGGTGGTATGAGTAGCGCGAAAATCTTTCCAGTCACGTGCGGCACATACCGGGCGTATACCACGGGCCGCGGGATGCTGGTATGAGGCACAGGTGATTCACAGTGGATCGACCCAGGAACGGCGAGAACAGACATTGATAATTTAAGCGGGTGCATGTCCAAAAAATCCGGCATCAGCCACGTGAACCCAACGTATGCAAAGAATAGAAATCCGGACCCCAGCAGGAGTCGAAACCAGGTACTCTGAGCGAATATCAAATATTCTACCACAGGGCCAAGCCATGACTTGAAATTACTTTTGAAAAGATCCTATGCGAAAGAAAAATGTCGGTGCAACCAACGTCAATTGTGGTTGCAGTGCTGGCTATCTAATGTCATGACAAGGTAATAAACATTACTCATGTACTCATATGAAAGAGACGTTACGTCGGCTTAACGCCAATCTTGGTTTTATTAAGACTTCTTGTTGGGCGAGTTGGTTAACATCAAAGGGGTACATAGTAGCGCAAACTTAGAAAATAGACACGAGAAAAGAAGTAGGAGGGAGCAGAAAGGTCGGACGCTCCCTCGTACTTGTTTTCTCGTGTCTTTATTTTCTAAGTTTGTGCTACTATGTACCCCTTTGATTTCAATGTTGGCTCCGCTTTTATAACCGTCAGATAAACATTACATATGTGCTCCTATGAATCTGCAAGCTATATTCAAGCGTTGCTCGACCCGGAACAATACTCTGATCAACGCTACGCGCATGATATTCACAGCATCGGCACGAAATGTGAATCGCAACGTAGCGTGCACTTCGTTTCAATAACACTGACGTCTGTTCTCTAACATGAGCGCTAACATTACGTCAGACCACAAGTTAGCCTTTAAACGTCAGTGTAGTCGGCATGCTTATTAAGCACACTATGTGCACACAACTCCATCTACAAAAACACGTCGATCCACCTCGTTACGCGTGACTTAAAGCTAAAAACAAAATGCAGCATAGACTCGCTGATTCGCACAAAATCGGTTCCCACAATACGTGGGATCTGCCGAATTTTTCCTAATACTTTGTTATTTTGTCTATACGTTAACATTGTCCCCTAACATTAAAAAAATAGAGCGTACGTCTCCCATTCCCTTCTCGTCTTTACTGGATGCTTCGCCGATTGCACTTGTTCCTCAGTTGTAGTTTTGCACGCCCCCCGTTCCTGTTATGTTTTCCATTTATTTTCGAACCTTTCGCCGACCCTTAAGATATTGTAATCTTCAGTCTTCGCGCACACGTAGATTTCGGCAGCGCACGACACAAGCGACGAGAGCACAATGAAGAGAAACGAACGTCCAGCCCCGCGCCCCCCGCAGCAAGCGCCTGCGCCCTTTTCTGCACTCCCATTCCATTAGTTCCCCGTCGCCACCGAAAGAGGCGCCACCAGTCCCCGCGCCCGGTGCCTATAGTAAGTTTCTAGCACATGCGGATCTCTTGCAGAGGCATCGCTTTTCTAAGTGCTCTAATAAAAGCGGCGCATATCTACAGCAAAAAAAAAAAAAAAGCCCACTTGAGAATCGATAGGCCCCGGCATTGACTTGGCCTCTCGTACACCTTGACCAGACATTTCCAAATCAGCGCGAGGTTAATAAAAGCGCAAAACCATTTTTTCCTCGCCATATGCAAGCTGCGCCAACAGCGCGGCAGCTTTTCCGATCCTAGAGTTCCTGTATATCCTACCTTTAGGTCCCGTAGGGGAGCATATACAGGAACTCTATCCGATCCTAGAATTCCTGTATATGCTACCTTTAGGTAGCAGAGTTGCGCATCTGTTTTCCAAACGCCGCTAGCAACCATGCCGTGCGGAGAAGCTGATGCACAGGCTGCGCCCGGGAAACATGGCTGCGCCGCCGAAAGCGGTTGCCGTCCACCTAGAATCTACCAAGTCACCGTCGTGCGTTCTGTAGCCCGTTAGCTACGAACTGGTGCTTTGATTTGCTTTAGATTCATGTCCTTAAGCTTCGACAGCAAAGTACTTACGTCGATTCAGCACCGTTTTCGAAAACCATACTGAAATAATCGATGCTGCAGGCGTAGCGAGTGGCGATATGGGCGCTCCCGTAATCTCGAAGGACATGTATTACGTGTTTGTCAGTTGTTTTTCATCCTCCATAGCTGGCGCCACTTGACTTGGCGGCGGCGGCGGCGCATGTTATTCGGCACTACGCTACGCCTTTGCGTTATCGGATAGACTAAAAAACGCTTTCGTACTATCGTGGCACAGTCCCGAGGGCAGGTGTTTCTTCTTTCATCGCCGGTCGTTGGCACGCCAGGCATGTCGACTGGCGATCGCCGACACGCTTTTAAGCAAGTCGCCTGCAAAAACAAAGTGCGGCTTCGCCACATAGCTATGGTTGCTAGCCAGGCAAGATGGCGGACCTATGCGCAACTCTGCTCCCGTAGGGGAGCATATACAGGAACTCTATCCGGATGGATGCTATGAGCGTCCCCTTTATAACGGGGCGGTGACATGTCTGCCACCAGGCTCGAAAAAAAAAAACTTTCTTTTTTATGTTGGCCTAATGTCTTATCTACATTGATTAAATCTATGTTATTACAGAAAGGAAATATATAAGTTCACGGTCCATCTCTCTGCTTCTTAAGGCAGAATGACCTTATTTTTCCCCATTCTTCATTTTTGTCCTTTATCTCTACTTTTCTGCCACCAATACTCTAACCGTCTCTTACTTATGGCGAATTCCATTGAGAGAACAGGAGTAGGGGCGCCGTGCAGTGAGGAGTGGGGGGCAGAGCACTGAGGGCAGCGTCACTCGATCAGCCACTGGAATGCGGCACGCTTTCGCAGAGCAGGTGCGAGAGGGTAAAAAGGCGAGTGAGGAGAAATTTTACGCATCCCAGCATTGCCGCCATTGCCACCGTACACGAAGAAGTGAAATGTAAACAAGCGAGGAGGATCGTCGGGAGGATATGACGTTAACAAGCCACGTTACTTCCTGCGTTCTCCGCTCACTCCCGCTTTTCAAGGGGGGAGCAGACAGGACTGCTCTTCGCTGCTCCCGGCGCAGCAAAAGCGCTCTCGCTCTACCATTGGATGACGGTGCCCCTACTCCTGTTCCACCACTGAAACACGCTGGCTCTGAAGAGAGCACTTTCAGCGTGCTTTTGAGTGCTCCTGCTCTCCCAATGGAATTCGCCATTATTTCTATCGCGGACGTGTTCAGCTTTCCATTGATGTCCCTAAAACCCAAGGCTTCATGTAGACTCGTGCCCACACGTATATCTGGGTGGATATCGACACATTCAATCAGTACATGTTCCATCGTTTCCTTAGTTCCCCCCACAGCATGTACATTGTTCTTCTTCGTTACGGAATCTCGCTTTATAGCTACGCGTTCTAAGGCAACCCGACCTTGCCTCAAACAGTAAAGCGCTTCCTCTTGAATTATCATAAAACCTCTCCCTCCTTATTTCGTTTTTTCCCTTTCGGTAGTCACTGAGAGCCGGCTTCTTTTCCATCGCTGTCATCCAATAAGTCCTCTCCGCCTCTCTGACTTTTCGCTTAATGCTCCTTGTTGCCATGTCGCCCACACTGCTAGTCGTATATTTACTGGTGAGCCTCCTAGTTCTTTTTCTCCACTGCGTGCCGACGCTTTTTCTATACAAATACCTGAAAACCTTCCCTGCCCATCTACTCTCCTTCATTTTCCTCAGCCTCTCTTCAAATCTAATTTTGCTCTGAGCTTCCCTCACTTCAAAACCTGTCCATCCCATATCACCCTTTACAGCCTCATTTGTCGTCTTCCCGTGAGCGCCCAACGCGAGGCGTCCCACAGTCCTTTGATTCACATCCATTCCTGATTGCACCTCTGACCCCATGCACACCACTGAGTTCCCAAATGTAAGTAAGTGCGCCGATCCTAAGTAAGTGCGCCGCGGTGCGGAGAAAAGAGCGGGCCACGCCCTCCTCGGGAAATACGTCTCTCCGTGCGATTCGGACGGCCGGAGAAAAAACCGGCCGCGCGCCCGCCATCTCGGAGGCCATGGTCAGAAGCTTTTTTTTTGCGGTTTTAAATTAAATATTGCGATTAATTCTTGGTTATTTCTGTAGTTTAAAATATTTTAGACCATTTTGTTCTTGCACCATTTTGTTCTTGCATTGGTCTTGTTAGCCCTCTTTTAGGCCTTCTTTTGGAATCATGTTCATGTGATAATTCATCCCATTCATTTACCCTTCTTTTAGGGTCACATAGACGTGATAAATCAGGTAATCGAGGAAGCTGCTGAATACAACAAACCCCATTATTTAGCCCTCATAGGCTACGAAAAGGAATTCGACTCGGTAGAGAGATAGGCGTAAACTTTATTTGCGAATCAAAAGGATTCGAGTCTGACGTCTTTGCAGTGGGCCTGGGCACCCGCCGCGGACGCGGTTCCGAGGCCTTGTCTCGAAGCGGCTTCGTCGGCACGCTGGACGGCCCAGAGTTGCGCTGTCAGGTTTGAGCTGAGCAGTGCGGTCTTCCAGCGCGAGCACAGGCTGGTGGTAGAAGAGGCGGAGGGATGGAGATCTGCAGTTTTAAAAGCACTAAGTCGACAAGGAGTACCTAAATCCGATGTCAATACGTTAGCCGACAATTACAAAGGCTCTACCGTTACCTTAATTCTCCACAAGAAAAGCGATAAAATTGCGATCCACAAAGCAGTCAGACAAGAAGATACGATATCCCAAATGTTGTTCACCGCGTGCTTGGAGGAAGTGTTTAAAATGCTAGACTGGGAAGAAACAGGAATCAAGGTTAATGGAGAATGGCTCAACAACCTACGATGTGCAGATGACGTAGTGCTCTTCAGTAACGATAGCAACGAATTGCAAAAAAAAAATGATTGAGCGATTAAGCCAAGAAAGTATTAAACTAGGCCTGAAAGTGAATATGACGAAGGCAAAGATAATGTTAGACATCCTGACGAAACAGAAAGAGTTTAAGAACGAAAACTAGGGGTGTGCGAATAGTGAAATTTGATCTCGAATCGAATTCGAATCGAATAGTGCCGAATAGTGGCCAAAAATGTCGAATTCGAATCGAATATCGAATAGAAGCATTTTCGTGGAGGCGAAAATGCTACTCCATGCTAATGTTACTCCATGCTCCATGAAAATGCTAATGTGGAGGCGAAAATGCACTCCAGGCCCGTGTGCTTAGATTTAGGTTGGTAGAAGTTTCCGAAGCCCTCCACTACAGCGTCTCTTATAATAATATCGTGGTTTTGGGACGTTCAACTCCGTGAATTATTATTGATGTCGAATAGTATTTTTATATGAAACGTGTACCACCGGTTAGGGCAAGAGAAAGGAAAGATAACGACGCTACGGCGTGCTGACAACTTTATTACGCACTTGTTCGTTTTCTTCTTTTTTTCGGCTTTTGTGGGCGCGCAAGCATGTTGATAGAAGAGCCCCCATTCCAGTCAGCAGCGCCAATCCTAATATACCAAAGGCTAACAGAGGGAGTACGGCAACTAGTTTTTTTTTTCTTTTTTTTTCCCCTATATGGTCGCGCAATACGGCTAATCTGACAACTGTAATGTTGTGCTTCACCGCCATGGGTGCTCTGGGCCCAAAAATCTTCGCGCGTCCGTTCACAGGCGCGTTTTAGCTGCGCGCAGGAATGATGGGAGCTTGCGAACGAGTGGTGCGGCGCGGCAGCGGCTACTGCAAAGCGTGGACAATTTTTCACAAGTGAAGCCAATCACTGAGGGTATCGAAGGCCAAAATCAGGACGTTTTACGGCGCTTGCGGCGTACACGACCCAACTACGCTCACAAGTCCGTGCCTTCGTTTCGGAAGTGATGTTGTGGAGGGCTTGGCAGTTCTCCCATCAGTCTTTTTATGTGCGGAAATGGCCTAATCCCCTTTAAAATATACATGCACTCGCTTTTGAACATGGATATTGTTGCAAGTGTTAACGAAAGGCCTACTGTAATGACGTTAGCGTTTGTTTCAGGCACCCACCCTAACCAAGTTGCACCCTTGGCCTTTGTCGCGTTTTAGATATTCGCCCTGTCGAATTATTCAAAACTTCGAATATCAGCTATTCGAAAGTCGAATCGAATTATTCGGTTAGGTACTATTCGATTTGAATTCGAAACTCGAATATTCGCACACCCCTAACGAAAACTATACGTTGGAGTGTATACAAGAATATGTATACCTAGGACAACTAGTCACAGGAGAACCTAATGACAAAAAGGAAATTCACCGAAGTATACGAATGGGCTCGAGCGCATTGGTCAGGCACTCCCAAATAATGTCAGGAGATCTGCCACTGTCATTAAAGCGAAGAATATGCAATCACTGCAGACTTCCAGTTCTAACATATGGAGCTGAAACGGGGAGAATAACAGAACAACTAGTGCAAAACTGAGGACCACGCAACGTGCAATGGAACGTGAAATGGTAGGAATAACATTTAGAGATTGGAGGACAGCAAAATGGGTAAGGGAATAGACAGGAGTTGCAGATATCCTAGTAGACACCAAACGAAAAAAAAATGGACGTTGAGCTTACTCCCGCCCATTGTGGACCGAATAAAGTTGCTTCACTAACTCACCTGGGCTGGCCACGTATTGCATAAAACAGACAACCGGTGGACAGTACGAGAAACAGAATAGTAACCAAGGGATGGGAAATGCAGTAGGGGAAGGCACAGAGTTAATTAGAGTGACGAAATTAAGAAGTTCTCCGGGATAAAATAGAATAAGCTCCCACAGGATAGGGTAAACTGCAAATCATTGGGAGAGGACTTCGTCCTGCAGTCGACTAAAACACTCTGGTAATGATGATGGTGATGAGGCTTGTATTGACCACTACGTGACCATTAGACTGTGGATTAACGACAGGCCCGGTACCCTTAAGTACTACGCAGCTGTAAATACCATATGTCAACACCGGACACGTGGAGCAGCAAACCAGGCGATGAAGCAGGCTAACGTCTCCGGGTGACTAATTATCTATCATACGCAATAGGCAAACAAGCAGACAAACGACAGGCTGCGGAACGATATTAACAAAGTAGAAAAAGATCAGCTTAGTCAGGCGGAAGTAGCAACCGAACGACTCGCAACAATCTTAATATTGCCGATGTCATTAGTTGACACTGTATTTCTGCTAAGGGCCTTCAATAAATTTGCGTGATCAAACAACTTTCCTATCTTGCTACTGTGGTGTTATGTATATGGCCAAACTTGAGCGTCACTTGCGCCAGCCCGCTTGCTTGGCGTGGACATCATTATGCAGTTAGCTTCTTTAAGGTCTGAGAAGTCAACATTACGCCTTAAAAGCAGACAGACCTGATCATTACATGTTCTCCAATTGAGTTCATATTTAAGGACGGCTTTTAAACTTTAACCTGCTCCGCTGGCAAGTTCCTCATTCCACCGATATCAACCTGCATGAAGTTCCAGGTCAGCCGCGTCACAACGTCTGCAACTTGTGAACTCGTCGCTCTCCCGCAGTGTAGTTCACGACGGGCGTCAATACCGTCAATAACGAAAATTATTAAAGTGGCAGCCTTTCGATGCCTCATCAAAGGCGAAAATTGACCGGCGTCCCACGTAGGCGGCGTAAACACGAGTGATGCAAAAGATCATCATGACGTGATGACGTCAACATATGACGTCGGCATGACGTCACCACATCACATCTTTGCAAGGTCAAAGGTGAGCCGATCCCTGAGGCTGTGCAAAACAAGGTTAGGTACAGAAAGCTTACAGTGACTCCGATCATGGAGGCAGTTCAAAACCACGCTAGTTGCTGAAAGCTTTCGAAGGGGGGGCTCGGGAGGTTCAACACATAGACTTAAAGCGAGAACAAGAAGCAGATGGCTTTCGCTGTGCAATCGACTGAGGCTGATGCATTAAGGGACCCTGTCAGAACTTTCTTTGTGAACTGAAGATAGTTCTGCGTTTTCTTCTGTCAACGTCGTGTCGCAGGTCCACATTAACAATAGGCGTTATCGATTAGGCTAAGCTGCAGTAGCACGGAAAGTCGAGCTAGTTGGTAGGAATGCCTGTGTCCCTGTGTCTTTTTTGCGCTATTCAAATATGTAGGCTAAGCTACCGTATCGCGGTGAACAGAATGTTTTAGTGGCAATCTGGACACTACAACATTATCGACAATAAAAAGACCCGACAATGACACCAGCGAAGCCCTCGATTCCTATCTCCAGAGAAGACCTCGATTTCCCGAGAACGGATGCAGCGCGGCACCAAAGTCGTCTTTCCCTTGGCATCATTCTAAGCAAAATGAAATAGCCAATATTCCTCGGCCACCACCTATAAGTCGTAGACCCAGAGAGAAAAATTATAAAAGTTCCCTGGTTTTACTCTACGCCATCAAACGTAGCTGTGCTGCATCCGTCTAGGAGTTGCATTTAGGAATGTCTATAACTCATTCCTAGCTTGAATGGTGGTAATCTGCCAACTGTGCAATCTTCAGCGTAGGATACATTATAGAACATTTCCTGCGTGACTGTCCAGCATGCGTCTAGTCCAGACTTTCCGTTTGGACGGCATTTAGGGTACTTGTACGACAAGTCTTTTACCGAAAAGATAGTAAGACCCTGGCCTCGTGTACGATGTGTAATCCCTCAAAAGCATTGCAATGCTTCTTGAGACCCATCAACACGTACGATCACTTCCGACGATCCGGACAATGACTGCCTTTATTTTTTGTGCGTGTGTAGCGCAAACCTAGAACTTCTCTTCCTCATCCTTCAGTGCGATTTCTCTTTCCACGGAGCTGGGTAGCTATCAGAAGTGATAGCTGGGTGAGTTGGTGTGGATGCATGTGGAATGAAAATGGCGAAGCTCGCACTAAGTCGGGCAAGGCTCGAAACGGCAAATCTGGACGATGCTGAAGTCTAATCTGGTTGCTTGTAGGTTGTTGCTATAGGCTTTAGCTAGGCGATACTAAGCTGTTTCTAGGTTGCTTTTATGTTGTTGCTAGGCTTTAGCTAGGTGATGCTAGGGTGTTTCTATGTTGCTTCTAGGTTGTAGCTAGGCTTTTGCTAGGCGATGCTAGGTTGCTTCTAGGTTGTTTCCAGGCTTAAGCTATGTGATGGTAGGATGTTTCTGGCTAGGTGCAAGGCTTTTAACTAAGTCGTGCTAGGTTGCTTCCAAGTAGCTGCTAGGCTCTTAGCTATGTTGTTTTTTTGGTTGCCTCTAGGTCGTTGCTGAGCCTTGGCTAGTTGTTAGGTTGTTTCAGGGTTATTGGCTGTTATGATCGTCCCGCTTCGCTGTCTCAAGCCTTACGCGACTTAATGCAAGCTTCGCCATTTTTTTTTCTCTTTCTTTCTATCGTTTCTTTCTCTCTCTTTTAACAACGAAGCTGTTTAGCAAATCGATCCTTCTTCACCCTGTGCCAAAAAAAAAAAAAACTATCATCATCTAGAACGGGCATGCGCGACAGAAATGGGGTAAATCCCATTACTCACCCCTGCTCCAAAGTCAACAGTTAGCCCAAAAACCGGGTATTAGCCCAACAGTTAGCCCTACAACCGGGTAATAGTCCAGCAGTTAGCCCAACAAACAGGCCACAAACATTTTTGCGGCTTATCAGAAACCTGTGATCGTCATAAACGGGTATGTGCCACAGAAGTTGGGTAAATCCCACTTCACACTACTTCCACTAAAAAGGAAGAAGGCAATGGTAAGCCCAACTAATGGCGACGAAGCGACGGCGGCGAGCCAAAGACCCCGAGTACGTACAGCGAGAGAATACTAAAAAATGGGAAAGGGAACGGCGGCTGCGAGAAGACCCCGAAGCGATGGAAGGCCTATGTCAACGACAACGTGCCCGTGTCGTGTCTGTGACTGTCTGTGGTTTAACTCGTACCTCTCTTCGCTCAGAATGAACGTAGAAACAACCTGCATCACCTAGCTAAGGCTTAGAAACAACCTAGAAGCAACCAGATTAGTCTTCAGAATGGCCTAGTTTCGCTGTTTCAAGGATTGCGCGGCTCAGTGCAATTAAGCTTGGCTAATTTTTTCTGCCCTTCTCTCTCTCTCTATTTTATCTTCCTTTTCTTTCTATCTCGTTCTTTCTCTCCCTTTCCCTCTCTTTCACGTGTTTCACGTGCTCCACATCGCCGAGCAGTTTTCCTTTAACGCTCGTACTTGCTGTACTCGGTAGTGGTGCTTGCCGAATTCCAGTGCCGCATACCCACCTGAAGAGTTTTGCACGACGGAGCACAAGTTACCGATAACTTAAACTGCTTCACTGTAAAGAGAATGAAGAGATCGGGTGCTGGTTCATGATGATGATAGTTTTTTCCCACATTGTACCCACTAGCGTTTTTACGAACGGCTTAAGCAGCTTCGCTGTTAAAACAGCGCGAAAAGACGAAGACGAGCAAGAAAAGAACAAACGTGGGCGTGTTTCTCGTTTCCTTGGAAGTCTTCGTCTTTTCGCGCAGAGTTTCTTTCAACAGGGCAGCCAACTTGGCCTCACAACTGCCCAGCTTCTCCGATAGGCCGTCTGTTTCTGTGTTTCCCCTGCGTGTGGCACCCGGAGATTTCGACTTAACCAAGTGATTTTTCCCTCTTGCAGCACCAGGACCGAGGGTCGGTTACAAATCATGCCTACTCGGAAGCACGAGGTCACCTTCTTTTGAAAAGGGAAAATTCTCACCGGGTTGTAGAATAAGTATTTCTTCATCTTGGTTATACGTGAAATGTAATTGCGAGATCATTTATTCTTTGTTCGCAAGTGTCTATACAAAGTGTGCACACGCACTATGCTAAAGGTGATCTTGATGTACAGCGTGTGTTCGCGATATTTCTGTGTTGATTACCGGCATACATTGACGCTCAAACGTGCGATGAATGTAAAGGCGTTGTGAGGGGCTCGTCCATGAAAGACTGGAAGTCGAAGGTGTATCATCAGTTCATTGACACGGCTTAACTTGACCTTAACACTTTATTTTTTGAAGGCCCACGATTTGGCTCGAGCACACGTTCACTAAGCCTCACGCCGAAACAACCGTAGGAACGATCAAAACCAGTTCCAGAAACTTCACGCTGTACCCCGCCACCACCGGCTGCAGAACAGAAAATATGCACCACCGCACGACTCTCTGACGCACCTACCACATGGTCTGGGCCGTGTCAGCGTAATCCTGCCCTAACCCTCAACCCTAACCCTACCGGAGAGGATTGGGAGATGGCCGTCGGCTGGGTGCTCAGGCCTCCAGGCCCCGAAGGCCTTGGTCCGCAGAGTCAGGCTGGCGGCTTCGACCAATGGGGTCCCGAACTAGGGACATTAGCCAGCATGTAGTGTCCCCACTGTGTGGATCACATCTCTCATTAATGTAATAAACGCTTCTCACCTACCACCGCTATGCACCGAAGCAGTCTTGTGAAAGCAGGTCCAGAAAAAACATTTTTTCCCACGCACGGCTGTATCACGCCTGCAATGGCCCCACGCAATGTCACCAACATTGTTTTCATTGTTAACACGTCGGCCACACTCTAATACGCCACTTGGCCATGCCCGCATAATAGGGTGTTTTAGCAGCGACGGTAATACCATACGATAAGTACGGAAATACCGTACCGTCATCGTCGCCACTTGTCTTTCTTAGCTTAAAAGACCTCTACCAGCCAGTTTGATTATCTCATAAATTTACCATACCCATAAAGTTACTCGCACAGCCAGAAAGCCTTTTAAAAAAAAATCACAGCATATCCACGGGGAGTGAATGATGATGAGTGGGCGAAGCTCCGGAGGTTCATCGGTAAACCGTGAATCTTCCGTGAAATTCGCCCAGTACATCATCAAAGACGTGACAAACACTGTGTGTATATATACAAGAAATTTATATTTTATTCGTGAGCCGTGATTTTCCGTTTTGTTTTCGTTTCTTCGTTAGTCGTGGTTACCGTTTACATAAGCCGTGGCTTCCGTTCCCCCTTCATTATAACGGCTTTATGGTCGGTGAAATGGAGGGAGAGTGGTTCCTGGATGGGTCGTAGTGGAAAGTTTGCAAAGACGAGATCGATGCAGGTTCCTCGGATGGTGGTTGGTTGCATGTGGTCAAACGATATGCATGCGAGACCATATCGCGATGCCATGTGTTGTATGAGCCAACTGTTTTCAGTGATGTCAACGTTAAAGTCACCCACCAGTAACGGGACACGTTTATTCTTACGACGACTGAAAATAGCGCAGAAAAAACGGGGACACAAGAAGAGGACACACGACACAGGCGCTAACTTCCAACATAATGTTTAATACCATCGCACGCTCGCCTATATCACCAGAAGAATAACATCACATGACAAATATGATGCGCACAAAAATTAATTTCTTAGAAAATACAATTCCTTTCGTCGTCGCAATGCGCCAACAAGCCCAAATTTCGACAGTGCTGACGTTTATTCTTCATCGTCATCAGCGTCATCGTTATGACGCATAGTGGGTACATTCCATTTGCTGTGCCGTGATGGCAGCGTCATCGTCATCGCACAGGGGTGGCTACGACAACGACGCGGGACTAGCCTTATGCCCTAAGGAGCTTCGCCCCTAAAACTGCGTGCTGACCACGACGGGGTATTTGTGTTAGAGCACTGCACGGGCCTGGCCCAACCCGCGGGCCGTGAAGCGTTTTCCGGCGGGCCCGAACGGGCTCGTGCTTGAAACGTGAAGCGTTTTCCGGCGGGCCCGGGCTGGGCTCGTGCTTGAAAGTGTGGGCCTGGACCGGGCCCAGGCTTGAGGCTGCGGGCCGGGCCGGACTCGGGCCCGCTCATTAAAAGGCCTAAGTCGGGCCTTCGAGCACACGCGAACGTTATGCACTGCATCATCTAAGGCATTCTAAGGCATATTCCTTGGTATCACGTGCCAAAACTACGATATGATTACGAGGCACGCCGTAGTGGGGACCGGATTAATTTCGACCACCTGGAGTTTTTTAACGTGCACCTAAAGATAAGAACACGGGTTCTTAGCTTTAGGTGCACGTTGTACATTCCAAAGCGTCCTTGACACGTTGCACGTTGTCAAGGACACTTTGTACGTTCCAAAGTGTACTGCGAAAGTGTGTGGCCATTTGACTGACTACGCCATGTCTTTTTTTCTTTTACACTCTCAGTGGGATAACACACAAACGGAATGTATGCGTGTTTTCTTTTTTAATTTTTTACCGCGAATCGCAGCGAGACGCGAGACTAATCTTCCTCCGTTCGCATGCGTTCGTATTTTCTCGCGCTTTGTGCATCGTGCAAACGCCATCCACGTTCCAGCGCTTATTTTGACGGACACTTTGCAAATTCCAGTATGTTCCGCGAACGCCCTTGTCCATTGAGACGGGATCGGTCAGAATGGAACGCGATGCGCGCGTCTCCCTCCTTGCATGATTGTAAACGCTGGGCAGAGCGACGCTACGCAAGCAAAAGCGCGAGCGCTGTAGAGTTCGACGCAACCGGCGTCCGTTTGCGCACCCCGGCGGCCACCTGGCTCCGTGCCAGGGCTCGGACGGACGGACGGCACGGACAGACGGACGGACACGTACGGACGGACGGACGGATGGACGGATGGATGGACGGACACGGACGGACGGACGGACGGACGGACGGACGGACGTGAGCATGAGACATTAAAGGCTTTCGCCTTGAAAAATGCGGCCGCCGTGGCCACGGGAATCGCACCCTCGTCCTAGCACTTAACAGCGAAACAGCTTAACCGCTGAGCTACCACCGCGGGCAAAGCAACATTTCGATGCATGTACACACCGGATTTTCCATCCGGTGTGTACACCGGATGGAAAAGCGCAAGGCATCATTAATAATCATCATCAACAACTAATATCCTCTAGCGGGCCCGGGTCGGGCCTGGTCATGAACACGCGCGCCCTGGATAAGTTTAGTAATGAACGCCCTGGCCGGGCCCGGGCTTGCATCCACGGGCCCCTGGCCGGGCTCGGGCTGGGCTCGGTCATGTACGCCCGGTCCCGGGCTGGGCTCGGGCTTCATAAAGCGGGCGCGGGCCGGGCCCGGGCCGAAAAATCAGGCCCGTGCAGTGCTCTAATTTGTGTACTTGCCGTACGGTGTTACTGTAACTGCTAAAGCACCCTAATGACATTAATTGTACGATTACCACACGCCACTAGACAACAGGGGTAAGCCTCGCTGTCCGCCGTCGCATCTCGGCTACCAGCCAGATCAGGTGAGGACGGTTGCGCCGGGCGGCCACGGATCATGGTATGGTGGCGTGAGGTCTGAATCACGCCCCGGGTTCTTCGCAGGATCCTGACGATTCTCTTGATCCTATTGTTCACCTCTCTCTCTATTTGTTTCCCATTATCATTAGTCGGAAACTGTTACCAACAATGCAACCATTTGATGTCGTGCATTAAGATGTCGCTGTCTTTTGTTTTGTTAGGATCCGTTGACCGGGGCAGGTGGGTCACCCTTTCGAACGCCACCAGCTGCCCCGGCAACGGCCCCCACTTGTTCAATTCGTGGGGTGGTGGGGATTCTTCTTCTCAAACTGAGAGAAGGAAGCAGTCGAATATCTAGCAGTGTTCACTCACTAATTTTGATGGTGTGCCGAAGCGTTATCCAACACATGTCCAAACCTCCTCTTTGTAGTCGCTCCCTCCACACCTCTCGCAGCCGCACAACGAGACGCTCGTGCTGCGCGTGTGGACAAGCCAAGCGGTGCACTTCGGCAAAACCAAGGAGAGAGAGCGGAAAACATTAATAATTTCCGGCAGATTGCTGGATGGCTCCCACCTAGGAGCTAACGGAGAGACCGTGTCTCCGGCCAGCTTCCTCGGCCTGCTGCATCGCACAGAGTTGTTGTCCAGGCCTGAACTGAGCAGCGCAGTCCGCCAACGTGCCCGAAGGCCCTCATTGGAGGCCGCGATCCCAGTATTGCAGTATTGGACATGCCCATAGGATGTAATCAAGCGTGCTTCTGATGTTACAGTACTG
This sequence comes from Rhipicephalus appendiculatus, assembly GCA_030522465.1. NCBI lineage: Eukaryota > Metazoa > Arthropoda > Arachnida > Ixodida > Ixodidae > Rhipicephalus > Rhipicephalus appendiculatus. Next base: position 90,362 of record JALIZH010009634.1, on the reverse strand, counting down.
GCATAGATTATTCGTGTTTAATTCGGTATATATGTGGTGCATGATGACAGGGGTTCGTGTACGTTCGTGTTTGTAGCTGCCGCCATTGAATGGATTAGACCCGATATTGCTCGGGGTGAGGTAGAGGGTACTACCGCCTTAGCATTCGACAATGTTGAGTAATGTCACAGAATTTAGTGAGCTGATCGTCCCATTCCCATACCGCCATGATAGGGTCCGTTGGGGGTGCTACTTCTAACGCGGCTCGGAGGGGTGAGACCGCGAGCCACGTTGTGCGCCACTTCATTTGGACTGACCTCCGGGTGACCCAGGGGCGCGTGGGCAGGGAACCATAGTATTTGTGCGCATTGGTCTGCCTCGTGAATTTGGCCTGTACAGTAGAATACTACTTGAACAAACGCCAGTTAAACGAACTTTCCAGTTGTGCGAACTTGCTCCTTTATAGGAGCAAACTGCTCCTTTATAGCGAAAAGCTTAGCATAAAATTCGCTCCTGCAGCAGGCACATTAAAGTGGATACTCACACAAATACTTTGGCCACGCGTTTTCTTTTTTTCTTTTTTTTTTTGCTGCAATGCGTTGCTGGGGGGCCTGTTAGTCGTAACACGGCACATCGTTTGCTGCAGCGCGCTACAGATAAATAATTACAGGCTCCTCATTACCGTCCAGTTTCCGTTTCGGTTTGAGAGAGCTCTAGAAACGTCAAGCCGCCTGGTGCAACTATCAACACTTAGTGTGTGGAGCTCTCGAACACGTCAGCACACAGAACTGTGAGGCACTTCCGCTCGGTCCGCATTAAGAAGTCATTTCGAACAGGAAACGGGTACAGCAGTGTCGCCAAACACAAACTTTCAACGCGGGCGCCGCGGCCACGGACTCGCGAGCAGCCGCCGAGAAGTATAGACTGCTGCAACAAACGCCGGAAAAGAAAAATGGCGGCTTATGACGTCATCATAACTTGTTTTATTGACCGCAGCGTGGTGACGTGAGGGAACTAAGGGTGTCCCCATGGGTTCCCTTTTGATGGTGCCAATACCTTCAAAATTGCTGTAAAATACCTTCCAAGCTATATTCGCTGTTGATATTTTGCAGATGGTATGCGCATGTTCACGGGAATCGATCCCGCAGGCTATCTCGGCCGCGAAATTTTAATTTTGTATCAGTACCCCTTTAAGCTTTTATTCTTTCGTTTTCGACAGGACGTAACCAGCCTTTAAACTTGAGCAGAGATTCCCAGCTTTTCTAAAATGGTGATCATACTTGGAAGGCGTAATAAAGCTAGGGTGGCATACTTGGAAGTCCCCAAAAATGTCGCTAAGACTCTAAAGAGATAGAAATGTCGCCTGGATGACTGAAAAGACGCTAAATTTAGCGACTTTCTCGCTAAGTTAACACCACTGTTTCCCAGTCTGAAGCCGACAGTGCCCACTGTCGAAAGGGAGTGGGGGGGGGCGAGGGGGGGCTAGCTCGCACTTCTAAGCTTCCTCAGTGGGAGGGTTAGCGCCCCCCCTTGTCCCTCCGGTAGGCCTGTAAGGTCTGGCGCCGCTACGCGGAGGTTGACGATGCCTTTTCCCCAGAAAGCGTGTCAGGGTAATGTCCCGCGCCCGCTCGGCGGCATCAACGGCCGACACCTTGCACCTGGGCGGTGTTTTTGGAAGACGTCGCCTGGAGCAGTGGCTGTCTGGTGGGAACTTAGTGGGAACCAGCTAGCCGGGAGCAGGAAAACATGCGCAGGCATCCACAGATCGCATGGGGTGGTATGCCGCCACGGCCTGTTTCTGATGGGCCCGCTCGTTTACCGGGAAGGCGAGCGAACATGACCGAGAGAGATGGACGGCGCTGCCATTGTGGGTGTTGGGTACTTTTTGGAATGTTCTGTCGGTCGTTCCCCTCGGCTCTCTCTAGCACGTGGCGGAAAGACTGCAGAAAAAGAGAGAGGGGGGAGAATAGAAGTTACAGTCAACCCAATCAGGTGACTGAGTGTTTTGATCTGCCGTTGGGCAGAACGGGGGAAGAGCAACCAAGGCGTTAAAACCTCGCTCCCGGCTCCCCACAGGGGGTTCTTGCCTCAGGAGCGGTGCTATGCACTTTCGGCCCTGCCGAATTATGTCGCGACAGGTTCCAAAGTGGATAACTGCCTTGTAAACTTGTATATATTGCACATAAAGTCAAGCGCTTGCTACGAAAGGACTCGTCTCGATCCTTGAGAAGCGGCGACAACCACAACCAGGCAGTTCAACAACCATCCACTCCCTTCAGCTCCGACAGCGGCTACGCAGCTGAGAGAGCTCTGCTCGGAAGAAGGAGAGGGAGTGGAGAGAAGGTTGTATTTACAACGCCTATGACCGCCATCATCATCAACGGAAGGTGGGACGGGACAGGGGTTGGTCCCCTCTTCCCCCCACCTCGCCCGAAGGAAACTGCCGGACTAATTTTAAATAAAGTTTATTCGTTCATTCATTCAATGAGTGCTCGAGGCCTTGTTAAAACCCTATACCCATCATTTGCGAGCGACCTTTCAAAATCTTGAGTTATATGCGAAGGTCGTCCGTTTAAAAGGTATGTTGACCAGTATCATATGGGAATGAGTTTACTATGGCAACTGTCCCAAAAGAAACAATTTTTGCTGGACATTCTAGGTCGCCGGCCTGCTGTCTATTGTTTTGACACCGGGTATTCCTTTTCATACAGGGTCAGCTTAATGCCGTGTGTTCGCAGGGTTGTTTATAAATTAGTCACAACAGTAACTCCATGCTCATGGTCAAGATACTCATATGGTAATTGAAATACCATTTAGAAGGACACGCAGCTAAACGAGAGACATAGCGAAAAGACACTCACACAACACAATGCTATCTTTTATATTTTTTACCGCTCGCAAAAACTAACCAAAACTGACGCTTTAGTCCTCGCTACCTGCGCGCAACCTCGGCTGCTGACCTGAAAGACTTGGATTCGATCCTGGCCGTGGCGGTCCCATTTCGATGGGGAAGAAATGCTTTAAGGCCCATGTACTTTGATTTAGCTGCACGTCAAAGAACCCTACAGGGTCGTAATTATACAGAGACCTCCACTATGGCACGCGTCCTAATCATATCGGGGTTTGGGCACGTAAAGCACGAGCAATTATTATTATTATTATTATTATTAGTATTATTATTATTATTATTATTATTATTATTATTATTATTATTGGTAGTAGTAGTAGTAGTAGTAGTAGTAGTAGTAGTAGTAGTAGTAGTAGTGGTAGTATTACGGCTGTCAAACGATTACACGGTATATACTGCTTCACCCACCTATATAGTGGCGATGGTGCGGCAACTGAACCTCAATTGCCTAAGTGCGTTCAAGCATGGTTCGGCGCCGAAGAACTCCGACTACCAGAATGTACCGCTACGCATTCTTCAAGGAACCGATTCTCCTAGCGATCGACCAATACATCCTGGGAACTCACTCTTTCTGTTCTTGTTCTTGTTCTTTCTCTGTCTTTCTTGCTTTCTCATCCAGGCTGACGCTAAGTCCGATGTGATGGATCGCCAACGCGTGAAAGATAACTGAAGACCCAAGCACTTTCCGGAAGTTATGCTACTGAGGGGAGCTAGACGCGATGACAGGTTCTACTATACAAGCGCTTGCTTCCTTATAGTATCTTGATACGCCGAAGAAATGAGAAAGCGTTGCCGACAGGCACAGTCAGTTCCCCCCCCAATCCTTTTACGTCATCGATATGATGGAGGTGCCGTCGCGGGATGCGTGGAACTGGGCCGTCGCCATAGGCGTACGCAGCGCCCCCCCTTCCCCATTAAGTCAATGTATGGGGCAGACTTTGCGCCCCCCCTACTTAGGTGACTAGGGGGCGCAGGCCGCCCCCTCTGCCCCCCCTCGTGCGCACGCCTATGGCCGTCGCGTAAGGCTTTCGCAGTCTTTGTAACGCAGTCAGCGCTCGTCTGCACAGGCAGTAGACCTTCACCATGCATGAGCGAAGAAGACCGTAAACTTTATGGCGGAGTCAACAGAATTCGGGTCCGGCGTCTTTTATTGGGGCTTGGGCACCCGCGCCGCGGACGGGTTTCCGAGACCTTGTCTCGAAGCGGGAAATTCTTCACTTCATGGCCCACAGATATCTTTTAAGCAGATGCCCGTGAAATCTAGCGAAGTGCTCAAGTTGAGCCACGGGGAAACAAATTTAAAAAAAATTGATCCAGTATGTTAACTAGCGCGACCTATTGGACCCTAATAAAGTTCTTTCATCCATCCATCCATCCATCCATCCATCCATCCATCCAATATATGTTAACTAACAGCCTGCAAGTTTTGATTCAAGTTTTATTTTTAGAAAAAGTACACTGGGAAAAAGGACAGAAGAATGTTTAGTTGGTGCGTCGTTTGAAAAGGAACGTCCCAGAATAATTTTAATACAGGAATCTCATGTTAAGTTACTGCGCTATGCCCAGTTGCGCAACGAAAGGTGAAATACAATTTATAGCTCACGTATTTGCATGCTGTGCTGCTGATACGGATTTTTCTTTTCTATTCTGCCCCCCCCCCCCCCCTATTCTTTTTGTTTTCTTGTGTCTCTTCATAATACCGCTTACGCCAGGGGGTCTAACTCACCTAAGCTATCGGGCCGCAGTGACGAAAATTTACTCCCGCAAGGGCCAGGACAATGACGAAAGGTAGAAGCGGGGGGGAGGGGGGGTCGAATAGATTGTACAAAATGTCAACTAACACTAGCCATTTGAAAGAAGACCTTTCACATATGAGTAATTACTGAAGGGTATTTGGCTCCATGATTCCAACAACATATCAGTGCGGGGAGCGAAGCAGATGACGAAAAGAGCGCGCACCTGCATGTATATGATGTTTCTTGTCTACATTGCGAACCGGACACACGGTGGGCATAACAGCTCTGTTGCAAAAAGAACAGCGCAATGCATTCATAATTAAGCTGTACCGCTTACCTACGTATATATTTTATTTCTTGGAACTTGCGCCACTTTGGTTAAGCCAGATGAGCTACGTACGCACTTCTGAAGTGTATTAATTTTACGCGGTCCAGCGCAACTTCGACACAACTTACTGCTTTGAAACTGAAATTACCTGCTTATAGCTAAAAAATAACAAAGGACATATTAATTGTTTGTTTTGAGTAGGAACACCAAACAACACCTGTGTTCGGACTGCTATCATTTCTCAAGAGCTGCAGGGTTGTCTCTCGTTTACAAGGAACGAGTTACCTTGTTACAAACAATGTTACAAAGTGACACTCACGCGCCGTCCAATTAATAACGAAGAAGTCGCGATTCATTAACCTTTCAGGCTTACAGTCAATTACCAAGAGAATATTACTTCTGGTTCTCGAAGCTACCATCACCGCTAAAACTTTATCTTCTCCTGAGCTCGGCACTGCTTTTTGTGAACAATTACACGTAAGTAAACGGGACATTCGTTTCAGGTTCTATCAGACTTAACAGAGTCGCTTCGCACCGTTAATTTCTCCACGAAATGGTCGGGCTTAATTGCTCGCCCAAAAGCAATCAGTGCGCCATTCCACTGTGATTCTTTCCATTGGGCACCGCTTTTTCGTTGGCGGTAACTGTAAGACAAAAAAAAAAATTCGAGATTCAGCCTTCCTTTATTTATCATGTCAGGAGCAGACTGCTTCAAGAGGCACGCCCATCCCGAGGCTCCTGCAAGGTTTCACGCCGGTTAGCCGCAGCAGAAGGAAAAATAAGAAATAAACCAATCAGCGTTAAGAAAAACGCCTTGGCGGCGCCGAATTCATTCTAGCGCGAAAGACCGGAAAGAGCCGTGCCCAAACTTTGCAATAATTGTGATTGAGAGGCACCCTGCACCGCGGCGCCCGCCTCGCTGCCCGCACTGAAGTTTTAAAGAAGGAGAGGGGAAAAAAAAGAAGGCATAATCGTAGAGGCGAGCGAAATCTCGATTACTTGATCAGTTGGGGGGAAGACTGGAGGAAAAAAAGAAAATAAGCCTCAAAGTTGTCGATATTCAGCGTTGAAGTAGTTGCGTGCACAAACCTGATTGTTCCCGTGTACGGTTGTGCAAATACTTAATAAAAAAAAAAATTAAGCAGTTCCTGCCCTATCAGGAAAATTGGGGGTAAGCGAAGTTTGGCGTGCGCAATACCTGACGTCCTACTTTTCTTTCTTTCCTTCTTTCTTTCTTGTCTTTCCTTTCTCTCTTTCTTTGTTCCTTTCTTTCCTTTCTTCTATTTCTTTTCTTTCCTTCTTTTCCGTCCTTTTAAATGCGAAGCATTTCTTAGCGAACTTCGGCGACTTTGAGCGTATCTATCTATCTATCTATCTATCTATCTATCTATCTATCTATCTATCTATCTATCTATCTATCTATCTATCTATCTATCTATCTATCTATCTATCTATCTATCTATCTATCTATCTATCTATCTATCTATCTATCTATCTATCTATCTATCTATCTATCTATCTATCTAGCCGCCTACGACTTTGTGCTCTCCAGACCGTATCGTTAATGGGATTTATACCAAAATTGGTATTGCATAACATGACTGCATGTGCATGACGAACATGAATGACTGGTCATATCATGAAAATCTTGACTAACTTGTCATGACCGGTATGGTTTACACGACATGGCCGTGGTGCTCCTGCGGCCGTTTCCTTAACTTGATATAAGTTGATATATATCCAAAAATTTATATGATGAGGATGAGACATTCCTGCAGGATCAACATAAATGGACAGGTGGTAAAATTGAAGGACACTTTCTACATTCCAAAGTGTGTTCGGCGAAAGCTTGTGGCTATATGTGTGTTGGCTTCGTATGGGTACGTCTATAAAAAAAAGAAAAAAAAAAGAAAAACGGGCCTTTCGATGCATTTTTCTAGTTTCGTTCAAGGCGGGTAATGGTGATTTAGAAAGAATCGAATACGAATCTAGTTCCGCCAAGAGGGAATTCAATTGAAGGGAACATCCAAAGCTTTACAATAGTTTTAGAATACAGTTCGACCCACTTATAACAATACTCAGGAGCACCGAAAATTTCATTGTTATAACCGATAATTGCTATAAATGGGCTTACACAAAAAAAAAAGAAAAGGCAAAATAGGGGGGATGGCAGACTGTTGTGAGAAAACTATAATATCGGATGGAGTATGGCAACAGACATCAGTGAGAAGGATGACAAAGATGCCGATTTTTCGGACATGTTTGAAAATTCGTATGCTTTCACGGGACCGTAACAAGCCCCACCACAGAGCCAATGTCTGACAACGTCTAAAGTTTCGGACGCTGAAACTCTTCGAAGTCTCAACTTTTTACTCAAATTGCATCTTTTACCAGAAGCCACCGCCGCTCCCGCGCCGTAGTGGATTTCAAAAGTCAGCTTTGCCGCAATGCCACAGCGCCATGCGGTGGAGCATACCGCAAATTCGAAGGGGCGCTGGGGTACGTTGGGGTTTTGAGGGAGGGGGGGGGGGGGGGTCAGCAGCTTGAATTTCTCGTTTTCTTCTTTCTTTCCAAGGATTTCGTGTTCCAGTAACTTTCAGGCACGGACACCCAACAGCCAGAATTCATAACCGATAATGCGGCATGCGGGAATTGCTATAAGCTGTTTATAGAAAACATACTAAAGTTGACGGTGCAGCAGCTTCTCATTGTTATAAACGATATATTGCTAAAACCGGTATCGTTATAAGTGGGTTCGACTGTATTACACAGTAGCTTTTACATTTTACAGAAAACGGTGCTAACACAGCAGCTTTCACAGTTCTAGCATTAAAATCCTAAATCAGGCATCGCGAACAAATAAGCAGATTCTTCTCATGTTAAGAACTTTTTAGTGGGTGAGAAAGATGGTTGCGGAGCCGGTAAGGTCTAACACTTCTATTCGAGCGCTTTTCGGCCCTACCCGCTGTGAACATTCGCTCACAGTGGGAATTGGATTCGAAGGTCGAACAGAATAGGATAATATTCGGTTTGATATTCAATATTTCGAGTATGATTTCGAATATTCACACACCCTTACGCTTGCACGTCATGTGGGAAGGCACAAGTGCGTTATAATAAATGAGCAGCTATTTACTCGCCTTTTCTTATATGTTTTGAACGCAACATCATAAAAGCTTGCAGTATGACCTGTCGTTGTATACATTTGCGTATATGTTATCTCTATTAACAACATAAAAGTAACTGTTCTATGTTACTGGGTTCATTTCGTTGTGACTGCAGATATTTACTCGGCTTTTTTATATATGAAGCAGAACATCACAAGCCTTGCAGTCTGATCTGCGGTTGTACATTTGCGTATACGTTATCTCTTTTACCACGTTTCACAACGTTACCACGTTAATTTCGTTATGATCATGCCCAGTACTTTCGGCCGCTGGCCTATCTGAAGTAATTCAACGCGAATACACCGAGCTAACTCTACACACACACACACACACACACACACACACACACACACACACACACACACACACACACACACACACACACACACACACACACACGCACACGCACACGCACACACACACACACGCACACGCACACGCACACACGCACACGCACACGCACACACGCACACGCACACGCACACACACGCACACGCGCACACGCACACACACACACGCACACACACGCGCACACGCACACACGCACACGCACACACGCACACACGCACACGCACACACGCACGCACACACGCGCACACACACACACACACGCACACGCACACGCCCACGCACGCACGCACACGCACACACACGTTTTCTATTCATTTCACCTTTACAGAGGCGCGCGACATATGAAAGCTCTTTTGCGGTAAGCTGGAGGAGGCTCTAGTGCTGCTCTCTACCGAGCAGTGGCGCAATCAGGGGAGCTTGGCGCGAAGCTTCAACTACTTCTGCAGGGCTCGCCCTGACAAAATTTGGTTATTGTTGTTCATTGTTTTCCTCCTCAGCTATGTGTCATTTAAAGGGGCCCTGCAACACTTTTTCAAGTACCCATGGAATGGATTCACTAAAGGAGCTTATTGCCTCACGAATTCACTGCCGCAAAAATTTTTGGAATCCGTCCAGTACGAGTGGAGTTACAAATATTTCTCGCACGCTGCAATTGCATTCTCTCTTCTCTCGTCCCGTCGAAAGCGCTGGAAGCTAAGCAGGGAGGGATGGCACGGGGAAAGAAAATACGTCACGCGCGCCTCGTGATCTTGAGCGCTTTTTCTCTTTTTTTTTTCTTCGAATACGCCAATTTTCATTGCGATCGCGCGCGCACGCGTGGACAAGTCGCGGCCTCCCGCGGCGGCCTCTGTAACTACCGAGCGCGCCATGCTCAAATCAGCCAATGGCTGATGCGAGTGATACTCTCGTCGGTGACGACACTGACGAGTGATTTTTGAGAGAAGAGAAAGCAAGTTCTGGCTGACTTTGAGAATTTATTATGAATTCCACGCCGCGTGCTGCGCTATAATATTTGGCTTCCGTGTTCTCGAGAGCCTGGACTACCGATAGGCAGCGTTTTCTGAGCATGCTCAAAAAAGTGTTGCAGGGCCCCTTTAAGAACTTCAGAGTAGAACTTAAGAATGGAACAAGAACTCCTGATAAAATACAGAGGGCTCACATTCGAGAAACTTTCAGCAGTGTCATTTATCGTATTATTGTTCTTTTTTTCTCTTAATTCTTCTTCTGTGTAACATCTCTTTTCTATCAACGTTTATTCCCCTCACCTCCTTCCCCAGCACAGGGTTAGCCAACTGGTGTGAGAACTGGCTAACCTCCCTGTCCTTCCGTCTTTCTCTTCCACCCCCTCCTTCCTTCAGAGACCAAAATCGAAGCTCAACGTTTCCCTCCCAGTTGAAAATCCCACCAGAGTGTGTTTGGCGTGTTCTGGAGTGTTTTGGTGTTAACACCAGAATACACTGGTGTGTTCTGGTGGATACACCAGCCTGGTGGGATGTGTTCTGGTGGATACACCAGCCTTGTGGGATGTGTTCTGGTGGATACACCAGCCTGGTGTGGGATGTGTTCTGGTGGATACACCAGCCTGGTGTGATTTTTTCGTCGTGCTGCATGGGTATTCGGACTTGTTCCGTATAACATTTTTGCAGAATTTTCGCGCAGTGCTACTCTTTAGAAGAATTTTATTTCAACACGAGATGCTACGAACATTGAGGCCAAGTGACGGTGCAATGCCACTAGACCAGTGGTTCTCAGACGTCGATGTGTCGGGACCCCTAGTGTACTGGTTGAAGTGATAGGCGGACCCCTTGGTGTGACAAACGGGGGGGGGGGGGGGACGTTCTCGCTACCGTATTAAAAGACAGAACAGGCGAAGGAAATGCAGCGCTATTGCGGCTCATGTGGTGGGCTTAGTTTTTAGATGTGAAGCATCTTATGGCGAAGCTTAATCCGGTGGTGGTGTGCCGGCGTGACCTCCCTTACTGCGCATGCGCAAACCCTTTCAAAAATAATAATAATAAAAAACCTTCTCTCCCCCCTCTCTCCCCCTCTAGGCATCCCTCCCCGCGGCCTCCACACCCTCACTGCGCATGCGCCGCCCCTCCTCTCTCTCCTCCTATGCTCCCCCCCCTCTCTCCTCTAGGCATCCCTGCCCACGCTCCCCACTGCGCATGCGCGTCCCCCCCTCTCTCACCTCTCCTACGCTCCCCCCCTCTCTCCTCTAGGCATCCCTGCCCACAGCGTCCACACCCCACTGCGCATGCGCGTCCCCCCCCCTCTCTCTCCTCTCCTACACTCCCCCCTCTCTCGCCACACGACGCAGACGCAGGCAGCGTCTGCTAGCGAGTTTCTTGGTTGAAAAAACCGACTGCTCGCGCTGCACAACCGTTCACTGTCCATCCCGCATATATGGCAATGGATCTTGACCTCCAATGTGGTGCCGGTGGGAGATTTCTCCTGTGCGTTGTTGAACAATAAAAATTCGCAGCGTGCGCGTTAACTAAAAGCGCACTGCGGGTCTCTGTGTCCAGTCGGAGTCTTCTGTCTCTCATTGCCCATTAGCAGCGATTGGCATGTTCCAGTAGGAAACACCGCTCCATCACTGCGTGCTTTGCGCCTCCCCAGTTTTCTGTCCTGCGCAACGCTGCGATGAGCACCAGCGTCAACGCCACCGCCAATGTAAGCGTTAGCGCCCGCTGCTTCACATCTACACATGGTTCCCTTTAGCGGGAGATGGTGCAATTTTTTAATTGGCGCGTTGGGGCAGACGAGGCGATCTTGTTCAGAATGTTGCTCCAGTTCCTGGAGCATGATCTGGAACTGGGAATAGGTCAAAACTCGCCGCCAAATACTTTTTTTCTTTCGCGGGCGATGGCGTCGCGGAATCCCATTTGAGAACCACTGCACTAGACTATAACATATACAAAAGACAGAGCCATATTTACATGACACATTTTCACAGAAATGTCCTAGTCCATATGATGGCAGGGTGGAATGGGCCACGGCCGTACTGGAGCGCTAACGTAGCATTAGAGTGCGGCCGTGAATGAGCATATCATCTCGATGGATTCACGAGGCCTAACCTGAAGAACAAAGAAATCCTTAGCGTAAACTGCCGAAACTTTGGAGCAAAATGTAATGCCTGACGAAAGGGGGGGACAGCAGATGCAATAATACAGGCAGATGCAGTAGCACAAAATGCACTGCTACAACGGTACCACCGCATGGCTTAACATTTATAACAAATAAACAGCAATGATAGAACACAGAAATTCTCAGAACAGACTTGCGAAACCGGGAAATGCAACAGCCTGACGAAAGGGGCCATCATCTCCCTAATAAGAATCTGCTTGTTTTGGGGAAACCCTACATGCTTACTAAAACACTGACGCCATTGGCGGTTCGGTAAACGGAGCAGTGGGAACTCTACAGTAAAATAGAGGTGGGCGAGTTGGAAATGATACATTGTAAAAACTTGTGGGGGGGGCAGGTTGCATGGTGAAGCATCGCAGTCCCGCCGTTTCCTGCTCCGTTGGTGTGGTGTATAGGATTCCCCTCTCCTGCGGAAAGGTATATTGGCCAGACTGGTAAATGCATCAACGAAAGACTCCGCCAGCATAATAATAGCTTAAAGGGAACGCCGACGTCACACCTTTCGACACATTGTAGAGCATGTGGGTGTAAACCATTTTCCGACACCACTGTCATTTTGCTGAAACAATTAAAGATAGAAGGGCACGGGAACTTGCAGAAGCGTTTTAACACGGAAGTGTTTTATGCCGGGGTCCACCAAGATTTGAGTGACGTATTTCCGTCACGGAAATGACGTAGAAAAAAAATACACATCATCAGAAGACAAAGAAAAAAGTTCCGTCAACGGGAGTCGAACCTACGACCTCTAGGTCCGCGACAAGAAATGCCGGGCACGCTATTCACTGCGTCACGGTCACATACTTTGCAGGCTTTAAAAACAAGCCTTTTATATCAACCACTGTCCTCTCACAGTGGCCTTGCTAAGAGAAGTAATGCATTATGACCGTGAAATGCACGATTAGTTTCTTCAAAGCGTTGTTTCTCCGCGTCCGTCCCATTCGGCGTGTTTCGAATAGTAAACGTGCAGTTTTGCCGACGCATTAACACACTGCCAGGTGGCGATCTTACCCCTAGCATGCACACTCGTAGCATCCCTCCATACCCATGGTCCATACCGAAAATAGCTGCGCGACGCGCGAGTGCGTCGCGTGGCCGTAACTCCGCGTCCCTAGCCATGTTCCTACCTCGCCCCGCGAAAAATCGCAGCCGGCCAACGGGGAAGACACGACGCGCGTTGCGTCTTTCTCTGGTCGGGCAGCGTTGTTCAATAATTCTAACATGCCGCGAGTAGGTGACCTGGTGACCTTAGCCCAAGTTCGGCGCCCAATCATTGACGCTCTTCTGGCTGTCACACCGCTTTCAATGACTCCGCTCTCACCGTACAGCTACCAGAAGCATCTATGACCACAACGGTTTCTTTAATCATTCATCATAGACGTTAGTCGTCGGGATACAGATGTACCATCAAGCGTCAACGTGGATGCATCCACGTTAAAGGGTGCTATAACTGTCAACACACCAAGAGACATTGCGCAAGCTCTCTTATATCAATGTACAGTAAACATTCGACTACTTCTGTAAGGACACGTTTCACTTTCGTGTTATACCGATTCCTATGACGGAGGGATCAACCATGTTTTTTTATTGAAAAACACTGGTGATGATTGCATATCTGAACCGTCTGTTTGTCTACTAGATTGTGAAGTACGTAAGCTCAACGAATTCTTTGATGTCACGTGACTTTCTGCGCATGCTTATGTTGGTTTTCGGGCGGGTGTGTGAATTTTCGTTTTAATAAACTTCAGTTGATAGACAGCGCTCGTATTGTGTCCTCTTCTTGTACTCCGTCCTGTTCGCGCTGAAAAGTTTTTACAATGGGAACTCTACGAACGGGAATTGCTGGGTGCCAGTGTGACGCACTTCCTCAGCTTTCCAGAAGTGGAGCCGCATTTAGCGAAGGATTTAGAACTACGCCAGTCGCTCCACAAGAACGACATTTTGTTTGAAAGGCGAATCGCGCGACCACCGAAAACGGATATTTGGCAGGAAATCTTCGCAAAGCCGGGAATTTTCCAGACGTGTACAATTATGCACGTGGCATTAAATGCAGAGGGCTTTTATTCCACGACCATGAAAGTCAATAAAGCCTTCACAGAAAATCCTCTTTTGCATTTTTTTTTCAGCGCGGGTACAACACATTGATGTGGTTTAAATATATTCACGTTCTGCAAGCGTTGGTTTGCAGCCCAGGGTTTAGGAGACTCACCTTCGAAGCGGCGGGGGGGTGCGGGGGCAGGTTAAAATTCATTGTTGTTTTTAATGCATTGGCTTCTCTATACAGGGTGCCAGTGGTTCCACTTTAATGCTTCAAAATACACCGCTGCTCCCTCGGTGGCGTTAACTTCCATAACTTACCCCTTTTGTGGATATAAAAAAAATCTAGGGGGGCCTTTAGGTGGGGCTACATGTTTTCAGTACGCGGACGGACTTGAAATCCATGAGGTGTGCCATTTACAGACCCGCTGTTTAAAAGAAGAAAAAGAAGGTTAGTGATTCAGAGTTCATTCTAAAAGACAAGACGTGCAAACATGGGCACAATAATCTCTGGTGTTAACCAGAGATTATTGGAACATAAGAGATCGCTAACCGGAGGCTCACCTTCTCCCTTTACATTGCCGAGAGTGTAAGCAGAGGCGTCCGCAGCAGCTCTGCGGACGCAGGAATCCATTTTAAATGGCTGGCTGCCTGCGTCCGCAGAGCTGCTGCCGACGCCCAACTTCAACTGCTTAGGATTGCTCCGCAACGCAGGCAAATCTTAATCATATCATACACCACCCCCGCCCCCCGAAAACTATAAATAATAAGGGCAGTGGGAAGCTGCCTTGCGCAGCTTCAAACCTGACGCCCAGGAGCCCATCCTGGGTTGGGCAGAGAGGTTTGCGGAGGACTATCGTGTGTAGCAACCTCCCCCATCTCTATCATTTTGCCCACTTCCTTTGAAAAGGAAATATAGATAGTTTTAAGAGCGAAATCTTAAAGCTCGTGGTAAAAAGGCGGGTTTCCGCAAAAAACCCTCTGCGCCGTTGCTTACAGTGACCTTACGACCATGTACAGAGCTGACAGGCGATTGTACCCCGTACCTCACAGCAACCTTACAAGAGCGCAGGCCACTATCCTCCGCCGAATTCAAACTAACACCCTAACCACTCCTCACCGCTTGGCACTTTTCACAGGCGGCGAGGTTGATTCAATGTGCGAAAATTGCGATAAAAATGCCATAGCAAACCAACGTCACATGCTCTGGGAATGCGAGGGCCTTCCCCCACCCAGAGAGCTTCTGCCAGCTCCCTCAGAAGCGACATGGGAGACCTTAATACGGTCCCCCCGACGTAGAACTACAAAAAGCCGTCGTTGCATGGGCAGAAGAGGTCGCCGCAGACAAGCGGCCAGCTCCAAACCCCTGAACAATTTCTTTTAAATAAAGTTGTATCCTCCTCCTATCAGCCGCGCCCACCAACGGAGACAGTCCGCGCAGCCGCCGCGCCAGGTTTGCCCGCAGCGCGAGCCGAGTACGAGCGACGAAAGGCCCGCGCTTCTACCGGGAATGTCACAGCCAGCTTTGCACGTTAGTTTCTGGCGCTGGAGTTTGCACGTTCTTGCATGGTCTGTGACAGGCTGTGGTTCGACTCTACTCTGTCTACGCCAAGGAAGGACCTAGCATAAGCCAAGAAGGCCACGTTAAGCCCCTAAGATCAACCAGCTTCTCTGTTTCTTAAGCTTTACACGGCTAGTGTAAACTTCTACCTTTTTTTTACCTACCTACCTTAGGCGCCAGCGTTGGTTGCATACGCTCCATTGTTATCGACGGTCGTAACACGTGGTGCGCAGCAGTGTATGCGCTCTTCGGTCCTTCGCGTCGCGTTTCCCATCTAGCACTGCTGAGCGCCAGGTGTCGCAACCGTCGAGATCAATGTAGCGGCTTCACATCCCCCGTTGCCGCTGCGGCGCAGAGAGAGAGAGAGAGAAATATTTTAATGAAGAGCTGGAGATGTTTGCCTGGCTTTTCGCCTGACATGCTACTCCAGGGGCTGGGTGGTGATTATGATATTTACACTGATATACACATGGCACCACACACACACATACACGCACACACGTAGAGTACACTATTTACAAAGTTTCAGTCAGGCTCGTGGCCCGCAAGAAATTGAGCAGCGCTTTTGTGGCGCGTAATGCACTGGAGCTGGTTGGCCATGGGCCCAGAATGTGTCTTAACTCCAAGTTAGAGTCCCATTGGAGTTTTAAGGCCGCCTTTAGAGACTGTCTCTCTGGTTCGTATAGCCTGCATTCACAGAGGACATGACTGAGATTTTCTGGGACATTACATCGGAAACACAGTGGTGAGTCCGACAGTCCAATCTTGTTCCTGAAGTACTTGGTGTATGCGACGTTTAATCTAATGCGATGCAAGCATGTTTCCTCTTGCCTGTTGAGGTCTCGCGGCATATCGAATTCACACGATGGATCGATCTTGTAGAGAGGCCCATACTGGTGACTAGCGTCTGTCCAGAGGGATCGCTGGAGACGCCAAGCATGTGCCGATGCGAGTGTCGCAGCGTCTTTTCTCGAGAAAGGTATCTCGATGATATCACTCGAGGCGTCATGTCCAGCTTTGGCAGCATCATCAGCCCGGACGTTACCTTGTATTCCGCAGTGGGCAGGTATCCACTGCAGAACAATGCGGTGATGGAGGTCGCAGGCTTTGTTGCACAGGCGTTTTATGTCCATGACGAGTTGGTCCTGCGTGCGTGAAGACTTCAGAGACTGCAACGCCGCTCTTGAGTCGGTAAATATGACCCAAGACTCAGCTGTCTGGTCAACGATGTAGTTAAAAGCAGCCCGTAGTGCGGCCAGTTCAGTGGCTGTAGATGAGGTGCAGTGACTGAGAGTGGCAGAGATGGTGACATTGGCTGATGGAATCCAAACACCAATGGCAGATGATGTAGGCGTAACAGAGCCGTCAGTGTAAATATGACGGTGAGCTCTGTAGCTATTTTCCACGTGCTGTAAGGTGAAGTACGTTAGTGCTGGTCCGGGTGTACGTCTCTTGTTCTTGAACCCAGGCACGAAAGTGACTATTGACCACGAAGGCATTTTCCACGGTGGCTCCGTAGGCATTGAGGCACTTTGATAATGCAGCGGGAGCAAGCTCTGTACCACAGAATCACTGTCTGAAGCAAGCGGATGACCCGGCACTCTGGTGGCATAACGCAAGTTGACTCGAAGGAGCTCCTGCGGCGCAGTGAGCCCACTATCCCTATCTGAGTTCACTGTAGCAGCGCCCAAACAATCAAGCACCAAGGAAAGTTTGTTCAGCCAGCACACACAATAAGTTAACTTGCGTCAGTATAAGCAACAAATACACACTAAAATATATAGTACACAACAATACAATTCTCTAAGAAATGACTATTCTAAATCTCGCGTACGCCACGTTGGACTGAGCCGCGTGCGCGACACCATCGCTTTCCGACGAATTAAAAATCTGTTCAGATACACAGTTCGAGTTTAGAAAAAGTTTATTTCAGCTATCTTCAGATCGGTCTAGGTTTTGTCAGCAAAGGGCGGACCTAAACCATATACTGTGGGCTTGCGACAGATCGAAAGCGCAAAATAGAAAATACAGTAATGGAGAACAGTGGGAGACCGCACTGCTAAGCCCGGACCCTGAAGTGCAACTCCAAGTCCTTCGGCAAGCCGAGGATGCCGCCAGAGCACAAGGACTCATGGCTGCCACCTAGGGAAGGGAGCCCATTCTTCCCAATCTTGCCGTTTTAGATGTGAAGCATCTTATGGCGGAGCTTAATCCGGTGTGCGGCGTGACATACCTTACTGCGCATGCGCAAACCCTTTAAAAAAAATAAAAAAACCTCCTTTCCCCCCTCTCTCTCCTCTAGGCATCCCTCCCCGCGGCAACCACACCCTCACTGCGCATGCGCCTCCCCTCCTCTCTCCCCTCCTACGATCTCCCCTCTAGGCATACCTGCCCGCGGCGTCCACACTCCCACTGCGCATGCGCGTCCCCCCCCTCTCTCTCCTCTCCTACGCTTCCCCCCTCTCTCCTCTAGGCATCCCTGCCCGCGGCGTCTACACTCCCACTGCGCATGCGCGTCCCCTCCTCTCTCTCCTCTCCTACGCTCCCCCCTCTCTCGCCTCGCGACGCCGACGCAGGCAGCGTCTGCTAGCGAGTTTCTTGGTTGAAAAAACCGACTGCTCGCGCTGCACAACCGTTCACTGGCCACTCCGTATATATGGCAATGGATTTCGACCTGCAAGGTGGTGCCGGTGGGAGATTTCTCCTGTGCGCTGTTGAACAATAAAAATTCGCAGCGTGCGCGTTAACTAAAAGCGGACTGCGGGTCTCTGTGTCCAGTCGGAGTCTTCTGTATCTCATTGCCCATTAGCAGCGATTGATATGTTCAAGTAGGAAACACCGCTCCATCACTGCGTGCTTTGCGCCTCCCCAGTTTTCTCTCCTGCGCAACGCTGCGGTGAGCGCCAGCGTCAACGCCGCCGCCAGTGTAAGCGTTAGCGCCCGCTGCTTCACATCTACACATGGTTCCCTTTAGCGGGAGAGGGTGTAATTTTTTTAAATAAAAGTTATTTCCTCCTCCTCCTCATCATGACACGCTCGGCATGACATAGGCGCTGCGCCGTGCTCCCGACCGGGCTGCAGAAATTAGGCGCCTTTTCCTTCTTCGAACCACAACCACCACCACACTATAACCATAATGGTATTTCTAGACCCTATGTGCACCATTTTCAGTAGCTTAGTCATTGTTAAAGACCACCATGATTGCTTAAACAGACCGCATGACTTTATGATTATATAACTGCCAACGCTTGTTGTAATCGCAAGATCAAGAGTCCCTAGCGCAGAGAAAATGACCGCCAACGCGTGTTCTTTAACCTCAAGACGCTATGTGTACTAAGAGAAAGCCTCAGACACCGAATAATTTGGCATAACTGCTTTCGTACGATCACTTTCCGTTTCGTTTCAGGGAAACGTCCACGTAGAATCTCCTTTGGGAGTAGCCCAACTGTACACTTGGCTGGTCGAAATCGAGCGCTCTGAATACATCCACCTCGTTTTCAGGCGAAAGCATTAGATGCCTCATCAACAGCGAAAACTGACCAGCGTCCCGCGGCGTCGGCGCCAACACGAGTGACGCAAAACATGGTCCCTTGATGACGTCAGAATATGATGTCACCATGACGCGGCAGATCAGCAAAATTTGTGAAGTCGCATCACGTGACACCACATGTTTACATTATCGCTCGGTCAAAGGTGGGGCAGTGCAAAATCAGGTAAGGTGCTTCCGATCTTGGAGGCAGTGAAAAACCACGTTAGGTGCGGAAAACCTTCGTTGGGTGGCGGGGCAACATCAATACATCCACTGATGGCTTTCGCCTACGAGCCGTCTCAGGTGAATACATAAGGGGCACCCTGTGATCCTTTTTCTTAAACCTCGGCTATACATCTGCCCACACTGCGATGTGGCAGACACTCTGGCACACCTGCTCCAATGCAGAATAAACATCGCAACGCTACAAGCAACAGCGATAGATGCAGACCCAGGCCCCGTCATTGAAGCGTGGGAGGCTGCGATCTCTAAGACGGACCTAGTGGACCAGTTCCAACTCGTCGCCAGGGGCAGGCGGGCGGTGCAGGCCAGAGGGTTCCTCCAATAAGCGACGTTCCCACCTTCACTAATCAGCCAATTTGTTTAAATGTTTTCTCTCTCTCTTCTCGGTTATTTCGGAGTGCCACGCTCCGGCTAGGAGTGCTTTGAGGCGCTCGCAACTCCGACCCCGTAGAGCGACCAGGATCTGATCACGTGACTCCTTCAGTTTTCCTTACGACGTGATGTCTGCCGCGTATGCGTATAGTATTCGCATTCTAGAATAACTGCCAGTTGTGCGTGTTGGTATACGTTTATGATGGTGAAGCGCAAAAAAGTAACGGAGACTTATGAAGAACGCAGAACACCCAGAACACAGGAGCGCCTTGTCCTGTCTTCTTCGTTAGTCTGCGTTCCTTTTCTGCACTTCACCATCAATTTCGCACCCTGCAAGCGTGAGCGTGATCATGTACGCGTGGGTACATCGGATCGTTCATGTTTTTGCCGCCAGAGTCGCCGCAGGTCATTTTACGCGACTTTCAATGAAGAAATAAAAATATAAAACCACCTCTCACGAAAAAAAAAAAAAAAAAAAAAAAAAAAAAAAAAAAAAAAAAAAAAAACAGGGTTGGTTTGAGTCAATGCGACGGACAATCTTTCAATCAGTGCAGTCATTTCATTTCATGTTCTGGGCAGTTTTCGGCCCCTTTAAAAAACCCTGTGGATCGGTAGCCGAGGCACCTGTGAACACCTGAGTCAAATATAAACCTACACGCGACAGGAAATTTCAAATTACGTTTCAAAAACAGCTAAAAATCCCTCGATGTTCTCTCGGCGCATTACGTCATCGACGCGCCTGATTACGTCAGTGGAGGTAAGTGCACCACCATTGGCTGGTTTTACCATTCTAATGCTGTCTAGCACAACGCAACCACTACGGGGTGCCGCCCCGTACCGCGACTTGCTCGTAGTGTTCTAAAATTACAACGGATCGACACGTTCAAAGTTAAAGAAAGGAGCTCAAGGTCATGATGCGTGCTGATGCAACTTCTTGCCACTTTGTCATCACCGCTTGTGTAGCTTTCAGTGCGCTCTGTGTCGAAAGGAGAAAAAAGGAGCTAGAAGCGTGCGAAAAATTCCTGCTTCATTGCTTTGGGAATGTGCCGGGAGAGTAAATGTCGCTGCCGCCGCTCACTACGCGACGCATGCTAGGCAGGGACAAACTGCGAGGGCAATCTTTGCTGCTACCACCGCGCGAGGGCAGGGGCCGGCCGCCGCCGCGGCTGCGGGCACTACTGTGGATCAGCTGCGTCGGCGTCGCTGCCGCTGGGAGGCGGCACTCACCAGCGACAAGCTTTCCGACCAGCTTTGGGCCGTCCGGCAAGCCGAAGATGCCGCCCGGGTCCAAGGACTTCCCGCCGTCATCTGAGGCACCGCCATCATTGACGGAGAGTGGGAGGAAACAGGGGGGCAATCCCCTCTTCCCCCCCGCCTCGCCCGAAGGAGCCGGACTTTAAATAAAGTTTATTCATTCATTCATTCATTGCTTCTACTTGATGGCTTCGAAAAAAATTTTTCGGCAGTCGATTTCTGAGGCAATAAAACTCCGATAGCGATGTCATTTGATGATCAGTTGGAAAGGTGCTTCAGGGCCCCTTTGAAGTAAGGAGAGCTTGCAAGGCTGCCATCCACATCCGGTCACTCCGCTATTAGCATCCCCAAGAACATGTACGCGCGAGTTGGTATTAAACCGAAAAGTGTTAAAGTACTATAGGCCTAAAAACAAATCTGCACGTGTTTCGTTTGCTCAAGTGTGTGTTCCATGAGCGGGGGGTTTTTACAGCGAAAGCTGTTATGAGATCACAACAAGGGTGCCGTAGTTGTCCGCCGCCGCCGCCGCCGGTGTCCGTAACCGCTATCACACGAAATAAGAAAAAATACTTTTAGAAAAAATGTTCAGGATGGAACGGGGTTCGAACCTGGGTCCGCTCCGTTCCAGCCCAGTGTTCTACCACTGAGCCATGCCTGTGCTCGAAAACGCTGCGCACAAAAACCCTATACAAGTATTATGTCGGGAAGGAACCGCGTTAACATGCGCAATATAACGTGGCAGAAGAGTGAAACAACAACCAGGCGTCACAGAATGCCATTTGTGTAACCAGGCGTCACACAATATGAATTGCATTACGAGGGGGGTCGTTGAATGCTTCCAACCCATTACAAAGGACTCAGCCATAATTCTTCGTCGTCATCAGCCACTGAAACAATTAATGGAGTAGTGGGTACCTTGCAAGCGTACTTGTATTAGTAGCCCCAAGATAGATTGCAACGGGTTTTAGAGATGGTGCTCTCCCAGCTTTCGCTGTGACTGTGCTGCGCGTTCCGCGCAGGCCTGGCGTTTTTTTTTTTTTTTTTTTTCCGAGACCCCACAAGTGGGGGGCAAACAATAGCGGTCACCTTGTACCTCGCAATTCTCGATGAGGATGCACTGTAAGGCTTCCTATTAGTTCTGTACTACAAAAAAAAAAAAGTATTATGAAAAGGCATGGGCGCGTTACATGAGGAGCTAACGCCTAGTGTTTCTTAGCGACTGAATTCGGGATACGACACAGATGTGATCGGACTCGCTAGATAAAAGACGCATAGAATGAAGGTGACTTTACGCACAAGAACGTGCTCATGCAATGTGACCCGGCCGGGATTGAGTATTATTATCGCGTATAAAAATATTGACATAATCAAAGAGGCTTTGTCACATGAACATATTGGCACCAGAGTTGTCAGTTCCGCTTATAGTAAGTGAATTTGGGCTTCTTTTTTCGCCGAGTCGCTTGCCACGTTTTTTTTTTTTTTGGGGGGGGGGGGGGGATATTATTTGCATTTTTCTAGCAAATATAGTTGGGGGGAATCAGCAAGTAACGTTAAGCGTGCACTGGCATAAGTGCATTCAACCGGATGGAGACTACCACGTAGGCAATGCTAAAAACTAAATGTGTGCTTTCGCTCTTGTTGCGCATATTTCCACTGTACAAAATAATTTGAAATTAGTCTTTCAACTACCCTTCGTATTTGAGTGACCTTTTTATTACGATTAAAAATATTTCTGAGAATGGGAAAATTAATCAATTTTACGCTTCTTTAGGGTTTCTTCGCGAATGTCGCGCCGCTTCTTTTTTTTTTTTGGGGGGGGGGGGGGGGCGGCTTCTTTTGTGACGATTATCTGCTTGCTAGCTCGCCAGCATCTGGCAACTCTGACTGGCACTCATAAATATACATGCAATTGTTTAAATGGCATTATAATACTAAAACGTGCCCAGAAGAGCAACACGTGACGTTCTTGCACTCTCTTCGGGTGGTGTCATTGATAAATTAATGATAATTAACAGCTTCGCAATAAAGGGTCGTCAACTGTCAGTAATTTGGTTGAGCCTGTGGTGACGTCCGACAAAGAATGAAAAGAAAAATGCTACCTCATACTTACAGAACGTTAGGAACCCAGTCTCGCAGTACGACGTGTCTCAAGATGACATCGTGGTTACGGAAAGTAAAACCTCATAATTAATAAATATTTAAGCACTCGTCCTTTGTGAGTGTCTTTGTCTTTAGTAAAGTTTGCGCTTTGATATTATATCGAGGCAACTACGTGACGCAGAAACTCTGACGGGAACTCAACGGCTCCAGTAGGTCAAATACTGTAATTAATAGCATAGCTAAGGACGATTTATAACCTTGATTCGTGGGACAGGTCGTAAGATAATTACTAGACATTTTCCGATGGATAAAGATGCTTAATCGGAATCATGTTTGGGACCTATTCAATATAAATATTCCTTTCACTAAGAATATTAAAGCGCATCCGGGAAACTTACGAGGGCGACTGCTTGTGATATTCGAGAAAATTTATCTTCTTTAATATATTATTCGCGTTCTGCATCACGTGACGTTACCATATCTAAACCATCAGTGTAGTTAAGCTATAATATTCACTGCAACGGGGGTAAGAAATGCATCACTAATGTATGCAGGGGTGTCCCAAATATCCCGCAGCACGATTTAAAAAAAAAGGAGGAACGTCGTTACGCCAAGCACACCTATTGGCATATTGTTCCCAGTATACTGTAATAGACACTACAAATTTTTTTCGTTAGTGAGGTTAAGTTAATTAGTCCTAACCAGTGGCGTAAATTCATGGGGGGGGGGGGGGAGTCAGGGGGGTCCTGACCCTCCTTGTGTTCAGGCTGGAGGGGACAGCCTTTGCAAGTGTCCCCCTTTGAGATTGATCTTTCGGACGTTACATTTGAATTTCTTGACAGTTAAGGATAGCGCACTCCCTCCGTAAAACCTACTTTAAAATCTGAAGCCCTTCACTGTATCGCACAAGCTTTCTGAAATTTCCCCGATTCCCTTGCTCCGTCTTTGTTCATTCACGATTTACTTTAAAATGAACAGTTACGAATTCTCCCAATTGGCCATCCTATTCAATTTCTTTCGGAAATGCTACAAGTTTCTTATGAAATGCCGCAAATGTTCAGGGGCTTTGATATGCAAACTAAAGAAAGAATCCTTGATCATCTTCCCATCTTCCGTTATTTACGTCGATGATTTGCCGGACGCCATTCACTATGAAGTGTAAATGCAATTACTTGAGTACGATTGTGTTAAGAAAATCACCAGTGAACATAAAAATGCTTTACAAGAAAGATTTCAGGGGTAAATCGTGGGAGGCCATTTCTAACAGATAAACACGATGGGGAATGAAGCGGAAGTTAAAGAAGAAGAAAAAACTGTACTTTTACTTATCATCACTAAAACATGCTAGCCATTTTTATTGCATGATTTAAGACGGATGGCATAGCTGGAAATATGCTATAGCCTACCGGCGAGTTACGCTTAGAAACCAACTTTGCCATAAAACGTACGCATATGCTATTGGCTGCTCATTTCATTTCAAAGCATAATTTTAATTTAAGATAGGTAAAAATAAAGTATATTTATAAAAACAAAATGGCCAGCCATTGCAAAATGTGTGTCCCTCCTTCTGGTTTTTGTCGATTTACGCCATTGGTCTTAACTGTGTTTCGAATTCGACAAAT
This sequence comes from Rhipicephalus appendiculatus, assembly GCA_030522465.1. Classification (NCBI taxonomy): domain Eukaryota; kingdom Metazoa; phylum Arthropoda; class Arachnida; order Ixodida; family Ixodidae; genus Rhipicephalus; species Rhipicephalus appendiculatus. The sequence continues at coordinate 66,028 of JALIZH010009634.1, read as the reverse complement.
ACTCACCAAATCATTGAAATGTCAATGAGGCATATGCAGGCGTGTTCAAATGACATCTGACTGCGATATTTTCATCAACGTACTAATTGCGTGCTCGCTTTTTTTTGACACCCTGTATAGAGGCTCTAAAAGGATCCCCCCTTTGTGCACTAGGCCACACAGTAGTTTAGACAACCAGCGGTTCTTAACCACCATCTATTTTCGGTGTTCCAGGCAGGGTTCTAATCCTAGAGTGTTTCATCCATATTCATTGCGCAGGAGCTTTGCATTACTAGGCAGTGGTTAAGTAGAAGATGCGCTTTTAGAAAAACCCACGCTCACCTCAAGAACTGATTTTGTTTTCACTGATTTAATTGTGTCCCTTTGTTTCAAGAGCACTGTTTTTCTGAACGTTTTTTTTTTTTTTGTTAGAATAGAAGCTGACAGGTCAGGTGAGTCAAAATGTTTAATGAGGAACTGGAAATTCTGATATATGTTGAATTTTCCAGACCTTTACCTATAACCATTAATTTTAGTTGCTCTCATGCTTATCAATTCTGCTGCACTTGTGGTTTGCCGTGAAATATCTCGTTTTGTCTATGAAGAGAATATAACAGCGGACAGATATGTAGAAGGTATGACTTATTAAGATGGAGTATATTACTGGAAAATCTTTTCTTTAACTGTCTTTGCTCAACTAAGGCCAACCCAAAACACCGATGTTTTGTCACCTATGCATGTGTCATCATCAGTGCACAAATGGCAAAAAAGAAAAAGAAAAAAGCCGGCAGATCCCACGCACTGCGGGAATCGATGTAATGAGAAGCAGCCAGGAAGGAGCAAATGATGCTTTACATAATTTGCATGTCATGTTTTACATGTTACGACGTGTCATTTGTGTTCGTCATACAGTCACGTCGCGATATACCAATTTTGATGTATGTCAAGCTAGCGAACTGGACGCAAGCGCACCATGAACGTGGCATGTAAATGGCATTGTAGATGACATGCATGCCAAGATTTTCATGTTACCACCTGCCACTTACGTTCGTTATACAGTCATGTCCCTCAATACCAAATTTGGTGTATATCAAGCTAACGAAACGGCCGCGAGCGCGCCATGAGCGTGGAAAGCAAGTCATGTCGCTCATGAAGTCATGATTTCCATATTACCACTTGTCATTTATGTTCGTCATACAGTCATGTCACTCAATACAAAATTTGGTGTATATCAAGCTAACGAAACGGCCGCGAGCACGCCATGAGCGTGGCATGCAAGTCATGTCGCACATGACAAGTCATGATTTTCATATTACCACTTGTCATTTATGTTCTTCATAGACTCATGTCACTCAATACCAAATTTGGTGTATATCAAGCTAACGAAACGGCCGCGAGCGCGCAATGAGCGTTGAATGCAAGTCATGTCGCTCATGACATGTCATGATTTCCATATTACCACTTGTCGTTTATGTTCGTCATACAGTCATGTCACTCAATACCAAATTTGGTGTATATCAAGCTAACGAAACGGGCGCGAGCACGCCATGAGCGTGGCAATGCAAGTCATGTCGCACATGACAAGTCATGATTTTCCATATTACCACTTGTCATTTATGTTCCTTCATAGAGTCATGTCACTCAATACCAAATTTGGTGTATATCAAGCTAACGAAACGGCCGCGAGCGCGCCATGAGCGTGGGAATGCAAGTCATGTCGCTCATGAAGTCATGATTTTCCATATTACCACTTGTCATTTATGTTCGTCATACAGTCATGTCACTCAATCCCAAATTTGGTGTATATCAAGCTAACGAAACGGCCGCGAGCGCGCCATGAGCGTGGCATGTAAATCATACTTTTCATGACAAGTTAGTCATGATTTTCATGATATGACCAGCCATTTATGTTCGTCATATAGTCATGTTATGCCATACCAAATTTGGTATAAATCCCATTAACGATACGGCCCGGAGAGCACAAAGTCGTAGGCGGCTAGATAGATAGATAGATAGATAGATAGATAGATAGATAGATAGATAGATAGATAGATAGATAGATAGATAGATAGATAGATAGATAGATAGATAGATAGATAGATAGATAGATAGATAGATACGCTCAAAGTCGCCGAAGTTCGCTAAGAAATGCTTCGCATTTAAAAGCAAATACGCCCAACTTATCTAGGAAGCAGTCATGAAGCCAGTTGAATACTAAAGCCAGTGAAATAAATTTTACCAATACGACTGCCCTTGGTTTTTGGAACGTCTTTTCATAGAAAAAGAAAAGCATGATGGGTCAGAGTTGGTTGACAATTTCGCCGACAAAGCCACCCTCGCGCGTAACTTAAGCGGGCGCTCTAGTGACACGCCATCTGTTTCACCGCCCTCCCAAGCCGCGTCAGTTCAGCGCAAAATTCTTAGCGCATGAGTCATATATTTTTGAACGCTCGCGCGTTCCGCGCGTTTCTTCTGAAGGCGCGATAGATGGCGGCACATCTCTCGCGCAACTTTTTTCTCGCAGTTCGCGAAAGCAGTCATGGCGAAGTTGTGACGGAGTTCACGACGTTCCCGGTGGATGTGTCGCGAGTTCTCTGGTGTTTCTCGGGATTCTGTGCCGCTATGTGCTAAATGGCAGAACGGAAATTCACGCGAGGTCTCAGCAAGCCGGGGACCGCGGCTCAAGCCCGCGAAACCGTCTCGCAAGCGGTCAGGGAGTCGACCGAACTGGTGAGTACGACCCCCATGCCCAGTCTCGGATTGCCCCCCCGCGCATTGCTGCCGCCCGCGCCTCTCAGATGTTCCGTCTCTCGGCGCGTCCCGTCGTTGCCGAGGTTAGGCTTAGATCTCGTTTGAATCGCACGGCTCGGTCGCGCCCGACGCTGTGTGCTTCTCGTTCGATGCTCGTCACGAGTCGACAAGCGACGTGACGGCGCGTTTTGAGCCTCCGAATGAATGGGTTCGGTTTGCAGGACCGTGCCTGACACTCTTGCTTTCGTTCTCCGCGCGGAGGTTCGCGGCTGTGTTTCGATTTATTTTTCGTTGCGCGGCCGCAGTATATCACGCTGCACGGAACACGGAAACACGCCGGTCTTGGCGGCGTGGTGGGAGGGCGGTGGTAAATCTTTCGTTTCGTTGTGAGAACTTCTTCGTCGGTTGCGCCGATGATTTACGTCACGCGCGCGCCGACGGTCCGGCGGCGCGCGCTCGCGGGAATTCCTTTTCGTGAGCCGTCGAAATGCCGGCGCGCGCGTGGTGCGTCAAGGGTGGAATCTCGTGAGAACACCGCGTAGCCGTTTATGATCAGCCGGCACCGGTTTCAAGGGGGGGGGTGCGTGGAGGTTGCGGGCGCGCCAAGTCCGGCGCGTCCTTGACTTGGCAGCCCGGTTGCCGCGCCGACGGTAAAAAAGACCGACGACGAGTCTTGTCTTTTCGCAGCTGCGTTGAGCGCGCGGTTCCAGCTAGCGGCGTGCGCGGCATTCCTGGAGCCCGGAGCGTAAACAACGCCACGTTCGCGCGGAAGCCGCAGCTTCCTCGCGGTGCCTCCGTGCGTGCATCGCGAATTCCGCGTCGTTAAATCAAGGCTCGTATTCCCACGCACGCGGCTTGTCCTCATGCGCCCGGGCCTGTGCCGTGCGAAGTGTCACTGACCGGATATCCCGCGGCGCTCCCGCTCGATCAGTTGCCCTATCACGTCTGTGTGTCGAAGTTTTCGAGTGTCGCAGGTTGCGTTGCTGCTTTTGTCCCTTTGCCGGTTCTGACATCGCCATTTGCCGCTGTACGCAGCACGAAATACTGTATAGCGGGAGTTACGAGTTTAAATTTTGATTCGAGAGAGAGGGTGTGGGCGTGTAGTCATATTGCAATGAGCGGTGTAGTTGTATTACTTGTCTGAAGTTTTCACGTGTGCTTAAGCGACAATCGGACTGACCTCTAGCTGCTATTCGCTCGTCGCGTCATCTCTGCCTATCGGTGTTTTTCAAGTACACCTGCTGCTGCGTTTTGACCTGTTTTTGTGCAAGCTGTTGTGTCCGATTCATAGCGGGTATAATCAAAGCAGCGCAAAATGAACGAGGACTAAGAAAGAGTGAACCGTTACAAACTTGTCCAGTTTTCAATCCTGTTCACTGTTGCCTCTGACTTTATTAGGAGGTTCCGTGCGCTTGTTCGCCCGAATTCAGCTGCTGGTGTTTCTCGCGACGTTTTTATTCCACCCCGCATTATGTGACCGTTACAGACTGCAGAATGGCATCAATTCCTGCTCATCGCTTTAAACTTTATTCTATTAACGGAGCTCACACAATCGCACAAGCGCAGATGCCGCCAACGCGAGCTTGGTGGTTTCATTTCACAGCTGCGTTTGTTCATTCACTCTCCGGCCTTGTCTGTGCGCCCGTAATGATCGTGCACGAAGTTCAGATGATATCGCAGTGTCACATTGAATTACGTTGCGAAGCGGGCGTGCGGCATGCCCGTTTCCTGATTGTCAATTGTGTTGGGGAGGGGGGGGGGGGGGGTGCGCAAATGGCATTGTAAATGATAACCGGGAGACGATTGTCTGGACAATGACAGCGGGGATATTGTCTCTCGTGGCTGTCGTTATCATTCCTTCTTTACTGGCCCTGACTCAAGCGGGCAGTCAAATGCTAGAAGTGGTGGCATACTGTCCGACGTATCTCTATTGTTCATTGGCGTTTCACTTGTGCCCACGGCTGGGACTAAATAAGGTGTATTGTCGGATGTATGATGCGCGGATGCTGTACAGAGGGAAAACACTATTTTAATTTGGGTGCGCGAGGGTAGTGATTTTTTTGGAAATTGAATACACGTTGGTGTCGAATGCTGCTCAATTACTGTTCTCATACTTCCGCGACTTTCTATAGAGCATGCCCGCGTTTCGCTTTCGGAAGGACACTGGTTTCATATGTTCAGAAAAGAGGAAACCGGGCGGGGCAATTGCCTGCAAATTTCGCAAGGCTAGATCCGCCGGCAGTCTACAACATCCTAATCCTAACCAGTTCTATACTACATGGTTAAGACCAACCAGTATGACCCACACCAAGCAGTATGACCCAGATTATGTTTCTTGTTACGAATAAACGTAAATGTAAAGAAATCAAAGTGGACGAAAAGATAGCTTGCCGAACCTGCGACCTCCGAATAACGCGTCCGATGCCCTGCCAATTGAGCTACAGCGGCGGTCATTCCCCCCGTCCACACACATATATGCGCCAAAAGCTATGACGTCATGCGTTTTGGTGTAGAAACTTCTAGGTGGCATCGCCACCCGCATTTTCTTTTCGTGCGTTTTCTCGCTTACCAAGCATCTTCTCGTGGCAAAAGGGGTGTTGTCAGAAATGTGAGGTGTTAATTTATTAATACGTAAAAGATGGTTTTTCTCTTTAGTGTCCCTTTAATGGAGCTCGAGTTGTCTTAAAAATAAATGTTTTAAAACGGTCTAAACTTGCAATCTTCCATCGAAAAGGGAGTTTTAAAGGTAATGGTGGCAAGCTATGATTATTGGTTGACCGTGGAATGAAAACAGCACCACTCGGGACAAACAGAAATCTTTGTATATTCCTGAACTACAAGAATGAAAACCTAAAATCGCAAGTACATTTCCCTTTCATACTTCTCGTTGCACTTATAAGGTGCCGTTCAGAGCTTTCATTCTTGTGGCTCAGTGAAGAAATGACTGACCGCGACATTTGATTAGTCGTAATCATGCAATAATTACGTAGTAAGAGCTATCCGATAAGTTTATTAGGCCTTTAGAATTAGCGTAATCAGGACGTACCTGCATCCTTCCTCGAGGTGAGATGAAGCCAAGGCACTGAACTTTACCAAAGTTCCTCGAGGACCAGGGCAACTAACTGACAATCTCGACGTCTCCGAGCAACGAACCGACGTTCGACAAATGTTCGGAAACAGTTGGCGAAGAGGATAATATAGTTCGCATACTTACGGTTTGAAAGGCCCTCATTCTCATTTAGCCAGAACTTCGTGTTGGATTAACACGACCTATAGTATTAGAGTGTTTTATAATTGGATGCCCAAGCCATGGGGTCGTTGGGCTTGCGTAATTAAGCGCGCTGTTTATGTTTTAGAATAGAGTTTCTCCACCATTAAAACTCAACCGCGACACAATCGCGCTCGGATCTTTACAATGAAAATGAGCTTTGGGGGCGGCTTGGTACACGCCCGCTAGTTTCGAAAAATAAGGACTGGAGTTAATCAAAGCAGCGGTTAGGGTATGACGTATGCGCGGTGGTCATAGCCAGAGGCGATTGCGTACGCGAAACACTGGGTATGCCCTGTTTCAAAACACTACTACGAGCACGTGCACCAATAAGCACGCGCCTATGACGAGGCAATTACCTCTCCCACTTCTCTGTGTGCCCGCGCCTAATGACGCCTACGTAATTAAGAGTTCTTAATTTTTCCCTGTATTCTGTCCACAACTTAAAAATAAAAACAGCATTTGGCTTCTCACAACTCTGAAATTCAGGTTACCAGTTCAAATTACGCCCGACTCCTACAAGAGGGCGAATGAATATATATATATATATATATATATATATATATATATATATATATATATATATATATATATATATATATATATTCTTTGTATCAGGCAGCCTTGGTCGCTGACCTCTGGGTTTAAAAAAAATATGGCGGAACCGTGACTGGTGATTTCAGCACGTAATTCCCACAGACGGCGCCCTGATCGTGCGTGTATAGATATGTGTATGTATTTATAGCGCGGATGCGAGAAACGCGGGCACGTATTCTCGCGGCCTCGCAACACCGAGCGGACGGGCGGACGGAAGGCGAGGTTCTCGCACGAGCTCCCCGCTACATAGTACGGCGTCGTCCTCAGCTTCGCATTCCTGCACGCCACTCGGGCGTCGTGTTCCCGCTAGTCGGCGGTGCGTTCGATATCTCTCCTCCGGCCCGACGAAATGAGTCTAATGAGGCCTTGCGGGATTATGGGAGGTCGGCCTCGCTATGTACTCCGCCGACGGTGGCACGGTGTGGAGGCAGCCTTCGGTTCGCTTTTTGCCGCGGCGATCGCTGTCAGGCGTGTGCTGGAGAGGGGGTAGTGAGCCGCGCTTTGAGCGGAAAGACAAGCTCGACTGGAGCAGTGGTAGTAGTAGAGACGAAAAAAATAAAGCGAGCGAGGGGAAAAAAAAAAAATGTCGACCGTGCGCAGGGTTCGGCTGGCGGTTCTCAGGCGTGTGCAGGAAAAGTCGATCGCTGACGCGAGGTAGGAAGGGGGGCGGTTTGATTAACCTAAATTTTGACCGATTGAAGCGCCGGCTGGGGGTGCGGAACTTCCCTTCCTCGCCGCGATCTCTCTCTCTCTCTCTCTAATACACACGCACTCACACGTTCTCTGCAATTTACGGCTGCCACAGGGGTCAAGTTTCCTTCCTTTAAAGCTTTGTTTGTTTGTTTGTTTGTTTGTTTGTGTGTATTTTAATACGGGATCGACACTGTACCTGATGCGAGTTGTGAGGTCAAATGAGACGAAATACGTATAAAAAGCTGCTATTATGGCGCAAATTTGAGTTCAGTCTTCACCCTTAATTACCTCTCTTCTATTTCCCACCACGAAATGAACTACACGAAATTTTGAACGTCTTTCGTCACTTAGTGTCTATGATTTAGTGAACTGATTCAGTCTTTATGCTCATTGTCAATTTAAAGGTTTCTCCGTTGATCGAGCACCGTAAATGTCTTCGTGACCTGCAACTTCACGTAGCGATGCCCTTTCGCACACTAGACAACCTTTAGTTAGCGTCTCTATACATACTTCATTGTTCAATGACATTCAGGTGCGCGGCTTGGCTCGTGCTGCGCAATCGAGTAGGGCATACTTCCCTCCTTTTCGAATGATCGCTAGATGCCACACGTCCACGGGCTGGACATAGCTTTTGGGTAGTATATAACTTCAAGGTCACTGCACGTATTTTTTTTATTTCTTTTTTTCTTCGCTAACTCCCATTTCCCTTCGCGAGAAAGCTCGTTAAGCTGCCTCCTCGCGGACGGGACATCAGCCATTGCTAATGGATCTTCTGCGAATGTCGCTACGTCGGCACGCCGGACTTCCATGTAGCTACGTACTCGCGTATTGCGCCACCTCCGCGACGCATATGCCACGTGGGTATAATCCACCTTCCGTTACTAACCGGTTTAGGGCACCCGTTGCCGCCACGGCTTCTCTCGTTTCGCCGCTCGTATTTCCATCATCCGTCGAACGACATCGTTGCGCAAAAGCGGAATCTGAAGAGAGGGGGGTGGCTGTGCCCTCGAGAAGTTAATAACCATCGTTATCGCACCTCAACAAGCATAGGGTTTCTTACTCGAGGGAAATGCAGCGCTAGTGCCTATGGGAGCTGCAACATAAGACATTTCAGCCGTCATAGGAATGATGGGCAGTACACGGATATGCCTAAGCTTCGTCCTTTCGTCTCCGTGTGGCTTCTTCGAGTAGCCTGCGGCTGCTTTGTCGCAACACGAAGTGCAGCAAAAGTTCAGCAGTCCCACTTCGCCACCTTGGCCGTTTGCGGCGCACCAATTGAAATCATCTGACGATGTTCACAACGGTCCGTTCTCTTATCCGAAACCGAAGGCAGTACACAGCAATGAACAGAGCGACGAGTGCGTTCGAACCGCAAGCACGAAGACTAGGCGAATCCATGTACTCCCCATCATTCCCACGGTGGCTGAACGATCGCAGCAGCGCTTGAGTTCCGGCTAGTAAATGTTGTAGTGAACAAGTATATTGTTTGTGTGAACTCTATGTGAACAAGTATATTGTTCGTCACAGTGGCAAGGCTGGAACGCCCGCTCTTCCCCGTGAACGCGGGTGTCGCTGAAGGAACGCAGATCCTTTAGTGACGCTCACAGGCTGCGTTCGTCCTGCCTACTTCTGCTCCGGTGTCTCGTCCTAAGTGCGGTTTGAGTTCGTATTTCTTACCAACCAGCCCCTCAACACACGCTCATTGAGTTCGTTGCTGAAGGACAGGAGAATCACTGTTCCGCTCTTCCTACAGCATTCACGTTGAGTGCAACTGCACGGATTCTTTCCTCCTCGCCACTCATTTCTTCATTAAGCACGTGAACAATGTCAGCGCTGAGTATTGGGCCTATCGGGATTGCGCGCTTTTCGGCTACACGCTGTTATATCCGCTTGCGCACGTCGAAAACGCACGAAACGAAGTGAAATCAGTTGATCGCCCGCGATAGTCGTGCAAGACAGGGCGAAGCGGACGTGCGACTGCATGGCAAAGCAGGAAATTCACAGCTGATATATCCCCCGTATGTGGACCAATCGAATGCTTATTTCCTCATGACGTCACGTGAGCAAACTCCTAGCGTCACGAATTGTGCCGAGTAGACGGGAAACGTGGTATGAGAATAACGCTCTCTTTCTTCATATTTCCAGAGGTTGTTTAGGGGCCCTTAAGTTTACGTTGAGCGGTTCCTTGATACCAGCAATACGGTGATACGAGGTGGGTGGGCATGTAAATGAAATGAGAAAAGGAATCGTTCGAATGTTTTAGCATTATAAATATCGAAGTAAAAATATGTGAATTTGTCTGAAGCCTATTCACTATTTACTTGCCTGATCCGCAGTGATCTCTTAATACCGGCACTATTTGCTGCCGTGTTTGCTCGCAGATGATGCCGGAACTACTGGCTACCGTGAAATGGATATCACTGTAATGGAAGCAAAATTCTAACGCATGCGCTAATCGGGCTCACAACACAGCTACTAATGATTTTACAGCGAAAGCTGTTATGAGATCACATCAACAGCCGATTTTGGTGCCGTAGTTGTCCGCCGCCGCCATCGCCGTAGCCGCTATCTCGCGAAATAAGAAAAAAAAAAAATGAAATGAGATAAAAATTTCTAGGATTGGACGGGATTTGAACCCGGGCCCTCTGCGTGGTCGAGTATTCTGCCATAGGGCCACGATGGTGCTTGAAACTCCTTCGCAAAAATACCCAGGCATCATGTTGGGCAAGGAATCGCGTTAAACTAACAACCGATAGTCACGCAATGCTTATTGCGCAACGAGTGGCTCGTTGATGCTTCAAACCCACTAGAAAGGGCGCAGCCATAATTATTCGTCATCATCAGAAAGTGCCCATAATGCCTTACAGGTGTGTGGCAGGTACCAGGCTTCCCCGCAGAATGACGAATAATGACGTAGTGGCTGATTCCCTACTTTATAAAAATTACGATAAGTTATGGCGTAGTGGGTACCTTGCATGTGTGCTTGTATTAGTAGCTCCAAGGGAGTCTACAACGGGCTCCAGAAAGGCCGCTCTTCCAGCTTTCGCTGTGACTGTGCTGCCGGTTCCGCGCAGGCCTGGTGTTCTTGTTTCTGCTGCCGTTTTAATTCGCTGCCGTTTTCTTTTCTTATTTTATTTTATATTATTTTGCTGAAGCCGTTTACTACTCACAAAAGCCCTGTGTATAGTCGGGCTCCTCGCAATAGCTATACGCTGTATCATAAAGGTTCTTTATTAAGTATAAATCGACGCTTGTGTGATCAGGAGCATAAGTGTAAAGTCCACAGCATCAATAAAACCAGCTTTCTAATGCAGCCGTGCTTCACGAAATTGTCTCAGCTTGGCGATCTCAGTCCCAGGGTGAACTGTGCAATAATTCTCGGTGATAAGAGCACGGTTCTTACGAATTTCCAATAAGATTCCTTTTTTTTTTTTTTTTTGCTACAGAGAGGGGAAGGCGATGTGGGGCTGCATTAAGGATTGAGCGTTGCCAAATTCGGCCGGCATTTGCCCCGACCTGGTCGATACATTATACCGGGTGCGGTATAATATGAAGCACGCGTCACAGCAAAAAATGCATATATATAAGGCTAAATATAGCACAGAGATCGCGGCGGCGTTGAATTGGGCGCTACACCCGCCCAACGGAAAGGGTCGGAATGTGCAAATTATACAGTGCGTTTCGTTTCGGAACGATAATGTTGCGATTTTACTTTGATTCTATATCCTTTCACGCACTTTGTCGGTGTTTTGTTCGGTGCCCCTTCTAAACAGAGCCAGTATCGACCAGTCTGAGTGGGGCTTCGTGTGATAGCAATATATCTGAGAAAAATGGATTATACCGCATAGTGCGAGCAGAGACGGATTTCGGAGTCACATTATATGCCGACCACGCCTTGTCTGTCAGAAAACAACAAACAAACAAACAAACAAACAAACAAACAAACAAACAAACAAACAAACAAAAGCTCATCGCCCAAGCACTCCGCACAGATGGATAACCATCGAAGCTCAAACGTGCGGGTCTCGGTGTTTCTCACTGGCTTTTCGATGTATCGAAGTGTCTTTTATTGCAGCTTTTGATGTCTCTATCGCGTTTTGCGTTTGGTGACGTTACTTCAAGGATATGTAGAACACCTGAAGGATTTTACGGGTACGATTCATGTCGCGGTGGATGACATCGATATGCTGATTGAACCGGAACAAGAACGATAGTGCAATCGCGGAGATGACCCTTAGAGGTGGCGTACGCTATAGCATTAGTTCTTTATTATAGTTTCTGCTCACTCACGGACTCAGAGGCCGCTGCGTTTTCCCACCTTCTAGCCATATGCAGCTTCGCTGTGAATCCCGTTGTCACAAACTACGGCACATCGTGTTGACACAAAATGCAGTCATGTGCGAAGCACATACGATACATAAACACAATTTCTGCATACATCAATCCAGAAAAGGGAAACAAACACACAGATACAATGTTCCATTCTTCTGTATGAAAGTGAGGGACAGGAGACGTCGGCCTCTCCTTTTTTCATTTCGCTCGCGGGGCCTGGCAAACCTCTTGCGAGTTGTGTGTGTGAAGCGGTCGTGAAACAGTTCGTACAAGCGCACTTGACTTCCTCGACATGGTTTTGGGAAAAGGTGCGCGCGTCTGCATCCTCGGTGCAATCCGTGCGTGGCCATCATGTGCCCGTGGCTATGACGACGCCCTTGCCTTGTGTTTCACCGACGAATAATCGGCACGCGTGTTCTTCGTGGAGGAAGCGCGAAACTTCGTGGTTGCCCTCGAGCGTCTGATGGCTGTAACACCTATACACTAAAAATATCGCCCGCCGCCGGGGAACCGAATCAAAACGACCTGGTTGTGTGCACGGTCGCGGGTTTTCTTTCGAATGTCCCGCGACAAAGCTATATAGTCAGGTCAGTGTATATAGGAGAATGGTGGTGTATTTTGGGCCGCCGCGAGGCACCCAGCACGGTGTCGTTAGTATGTAAGTCCGAAAGGTCCTGAATGTCGGCGACTTCGTCCGTCTCGTCCGTGCCACGGGGGGTGTTTTTCTTGTCACCTGTCTAACTTATATATTGAAGGCAGGCCCGTAGGCAGGAATCTTTTTTCGGGCGGGGGGGGGGGGGGGGGGACCTGTTCAAGGCCTTGAAAAACCCGTATTTTCATTATTTATTATTATTCAGTATTTTCATTATTTTCGGTAAAACACCCCCTCAATCCGAATTTCAGGGGGGGGGGGGGGGGGCTAGCGCCCCCCCTCCCCCTTCTGGCTACGGGCCTGATTGAAGGGCTGAACCCGATTGTAAGGCATGTTTTTTTTGTTTTTTTTTCTGTTTCTACATACCTTCTTTACTGAAGGAACGTATAAACCTTGTTTGCACGTCATCTTGAAATGGCCATCCTTCTGCGATAAACGCTGTACTCTGAGAGCTGTATGTGTAGACTCAGCCAGAAAGACAGCACACACATGCACCACTCGAACGAAAATGCACCTTTGCTAGTGCACTTTTTTTTTATTGTATGAAATTTAGGAGATGTTGGCGCTTTTGTATAGCACCGGCTACTCCTTTTCACGGGTTATGGGGTATGTGAAAAGCACAGCAATGGGAAAAATATTCATAAAGAACAGCTAGGCAGAACACATAAGTCCATTCACATAACAACACGAAGAATAACACGAAAGACTGTCCCGTCACATGACACTATAGTTCACAGAAAATGCAGTTACACGAACACCATATATGCTGTAAAAGAACATCACGCAACGTCCAGTCACATAGCAGCACTCCAATTGAGAAAGTCCATTCATAGGGACGCAGAATGAGTTCGCACATTGAATGCATGAACCTCTAGATCAGGGGTCTCAAACTCACCTAAGCCAGCGGGCCGCTGTCACGCAATTTAGTCCCGCAAGGGCCGGGGCAGTGCATAAGGTGAGACGGGGGGGGGGGGGGAGGGGAGGAGGAGGAGGAGGAGGAGGGAGGAGGAGGAGGGATTTCTACAATTTGCCTGCAAACGCTGCCATTTGAATGAAACCTTTCCCATATCTGATATTCAGGTCATTTCTGAAGGACATTTAGCGCCAGGCTTCCAACCACATGTCGATACCGATCTCCAAAATGACTCAAATCTGGACGCCGATTGTGAAATATACTTTTATTTCACGGTGATGTTTCAAAACAAGGTGAATACGTGAGATGCCTCACGGAGACAATGCCTTACACCAGTCATGTCTGTGGCTCACGAACATACTTGATCAGCAAATTAAAAAAAAAAAATGTAGGGCTAAGACAGTCATGTCAGGGCCACGGGCCGCAACCGAGAGCCTCGCGGGCCGCATGTTTGAGACCCTTGCTCTAGATAAACTTGTGTGCGAATACTTGTGACCGTAGGCGTGCGCAGAGTTCCCGTTCAGGGGGGAGCGAAGGTTCCTCGCAGCGCCCACTCCTCCCTATTAAGTCAATCTATGGGGTAGATTTTACGCCCCCCCCCCCCCCCTCTTAGGGGACTAGGAGGGCGCCCCCCTCCCCTAGTCATTGTATGGAGCAGATTTTGCGCCACCCCCCCCCCTCTTAGGCGACTAGTGGGGGGGGGCACTCCCCCTGCCCCCCCCTCGTGCGCACGCCTATGCTTGTGACTGTTAGCGTGCGTACTGCTGGTGTGGTATTCACACGGCCGCTTTATTTCTCTTTCTCTTTTTACAAGTGTAGGGTAGTCAACCGGGCATAGTCTTCGTCAGCTACATTCGCTTAACTTATCGGCCCCGATCTGTTTTAATGCGTTCGCATGCATGCTGTTCTCGAACCTTCGTTTCTGTTTGCGCTGCACTACTGGTATTGAATGGAAAACTAAGACATAATATTTCTCGAAACTTGCTGTTTAGTGAATGACCGAAGTCACTGTGCTGCTTAGAAAACGGCGAATTCCTCGTCATGAGGCTTACCGTTTTAACTGTTATAGTAATTTATGCCAGAATCGCGGGTTCAGCAACTGAAGACAACGTATAGACGTTGAATATTTTAACAACATATTTTATTTTAACAAATGTGCTCGCTCTAATAAATATACGCATTGCACGTGGAAAAATATTCCTCACAAAAGCGTCACCGCTCGATCCTATTTTTTTCCCTCTTGTTTTGTGCTGCCGGAGGGAGATACAAGAATCCAAGGCTGCAAAAGAAACGCTCTGAAAAAAAAAAAAAAGAAAGAAAAAAGTGTTCCCGTAGCAGGAATGTCGTACAGCTGGCCGATCGCTTCGGCTTCGCTGCGGAATGCCGTTCCAACTCGGGCATTGGCTTTGTAAACAATTCTCGTGCTCATTTTTTCTTCGCCTCTTATTTTCTGTCTATTTCTCTCCATCTCTCGCGAGAGAGAGAGAGAGTATGCGTACTTTATTGGCTTTTTGATAAGGTCGCCTGGCACAGTATAGATCATGGGGCACTCAGTTATTCTTAGTTAAGCTATTCTTACTATGGGCGTTTATTCTTACAATGGGCTTTGCCACTCAGAAGCAGCTTTAGTTTTTCCAAAAATACCTTCTTCTGTTTTTCGCTCTCTGCATGCCTCTCTGTTCAACCATAATTTCACTCGTTATTTCAGCGTCTTTTTGTTAACGCGCTTCTTTTCTCGCGTTTCTTTTTTTCTAAAATATTTTATCAATTCGAATATCTCTTGAGAACCTCTTTGCTCATCCTTTATCTTAAGCCTCCGCCCCCCATTAAAAAAAAAATTATGTATACATAGACGCTTCTCCATCATTTCAATTAGCAACGTGCGAAGGATGTTTGTAGTGCGTCCCGCGAAATAGACGCACAGTATATACACACAGGCGGCGACGCAAAAGCGTGGTCAGTCTTGCAGTTCCTGTCCGATTGTTGTGCATGCTGTTACGCCGCGCCTGCGCGAAAACCTCCTTCATAATCATATCCGCGAAGCGCGGAGCGTGGCGGCTTTGTGGCCAACGCAACGCGAGGTTTTGCCGCGTTATTGTGCGCGCTTTTTTCTTCCTTATTTTGTATATTCTGCGTACGGCGCTGCCAACGTCGGTGGTCCCGCACAAAAGGAGCGTTGGCGCTGAATACGAGGAAGTGCGCTTCTTCCGGCCTCATCGTCTGTTGGTCACTCAGTGGCCAGCGGCAATTGCGTCAAAATGAATTCCGCTGGGCAAGCCTTAACGGCCGGCGGCGGTGAGCTATGGGGCTGTTATGTTTGCTGCCCCTTTGTGTTTAAATGGGGGGTATACGGCCGTCTGCGCGGTGGCTGGTGAAAGTGTATTGTGGGTGCGTGTTCTCGGCGGCCTTGTTTTGGGGGGGGATGACTGCTGTAGTTTCACCGGCGGCTGCTCGGTCACGCTCGCTCGTAGCATTTTCTTTTCTTTATCCTTTACGCCATTCCTAGAGAAGGAAAACAAGTGAAAGTACTTCTCCCGAACTGAACAGAGTTTTCTTCCGCGCATGGTTTCGGACTGGAACTAGTCCGAAACACACCGCGCGAGAAACGATGTGTCATCCTATATAGCAGAGCATTTCTGCTCGCAATTCCTGCTCGCAATTCCTGCCCGCTATTCTATATTCCACAAAACCTCCGTGTCGCAACGTACATTTTTCTTCTCCGCATATTTCGATGTTGTTGTTGAACAGCCGTCGGCACGCGCTGCGCGCATGCATTTGCGCGCCCGGTCAGACGGGCAGCGACGGCCGGCGTCGGCGCGCGGACGAAACCCACATTCCGAGCGCCGCCTCGCTTCAAGATAAACTCGACGAAACATTTGCGCCGGAGTCGCTTTTAGACGAAGGCCACAGCACTCGGTGTATACACATATACACACGCTTGCCGGTCCTCCCGACGTTGTAGCGGTCGACTCGCCTCGGCTGCAAAGGCCGAATAAAGGACGATGGTCATCTTTTAAAAATAACCTTATATACTACTCGCCCGCACGTCTTTCAAAAGGAACGGCGTTTAGCTGTGCAGCTCATACCGGAAACGAAACGCGCCATATGGGTTCATATCCGCGGAGAAGTGCGGGTATAACCTTATGGCGCCATGCTTCGTTGGCTGCGACCTCTTTGAACGCCATCCAAATGATGGGCACTTGCCATATACCCGCGTTCGTGTCTTCCGCTCTTTACACCTGCCGTTACTCCCATATAGACTGGGGTGGTGGTGGTGGGGGGGGGGGGGGGCACTCCGCGGTCGTCGTAACGCTACTTGTTCCCTTCCTTCCTCACTCTTTTCTACCTGTATACCGCGATGGCTGAGGTGTCCACCGGTGTGTGAGACAGTTATACCGCGGCGCCTTTCTCTTCTTTATGACCGCTTGCCCCTCCCCCTTTAGGCTTGAGCTCATATTTTTTCCCTTTCTTGCTTTGCTCGCTATTGTTCCCCTGGGCGCGACATTTCACCCCGCGCCAACGAGCTCATAAACGTAGCGCGCCCGCGGGGCAGAGGAGAGGCATTGCGGGCCGCGAACGTAAATGGCGCGCGCTATTTTTCTCGCCTGCTTTGCCGCGCGTATCGGGCTGTCGCGCTCTTGGCCGTTTTCTTTTTCTTTCCTAGCCCAACTAACCAGTGAGCGCGGGTCAATTCTTGCCTTAGCTTCGATGTGGTTTCGCTCGCTATATGATTGCTGTGCTGATACAACTCTATACACTCTGTACGGCCGCGTGGACTGCAGCGTTCTTCTACTAGGGTTTATTCTTTCCCTCTCTCCTTGTCACCCAATTCCCAAAAGGGCACGCAGCATCACATGCATGCATGCATGCATGCATGCATGCATACATACATACATACATACATACATACATACATGTACGTACGTACGTACGTACGTACGTACATACATACATACATACATACACATATACATACATACATACATACATACATACATACATACATACATACATACACATACATACATACATACATACATACATACATACATACATACATACATACATACATACATACATACATACATACATACATACATACATACATACATACATACATACATACATACATACATACATACATACATACACACATACATACATACATACATACATACATACATACATACATACATACATACATACATACATACATACATACATACATACATACATACATACATACATACATACATACATACATACATACATACATACATACATACATACATACATACATACATACATACATACATACATACATACATACATACATACATACATACATACATACATACACATACATACATACATACATACATACATACATACATACATACATACATACATACATACATACGGTCGAAACCTTGGCCGACAACTGGCAGAACGTTACGTCGCTATCGGCGACGCCGCTATACCGCGAATCGTTACGTTGCTTTTCAACGTTTCGTTTTTCCGATGCTTGCCACCCAATCGCGCCCGTGGCGAAGGGTCGGCCTTCCTCCTCGGTCAGTCGATTGCTCCCGATGCTCTGGCGTATGTATACACACAGCACACTATACAGAACTGAAGATCGAGCGATCCAGTCCTGCAAGCTGCTATAGCGCCTCTTTCCTCCTTTCCATGTAGCGTTTTTTTTTTTTTTTTTCTTGCGTGAAAGGTTTGCTGGCGAACACCGTCCCGGTCGCCGCCGTATATGGTCCTCCCGTTTTATTTTCCGTTTTGTCGCGCCCCGTCGCATTGAAACGGTGCGGCGAATTGCTCGGGGCGATTCGGAGCAGTTTGTCGCCGGTCTTTCCGCGCGGTGTACGCGAAAATGCGTGCTTGCGCGTGTCCGTGTGTGCGTTGCTTACGCGAGAGGAGGAAAAACTTAAGCTCCCTTGACAGTTTGACCCGGCTGCCGCCGTGGACGCCACCGCGGTAGCGCGCTACTTACTGCAGTTGCCGAAGCTATGTAGTACGGCGCAGCGAAAACGCCGCGAGCGGAAACGCGCGTCCGGCGGTGGGAAGATGGTCGAGATATTAGGAACGGTCGGAGGAGCTCTAAAAAAAACGTGACCCCTCTTTTTCTTCTGTTTCCTTGCTTTTATTTGAGCATCCGCGCGTGTAATGTTATGTTTGGTTCGAGTACTCGCTGTAGGAGTGTGCTTGTCTTTACGCCTTCTTTTTCCACTCGTGTATGCGATTTTGGTCGGCGACAAACAGATCTAAGGAGCACGTGGAACCGTATAACTTACAAAGTGATGAGCGGCGCGTATGTGTCTGAAGCGCGCCACGCAATACATTCACTGTGGCCGCTGTATTTTTGGCGAGAGGGGACGAACAAACTTTAACGGTAAATGTCACCAGGAAACACGGGTCAAAAAAAAAAAATAATAAGTAGTGCACATTTCGAAACTGTATCGTGCCGCCTCTCTGTCATTGCCCAGTCTTTATTATATTTATTTTTTTTGTCTTCTCGAAAGCAGTCTCTAGATCTGTACTGCATGCAACAAACAAGCTCTTCGTACACGGGAGCTTCCCTCGCACAATTGTAGATCGTTGTTCCAAAGACGCCCACGAGATGCAGGATCTCTAGCGGCCGTGCCGGTGGCTGGCTGGCAACAGAAAACGGCAACACACCACCTTGACGAGTTGCAACGGCAGGCTGCGTGCGCCGCTGTCGGGACGCACGTCTTCAAAAGCGGCGTCGTTCGTTGTTCCGCGCGAAGAGTTGAAAAGCCAGTTTTTATGACGACGATTGCGCGCTCGCTCGCTCGCGCGGCGCTCTGTGGGACGTCCCGCTGCGGGACACACAAAACATCGGGGAGGCGGCTCCGCTTCACACGCGGTGTTTCGGTCGCACCTCCCCCTTCGCCTTTGAATACTGCTCCTTGTCGTGCGGTTGTTTGGCGCCGCCGTTTCTACGGGTGTGTGTGCATGCGATATTTAAGCACGACCCGTGCCACCCTCCTCGCCTGCCTGTACGCGAGAGGTGGAGAGAGAGAGAGAGAGAGATCGCGTGTCAAGGGTAGCACGCACGACATGGCGATCGTGGTGCTTGAATAGCGTATGCCCTGTATCGAATTCGCTGGCTATATTTGTTGCGCGATCGGCCGAACGCTTGTTGCGAGGCGCCGCTGGGGCCTGTTGCGAGTGCTGTTTTCTCGGGCAGGCGAGTTTTGTTTGTTTGCGTCGTTTAACATTGCGTGTCCTCGATTTTTGGTTGTTGTTAATTGTTATTAACGTATATTTTTTTAGTAGCGTAGAGCGAATGGTTTACATTTATTTGCTTTGGCCAGTGTCGGGTATTCTTTTCGCTACGTTAGGGGCGAGGCGGATGAGTTTTACGCCACGGGGAAACGGTTGGCGAATGCGACGGCGTTTGCTTTGTTAGTGAGTTTTAGCACTGCGTACAGCCGGCGTCTAGTACGGTCTAGTACAGTCTAGTACAGTCTGCCACTAGGTCTAAGAAAGCTTTTAACTTCTCAGCAACTTATAACTGTATTCTGTTGAACTGCGCAGTGCATGTTGTTTGAGCGTGTCAGAACATGCCAGCAATATAAATTCGAGTCTGCCTGCCCAAGCAGCTGGAATATTCAGCTGTTTCTTCTCTCTAGTGATATCTAAAATTTTGACGCGTACTATACGTAGCGTCCGTAACGCGTTTGCGTATACACGCTGCGTTTCGCGTAGTGCGCATGAGCGGAAGTTCGGCGCATGCGCTTTATGCGAAACGCGGCGCTGTTACGCACATAAAGCCGTTACGGACTTTATATCCGTACGCAGTACTAAAACGCTCTAGTCTTCAACAAAACGGATTGTCAATATTCTGCGCGTGGCCGTCGTACAAGATTCGCGTCCGTGTGTCGACAAAAAGTAAGA
Source organism: Rhipicephalus appendiculatus (assembly GCA_030522465.1). Classification (NCBI taxonomy): domain Eukaryota; kingdom Metazoa; phylum Arthropoda; class Arachnida; order Ixodida; family Ixodidae; genus Rhipicephalus; species Rhipicephalus appendiculatus. The sequence goes on along the minus strand of JALIZH010009634.1, from coordinate 45,916 downwards.
TAAAGAAGAAACAAGAAAAATATGGAGACGGCTCAGCTGGCGTTGTGCGGTATCGCTGCTGTCGTATGACGTAGCACTGCGAGACACTGGAGAAGGCGAGACACCGAAACGGCGCAGCGCCTGCAAGCTGGAGAAGAAAGCCGACAAAGCGGGAGAGTCGTCGACAGCACCAGCGCGAATACGGACAGCGAAATCGGCACCGTGCAAAATCGTAGAATGCGTCGAAATGATACGAGTCGGAGGAAGAACGTCACCGTCTGCCGTCGCTAACGCCTGAGGAACGAGCGGACAGGCGTCTGTACAGCAGAAACGCGAATACCTGTCCCTATATGAATGTGGCGGTCTCACGAATTTTTTGGGTTAGAATTACGTGAGTTTTATAGATGCCTGCTTACCGGCACGTGCCTGCGTGCTCTCTATTCAGAGCCAGAGCCGTATATCCCCTTTCCGAAGGTGTATACTGCTCTGGTCACACCTGGCGATGGCGCCACTAAACACCTTTATTTCTTCCTCTTTCATTAACCTCTCTCTCTCTCTAAACACTACGTATTATCATCATTACTGATACGTGCGGTGTCCAGGCGTGAGGTGTTGCAGCTTTAAATTGTCAAGTATATAGACTTTTCTGGGGATTTGCCGTGAACAGTTAAGATAAATGCACTATGCTGCCAACGCGGCTCATCCGATATCGCGTAGTTTTTAGTAACTTCTCCGTGTTCTTGATGGAATATTCGGACAATATCCGCCCAGCGACCATGAGCGGAAATGAAGGCTTTGAGAAATAGCGTGCAGAAACCCGTCACTTGCGAATGCGACTATTTATGTTCCCTCTACTTTGATCTCGTTGTTTTCGGTCGCGGCGGCTGTGCTCGTGGCCGTCGTTCAACACGATTTATTAAGGCGAAAGCCTTAGATGACTCACTAAACGGGAAATGCGTGTGACCGTCGGCAGCGACCGTCCCGAGGCGTCGGGGACGACGAGTGATGCAAAAAACCATCGTCACGTGATGACGTGACCATACGACGGCATCATGAGGTCATTATGACGTCACAAATTCTGGCGTGACGTCATGTGACGTAACGACGCCGTTGTAGCGCCCTCCTTTGGGCGGCGAACAAAACCGGAGAGCGCGCGGCCTCAAGAGAAGAAAATGAAGACTGGCGCTTCGCAGTGGCGCCTGAAGCCACGGCTCGTGTTCCCTGCTCTTTTATGCATCTTCTGAGAAGAGAAAGAAGAAGGCTTTCGCCTTCCAGTCGTCTTAGGTAACAGCTTCTCCAGAATATAAGCACCTCTTATTTCCCTGGCGCAGCGATTTATCTAAGTCGAGAATAACGGAAGTGGCCATAACCAAATTTCGTTGTCGCGATACCCCCCTAAATTTTTACCTGCATAGAGCAAGTTCAGTGCCTTCCCCTTTGCGCCTCCTTTGTAACGAGGAGGAAACCATTAGTCATTTCTTTCTATCCTGTCGCCGGTTCACGTCATTGAGGAAAAGATTCATAGAACCACCTCTTCGAAACCTGGGTCTGGAGGTATCAGAATCAGTTATTTTTTCTTTTGGCGCCTCTACCCTGGCCTACAGCCACACAGATGTTTTCTATGCCATTGAGAAACTCATCAGTCAGTCAAAAAGAGTATCTAGCTAAATTCTTCTTCTTTAAATATTTCATTACCAATAATTCGTACCTCAATTCATTAAATTAAATAACTATAGCTTTTACGAGTAATACATTACAGAAAGTACTGGAAAAAAAATTCACCTACTACTCGGCCAATCCCCTGCATTGGGTGTGCCATGATGACGAGGAGAAGAAGAAGAATGCGCAAGGGACCCTGTGGGTTTTGGCAGTTACATGTATGTAGCATATAGCTCTCCTAATGTAAAGTACAGAGTGCTCTAAATCGTGAATTTCGCAACACACATCCCTTCAGTAGAGTACTGATACTCACTGAATGGCGGTATGTACTGTACAGTAGACACGCACACACACACACACACACACACACACACACACACACACACACACACACACACACACACACACACACACACACACACACACACACACACACACACACACACACACACACACACACACACACACACACACACACACACACACACACACACACACACACACACACACACACACACACACCCACCCACACACACACACACACACGCACACACACACGCGCGCGCGCGCGCGCACAAATATATATAACTTCTGTATACAGACTGGTACCAGCTAGACATGTTAAGCTCCACCCTCGAAACCACGGTGCGCTTGTCCGCCACATCTGAAAGTGGTGCTATAGCGGATTTTCGTTCGAGGCGCAATCATATTCTGTCTGGTAGTGAAAATAATATTCACGTAGGAAATTGAGTTACCATATTTACTCGATTCCAACGCGACGACAATTGTAACGCGAGGGGTGACCTTTCGTTGCGTCCACGAAGAAAAGACAGTAAAAATAGCAGTATTTCGGTATTCTATTTTAACGCGCGGGTCGACTTTAGGTAGCAAAGATCTAGAAAAAAAAAAAAAAGCTGGCGCTGCGTTTGAGTAAATACGGTACTGTTTTTAGACGAAAATATGATTTTGGCTGAGTACTGATTGAGTCAGTTTCTGCGAAAATTGGTTGATACCTTCAAGTTTTCTCTCAGAACCATTGATACGAATATGTCTTTCTGTCATAAAATTCGACTGTCTTCAACTCGATCGTATAGATTGTGCTCGAAGCCACGAATATCCACAAACGTAGTTCTTTGGAGCATCCTTGCGAATTGTCACTGCCAATTGTAAATGCGAATTGTAAATGAGTGGCTGCTCATTTACATGCGCGAGTGGGCAATGTCACGGGTGATTTACGGTAAGAACGATCCCCAGTGCTTCGCCCACTTGTCATGATTCATTTCGTGGAGATGCGTAGATTTTTTTTCGGCTCCGTGTAGCCTGGAGCCGCTTTGTCGCAAGACAAAGTTCAGCAAATGTTTAGCAGTTACACTTCGCCACCCTAACCTTTTTAGGCTCACCAATTCAAATCGGCTCACGAAGTTTACAACTATCTATTCTTTTATCCTAAACAAATGCCAAAACACAAAAATAAACAAAGCCACAAGTGCTTCCGAAGCCTGCAAGTACGAGTGGTGTCATCCATTGGTGGATTTGGAGTGGCCGACGAACTCTGCGCCGGAGCACTCCACTCTGGCGGAGGGCAACCGAAGGGAATCTACCAATGGGAACACACGCGCTCTCGCTGGAGCAAATGGCAGGGTCAGAATGGAACGCGATGCGCGCGTCTCCCTTTTTGCATTAGTGGGCACGCTGGACACAGCGACGCTACGCTAGCAAAACGCGAGCGCTGTACAGCCCGACGCGACCGGCGTCCGTTGGCGCGCCCACAGTTTGCACCGTTCCAGGGCACAGGGCATTTGCGACTTCCGGTTGAATCCGCCGCTTTTCGCGGAGTAGAAAAAGTTGCTCCGTGGAGTGGATCTCACGACGGAGCTGCTCCGGATTTGCCAATGGAACATACAGGGAGCACTCTCAATCTGCCAATGGAACAGACTTGCTCCGCATGGAGCAGAAAAAGTGTTACCGGAAGTGCTCCGAATCTGCCAATGGATGACACCATAGGCAAATCCGTGTACTACCCATCATTCCCATGGTGGCTGAACGATCGCGGCGCCAGAGTTTCCTCCCCCAATAGTCGCGGGTTCGATCCCGGCCGCGGCGGTCGCATTTCGGTGGAGGCGAAATGGTAGAGGCCCGTGTACTGTGCGATGTCAGTGCACGTTAAAGAACACCAGATGGTCAAAATTTCCGGAGCCCTCCACTACGGCGTCTCTCATAATCATATCGTGGTTTTGGGACGTAAAAGCCCAGATATTATTATTAAAATTCGCTCCATGTGATTGTTGGAAACTCTGTGACTGCTATAAACCGCTCCTTTTCTTTTACACATGAAGGAAATTTTGAAAAGCTATACGGTCTTCTTACGTGCACTGAATGCGGACGCAAGGTGCGTGTGGGCGTGTCAGCGTTATCGAAGTCCACGTCCTGTGAGATTGTCTCATGACGTCATCACTAGTCACGTGACCTTGCACAAATGTTACGACGTGATGGCATGGCCACGTGGTCGAATAGGGCAACGTGAATTGCGAGGCCGGGCCGTGTCACTTTTGAACGTGGGTCAACTCAGCTGTGGAATTGAGAACGGAAACTCCCGTGACTTCATCACTCAGTCGCGTGAGTTGTCTTGCCATCGAACGTTAACGCAAAAACTCGTCGGACCGACGACGGATTTCCCGCTTCCTGGTGCACATAATGTTTTCGCGCTTAAATTCGTAAAACCAGACAATGTCGACAAATCTATACGAGCAAATGCGCGAAATGGACGCTGGCAAGTTTAACCGCGCCATTTTTCAGTGTGTGGCTTATAAGCACACTTACAATATTTTTTAAACCCAAATTTATTTGCCTGCACAGCAAAATTAACGTCTTTATTGAGCCTTTGGCAAGTGCATGTCCGTCGCAGTTCCACGGAAACCCCGTCATGCGGCGTCGAATATCACAGCACGTGTAACGTCTGTTTCCACTCTTACACAGCGGAAACGTTCTTATATGTAACCTCTAACCAAGCCGTTTGAGTTCCCGTTGACTCCTCTTTCATCGTAACACAATAGTTCATATTTCACCCTCTAAAACACGTTGCAGCTTGCAGCGTTGCGCCATCACTTGTAAAATTGCTCCATCTAATACATAGAAATTCGGTATATATGACAGTGTCTGTGGCAGTGGCGTAGCCAAGGGGTGGCACACCGGCCCGTGCCCCACCCCCTCCGAATTTTTTTTTTTTCAGCATGACATACATAGCACAATATAACACTCGACTACATCTGCCTACCCGGCCCCCCAGTTCAGATCAAGGTGGTGTCCCCCCTCACCCCCCCCCCCTCCCGAAAAAAATTTCTGCATACGCCCCTGGTCTGTGGAGCTTTCTGCTGCTGAGAACGAGGTCAAGGGTTCCAGACTTGGGCCCATACCTGACCCGGAGCCCTCCACGACACCGCATAACTGCATGTGCTGCTTCGAGACAGTGAAGAAAACAAATGTCCCCGTTGGAACTTTGCCATTTGGCAACGCGCGCGTTAATTGTGGCGTGCAGCGCGTGGGTCTGTCACCTCGTTGAAATGTTAACGCAGTCATTTTCTCCTTACCAATCTGATCACCTCACTGGGAGCAACCTCTTCTTCGCAAATGAACCGGCAGTGAGTGGCAACGCGCGTTAAATATGACATGCATGCGCATCGCGTGAGTTTGTCAATGGGCTTACAATGGCAAGCCCATTGCGTGGGCTTGTCATATGTGAAGTTGAAACGCTTCTTTTTTTTTTTTTTTTTTTTAGGGGCGAAGCTCCTCTTAGTCTAACCTTGTCACGCGTCAGGCGTAACCGGCCTGATGGTGATGACGCTGCCATCACGGCACAGCACATGGAATGTACCCACTATGCGTCATAACGATGACGCTGATGACTCTGATGACGATGACGATCGCAATTCCATACAACACTTGGCATCGCGAGATGATCTCACATGCATATCGTTCGACCACATGCAACCAACCACCATCCGAGGAACCTGCATCGATCTCGTCTTTGCAAACTTCCCACTACGATCCATCCAAGTATCCCTATCCCTCCACTTCACCGACCATAAAGCCGTTATAATGAAGGCGGAACGGAAGCCACGGCTTATGTAAACGGTAACCACCACGGCTCACGACCAACGAAGAAAACACGGCTCCAGTACGAAAACGGAAACCACGGCTCACGAATAAATAAAATTTCTCAATATATACCCAAAGTGTTTGTCACGTCTTTGATGATGTACTGGGCAAGATTCCCGAAAGATTCACGGTTTTCACCGATGAACCTCCGGAGCTTCGCCCACTCATCATCATTCACTCCGTGGATATGCTGTGATTTTTTTTTGGTAATTGCGAGATAGGCTTGCCTTAAGGCATAATACTTAGGGTGTATATGCGTATTAGATGCGTGTCGCAATACCGGTGTTGTGTATGAAGTGAAGCAGTGTTTTGTGGAACCTGTTATCATTTATCCAGCGGTACGTCATAACTGCACTCTTAAGAGTCATTTGACTCCTTTCGCGTAGTCCTGACTTGCCACGTATGTGACTCTTCAAAGAGGTGCGTCAACTCTCTTTTGGGAGTCATTATGCTCTCTTTTGAGAGTCGTGTGACCCACCAAGAGAGTCAACGTGCCTCTTTATAGACAGTCATATACGTGGCAAGTCAGGACTACCCGTAAAGGAGTCACACATAGTCTTTTTTTTTTTTTCTTAAAGTGTGGTCGTGTGAAGGCCGGCTTGCAGTATAGTAAACACGGGGACTTTCCCTACCAATCTCCTCATCTCACTGGGTCCAACCTCTTCTTCGCGAGTGTCTGTGCGCACAAGCCACGAGCGCGTCTTGTTGCGTGAATTACGGCAATTACCGCCTATGCGCGGCCGCGGCGTTTTGATCATCGCGCCATCGCGATTCGCTCGTGTGCATGTGAAAGCGTTACGCGGGTGTCGGAGGAAGTTGCATAACTGCGCGCGCTCGTGTGCGTGCGTGCGTGCGAAGTGGGGCCGGTGTATAGTTTCTTTGTGCGGATCACACGCGGGGGAGTTCGCTAACGATGCTCCGTGCGGTTGTGTGTAGGACAAAGAAAACGAGCGCGGTGTAACGAGGCGGCAGCATGCTGCAGCAGCCCGACAAGTTCGACCCCTCGTGCGTTACGCGCGTGCGTGTATAGCGCTGCTGCGAGCGGCGAAGAGTGCGCTCTCTTTCTTCGGTGTAACACATGCACGCACCGTCGTGCACGCGTGCTCTTATATTTATTTATGTAGTACTGCGGGTGCACACCTGTTCTCTCTGTGCGCGCAGTCGTTTAGCGGACGCGTCGTGACGAGTGTAATCTTGTTCTTTGCGTATACTTTCGCTTTCTTTTTTTCGTTTTTTTTTTCTATGTGCCGATGGTGCATGGTGGTCGCACTCTAGAATGCGTCGTTTTGTCTTGCCCCTTGTCTGTGTGGCGAGCACATGTAGTGGGCGCGTTGTATTCTTCTTTATTATTATTTTTTTTTGTTCGGAATGCGAGCGCTTTGTTGTCAGTAGGGGCAAGTTATGTGTGTGTCAGGATCTGTTCGTGCGTAAACTTTCACGCCTTCTGTGCGTCGAAGGGGCTTCCGCCTGTGTTGTTCGTGTGTTATGGTTTGTTATATAGTTTATATAGCTTTCACAAGATCATCAATGCGGGCCGAGCTAGATGTTCCCCGGTGTAATGCCGCTCTTTGTGTATTGTGCGTGTGAAAGTGTACGGAAGCATTACGTAGCACGCGCAGTAAACGCCTGAATTGCTCGTGCGTAGATGATGCTCGATGTAACGCGAGCCGTTCCCCAATCGCGTGTATCGTAACGCGCAGCTCCACAAGGTACCCAGCCATACTTATTGTATTCATTATTTCCATCCTAACGATGAACTGTAATATGTAGCGCATATAGTGATTCGGGCGAAGTTTAGCTTACAGGAGTTCTCTGGTTAGCCTTTCGACACGCACCGAGGTCTCAGGTTCGACTCCTAGAAGCAGAGGTCGCAGTCTAGGTCAAACACGCGCGCGACTCGCCAAACAAAGAGGACGCTTCTAAAGCTGTTTCTTTTTTTTTTCTTCCGATTTCCATCTACTGAACGAAATGTAGGGTAGCGAGGAAAAAAGGAATAACATCGGCAAGGGGTCGCCTAACGTGTTTCTTACCAGTGTAACCGAAGGATTTCTGCAGAAACGGATTACGGGAGACTGCGGGTCGCCGCCGCCGGACAGCCACCGCTGACCGTGTTTCCAGAGTGCGTATATCGCATAGCGAGCACGCTTTCCAGCAGTGGCCAGCGGCGGCTGCCGATTTCTCGGCGCGATAGGCGTCGTCACAGGCGGCCCCCACCGCGTGTCCCGGCGCCTCGCTCGCTGCGTTTGGAGGCCGCGAACACGAACGAGCGCGCGCATATGCGCGCAGCACGTGCGCCGCATGCTCGCGCATTGGAGCCCCGCAGTGTTTATGTGCATAAGAACGGTGGCGGCGGCACGCGTTGCGCGTCTACTGACGCGGCGATATAGAACACTCCCCCCCCCCCCCACCCCCCTTGCTGGAGGAGTTCGTCGTTGTGTGTTTTTTCGACGGCGTGTTTTCCGGTTTGTTGTTTTTCTGTGCGGTGCGTGATGTTATAAGCTAGTCGTTTGGCGGCGGCCGGCCGCTTCATTGCTCGCCCGCGTTCCACGGATCGCTTGCTGGGATGCGATCTTCTATACTGATCCTTCTTCGTTACGGGGGCTTTCCGCCGACGGAGATGACCGGTCGCTTCGCGTAACCGCGGAACCGATAAGGACCCAGATGCACTGAAACGAATATATGTAAAGCGACCGACAAATATACGGAGGCTGAAGAAGCAGAAAACCGTGGTCCAACGAAGAACGCCTCGCCTCTTGATTATGCTACACTTCTTTTTGGTTTTCTGCTATTTCGTTTCCAACGGCAACGGTGTCCTGTATCGCCGGCTCTGCGGCTATACGGTATATAGCATAGGTATGGATGTAGGTGTACAGATCTGTTCCGTAGCGTGTGGACGCTCGTTTATCCAGGCGGCTTTGTGGCTTCTGCGGATCGGGTAGGCAGTCGGTGATTAACGTGGTCTCAAGGTGAATGGGCCTACATACACACGCGTGCAACGGTCTAATCTGTCAAGCTTTGTTTACATATGTGCGAATCAACCGGCTCGTTATTTCGTACGTCTTTCCCCTGGTTAAGAGCGTGACATTCTCTAAGTTCTTGTGCCTGTTCGTCCTGAACTACATTGTTCACGAAGGACAATATATTAACCCCTCTTTATTGCTATATTATTATTATTATTATTATTATTATTATTATTATTATTATTATTATTATTATTATTATTATTATTATTATTATTATTGTGCACCGGGCATTAGTGACATATACCTACCTGATATCCTGTCACTTTGACCGCGACAGCTGTAGTACTTCCGATGTGTTCTGAATTAGTCGATTTATCTCAAAAAGCTGCTTCGACCACTTGTTTTTCAAGGCCCAGTTGTTTTGATGCACGCTTCTTCTCCGCATTGTTCTTGGTTGGTTTGTTTGTTTGTGGGGTTTTACGTCCCAATGCGGCTCGGGCAATTAGAGACACCGTAGTGAAGGGGTTCCTGGATAACTTCGACCAGCTGGGATTCCTTAACATGCACTGCTACCGCTCAGTACATGAGCCTCTAGCATTTCGACTCCATTGAAATGTGACCGCCGTGGCTGGGATCGAACCCGCGTCTTCGGGTCAGTAGCCGCCCACCCTAACATCTGTGCCACCGCGGCTGCTGAGAATTGTTTTTCGCGAAGGGAAAGTTCAAAAGCGCAATTGAGAAGAGGCAAGTGCCGCACTGTGTGAATAGCTCGCCCTTGTTGCTATAGGTCAGGGGTCCCAAACATGCGGCCCGCGAACCTTTCGCTTGCGGCCCGCGGCCCGCACATGACTGTCTTCGGTCTACTTTTTTTTTATTTTATTAAGTATGTACGTGAGCTGCACAGGTATTAATGGTCTGACGCATTGTTTTCTTGTATTGTTTTCGTGGGGAACCTCATGTGGTTGCCATGTGTTGAAGCATAACCATGAAAAAAAAAAAAAACTGCATTTTCGAATCGGTGTCCAGATCTTAGTCATTTAGGCGACCGCTATCGACATGTTGCTGGAATCTTGGCGCCAAATATCCTACAGAAATGACCTGTATATGATATATGGGGAAGGGCTTTTGTTTTTTCAATTGGTAATGTTAGCTGACAATTTGAACAAACTGCCCCCCCCCCCCCCCTCCGCTTTTACCTCCTTCCCTGTCCCGGCCCTTGAGGGACTAAATTGCGTCAGTGCGGCCCGCTGACTGAGGTGAGTTTGAGACCCCTGCTATAGCTTAATTGGAATTTCCGTTTCGCGACGGGTTGCAACTGATGAGTGTGCGGTCATTTGACGCACCACAGATCGCGCGAGTTGCTTACCACGAGGTCAGAATGCAGCACGAAGAGATGACGAAGCAAGGTTACCGCTAAAAGAGAGGGAGAGGTGTTGGGCAAGCTGTCGGCCTGTCAGCGCCGTTCAGAAGGGATGTTCACGTGCTCGTATGCGGACGTACGTACGTTGCTCAAAATACCAGCAACAGAGAGCAACAGTAGTTGCGTATGCGGGACAGGCGTTGCGGCAGCCGATGTTTACTACCGGAGCTTTCGTGAGCAGGAGTTAGGATGTACACCCGTGAGCAAAAGTATCCGGACCGTTGCCGTCCGCATACTATTGCTACTATTGCCGTCTGCGCCGTCTAGCTTTCTCGGCAGTAGACGGCTCGCCACTGTAGTTGGCGCAGCCGGAGATTTCGGCGCGCGCTTCCATGGTCCGCATACTTTTGCTCACGGGTGTACATTCGCTGTTATGCGTTGCGTTAGTTTGAAAATATGTGTCCTATAGGGCTGCAGGGCTTTAGTACTCGAGGATGGTCGCGAAGTTATAGGAGTGATGAAATGAAAGGTGAGGTGAAGTATGAAAGTCTCTGTATTCGATCAGAAATACAGGCAACGACTGTGTAAAAAATAAATAGATAAAAAAAAAACGTTTTGCAGGAACAGATGTTGAAAAGGGCGTGTCGAAAAACTAAGGGGAATAGAAGTAGATGTCCCATTCATGGGTGTCATGTTGAATGTAGACACTTTGCGTTCAAAACAGCGGATAACCAACCTTAACCGATATTAACGAAGGTATCAAACATTTGCCAGTATATGCCGGTAGTATGCGAGGAAGTACGGTATAGCTGTAATTAAGGTACACCTCCTCTCTAGACAAGCTGAATTCTTTGAGAATTCCTTCGACATCATTGCGGACATCGTGCCCTGTTCAGGCGTAGGCAGCGCTTCACGAAGGCCGAGCACAGCTCCGGTCCTGTTAGATAACGACAGAACATTGTAATGAAACTTTTCATTAAGTTTGGTTATGAAATACTCGCATAGTTCACACCTTGTTCAGTTACATGCCAGTTGTCGCATTGTCAGGGTGGTTTTTGCCGTAAGAAGGCGTGCGACCAGCCGCTGCACTCCTTTTTGCAGTGTATAGCCGGGTAGTCGAGGAAAAGGCTCAGGTAGACTTAGCTAAAAAAAAAACTTTTTTTTTTCTAAGAAAGCAGCATCTTGTTAAGTAAGACTACATATTGTGACGTCGTCGGGGGATACCCGGTACCGTGATAACACCTTGAGATTCGCGCACGTGCCGTCTTTGACGCCGCTAATGTACGTAATTCTGCCGAGGATACGAGGCTTTGCTGCAGGCGGAAATACATGAAATCCCCAGAAAATGCTTTGGAATTGTAACACGCCAGAAAGAACTCAGATGAGCGGAAATCATTAACTTTTACCCATTGACGTCACCGGCGTCGTAGCTTGAGCGCAAAATCGAAAAACGAAACTTTGGAAGTTATGCGTAGTTCATTACCGCCTTTATGCTCAAACCGAAAAATAAAAAAAAGAAATAAAGCAGGCATAGTCTTTTTTTCTTTTCTTTTTGTCTTTCTCTCTTCCTCCTCGATGTAGCCGTCATTAAAGACAACACGGGTGTCGATCAAGCTTGTAGTTTCGCCTGGTTGGAGCCTGTGGCTTCATTTGAAGTTGGCTTGAAATTTATTTCATGGTACTTCCTGTATCTGGATTGGCGGCTCATTGTGCTTTCAGTGATGCGTATAGGCAACAGGAAGTAGTTAGCAGGTTACAGTGCAGGCCTGTATATTCTTTTCAATCGCCGTAAAGCCGCCATTTAACGAGGTTCGTTTGGAGGCTCTTACTCGCAGTACTCTTGAAAAGACGGGTTGAGCCATGTGTTCTTGAGTTCTGTAAAGACTGCTTAAAACAATCGTATAGTCTGGGAGGAGGGTGGCGTGTTTGTTGTTTTTCGCGGTCTTATAATCCGGACCTTCCCGTTACGGCCGTGTGCCTGGGCTGCTTTAAGAAGCTACGCTGCGTCGGGACGTCAAACACTACCGGAAAAACTCTGTGTATTCGCCATATTTCGAGTTACTAACTCCATTTCGTCTAGACTGCTGGGAGTTTCGATTCGGTTTGTCCAAACTGTATGTCCGAGTTCAGCGGCCATACAGTTTTTGAGATTTGAGAATCTTTGAGATTTATTTCCCAGGCTTGTTTGTCTATATAGCGTGGCCCAATCGCAGTTAGACGACGTAAACGCTTTACATTCATACGTCACACAGGGTGCACTCTCCAAACTGAGTAACATCGCTGTGGCCACTTCTCCTGCTGAGCTCCACGAGAGAACATACTTTTGAGCTATTTGGTTTGTTACGTTCAATGAAGCCGTAGCGCCTAAAAGACAGGGACCAAGGAAAATGACAGGACGTGCGCTTGGTCCCTGTCTTTTAAGCTCACGTCCTGTCATCTTCCTTGGTCCCTGTCTTTTAAGCGCTATGGCTTCACTGAGCTCTATACGAGGTCACGGCTTCAGTCATCAGCAAAATTAGTGTGAGGAAGCATGGTACAACGTGTCTCCGTCAACGTGTCCCTCGCATCTCACCTGCAGTTTCTAAACAATAACCCCTTTCATAGTTCAATTCACGTGTCAGGCTAGGTCGTAGCGTGGAAAGAGAAAAACGCGTCTTCGTACGTATAATACACCTGCTGTTGCAACGTTGACATCCGCGCTCGACAGCTTCGCACGTCTGCTCCGTTCTTTACTGAGTCACGTACTAACAGTATAAATAGAAGCCCACCACAGTCTGGGTCTGTGGCAAAGTTAGTTGAGTTTGGAAAATGGCCGCACTCATCAATCTTTCGCATACGAAGTGTATACTATACATAAAGTTGACCGTGGTTCGAGAATAACACCGACACGTCGTGGGTGCGCCATTCTTATTGGGGCGGCGCGGAGGATTGAAAACGTGCCAGTGGGGAAAGCCTTCTATTCCTGTCACGTAGGAAAAAAAAGAGTATACAGCCGCTCGTTTCTACGCCGCGTGCACCCAGTTGCCACGGCCGGACGGCTTGCCAGCTGGTTAACATCAGAGCGCGCGTGGTGGCACCGTATGCATACACTATATAGACGCGCGGCAGTGCGTGCGGTATGCCCTACGCATATGGACGGCAGGGTTAATCTTTTTCTCGTGTGTCTCACTCGAAGTGAAAGAGGCAGATAAGACGGCTTGCAGCGTGCTCACCGGCTTGCTCCGTGCGGTGGCAACAACGCGACGGCAAGAAAGAACGCGCGCGCGCTTTCACGCAGGGCATTCTTTTTACCCTTTGCTTCCGCGTATTGTCTCTTGATGGACGACCTCGATGGACACACAGCGAACGTGCGTCGAGTGAGCGTATATTGCCGTGCGCAGGCACGAACGACTATTACCGAGCTCTATTGCGGATGGAATGATAGCCTCTCGAAAGTGTCGTGGCTTCTTTTATTTGGGTTATATTTCACTTGTTTACGTATGTTTGTAGTGACTGTACTGTCTTATAGTATATCTGTAGTGCGGCAATTCTGCAGCATCAGCTGCGTGGAGCAATATCGAGGCACATGCATTGTACACATACGGCGAAGCTCATGCAGCCTGCTCGAATATGCATATATGGTGTAGCGGACGGGGACGTAGCCAATTTTTTTTTCCGATGGGAGGGGGGGTGCGGTTGAATCACCATTTATTACGTTTGTGCGTGTATATATACACGTGGCCAAATTTAAAACTATGGTATCGAAGCATAACTTTACTTAAAGGAGCACTGACACAAAAATTTTGCGCCTTGTCTTTTTTTTTTTCTTGCAATAGGTAGCGTATGGCCCACTTATCACGGCTGGAAACCTGGTTTGCGCGAGTGCGTGACGGTTATTTATTTAGAGACGTTTTTAGAGCGCCCAGTCGCAGTTTCGGTTTCAAAGAGCACCGAGCTCGGCAGGAGCAGTTCCGGTGGCAAGATAAACGCAGCTGTCCACGTGACCACGCAAAACTGTGCTGGGCGCCACGCGTGAGCGGGCGCCGCACTGACAGCCAGCACAGCCAGCATACGCAAAGCCGCAGGCAAGGAGGAAGGAATCGCAGGCAGCGCAAGCGCAAGGCGTGTGCCAGCAACCAGCCAACACAAACTCGTGACGTAGGTTTGTTTACCTTGCCACTGCGTTGATGTCGGCGTCGCGGGGGGCTCCGCATCTCGCTCAGTAGCGCGGCATGCACTTTAAAATTGATTTTAAATATGTTCTAGGCTATATTCACCCTTGATATTTCGTAGATGTTGTGTATGGCTCCACATCAATCTATCTTGCTCATTATCTCGCCTTCGAAATTTTGTGTCAGTGCTCCTTTAATAAAAGGGCCAGTTAATTGTGAGGATAATTAATGAACATTGAGTTAATTGGGAAATTGTGAGCAGCTGGGATCGTGGCAGCACCTGGCGGAACGGATCTAAACCACGCGCTTCTTTCTGCATGGCCTCTGAGATCACAGAAAGCCGACGTGCGAGTGCCGCTACCAGACAACTAAGCCGAGGATTTGGGTCGCTACAGAATTTTTTACCTTGTTTGCGTCCACGATTGCGTTACCGAAATTAGCGCTCTTTTCGCATTTTCGGGTCACTTGCAAGGGGCGTTTGTATGGGTGCATGATTATGTTCGTTGCAATTGGGTCATATGTTAATTGTGTATAGTGAGCCTCCAACCAGGCGGACTAATTCGCGTGGTCTTACGGTCTATGTTTACAGACCATGTTCACTAGTCTGTAACCACGGCGATCAGTTTTTTTTTTCTTTTCTTGGAGGTTCGTTACCTGTAGAAATTCCAAGAATATCATGCACCGGGGTGATCGGATCAGAGCGGATCGCTGGGGGGCGTTTATATTGCAGGCTTCGCTGGTTTCGCGAGAGGCGCTCATCGCGAGCTCAAAGGAGCGCGGAAACGGTGTCAAGTCACCAGCGATCGCAGAGAGACTCTTTCAGGCATCTAAAGAATGCCAGAAAAAAAAAAAAGGGGGGGGGGGGTGAAAGAAATCGCGTAAACTTTAATGTACACAAGATACGCTATTTTAATAGCTTCTATTCCTCTCTGGGAACCATTATATTTCAAATATTCTTTGTACAGTACTCAGCGGTTCAAAAGAAACATCATTTTTTTTTTTAGTATACCGACTGGTACGCGCAATTGCTCGCGATAACCACGTCATGTGGCGACGAATCCGGTCTCCACAGATAATGTTTGCTCTTATCTACGCGTTCGAGTAGAAATTACGCCGATATGACCCGAGCTGAAGGTGGTGGACACAAAAGTATGTACGTTACTTAGCCCTAAATTGTCCTTTTTGAATCCGCGATTACTAGCTTTATATTTATGCAAGAAAGGTTTGCGCATTCCATCCTGCCACCGAATCGTTTCTTCTTATCGGACTTCAAGTATTTTTGGGGTTGCTCATATGCGACTCCGCGTATACTAAAACGAGAAAACTTCGTGCATAAACATATTTTCCTTTTTATTTGTTTATTTTTTACGTGACGGGGAAGCGAGTGGGGAGGGTGAAATGAACCGTTGGTGTCGGTATCTAAGGCAGTTATCGAAGCACCTCCTCCGCTTTCAATCGTCGTTGCAAGAGCGAAAA
Source organism: Rhipicephalus appendiculatus (assembly GCA_030522465.1). NCBI lineage: Eukaryota > Metazoa > Arthropoda > Arachnida > Ixodida > Ixodidae > Rhipicephalus > Rhipicephalus appendiculatus. Next base: position 30,173 of record JALIZH010009634.1, on the reverse strand, counting down.
TACCGCACTCTATCGGCACACGTGTGATCATGCATATACTTCATCGGCGCAGTTGTCAGCGACATGGAACCATTTTCTTTAGTTTTGTCTAGCTGTTTTATTTTTCAACTGCATCTCTCTATAAGATCTCCCGCACGTTCCAGGCGCTAATCTCACCACGATTACTATATGAGCAGGGCATGCGAAGCTCAAGAGCCGGACTAACGCCTCACCCTGAAATCTCCGGTTGTACCTTCAACTACATACCGTATTTACTCGATTGTAATATGATTTTAATGCGAGGGGTGACTTTTCATTGCGTCCAGGACGAAAGAAATTAGTCATTTCACTTCGGTATTCGATTGTAACGCGAGGGTCGACATCAGGTAGCAAAAAATCTGAAAAAAAAGGGGAAGAAAAAGCGCTACAATCGAGTAAATACGGTATTCCGGTCAGCGATAGCTGTCCGGTGCCGGCGAACTTGATAGTCCCTCGGCTTCATCTAAACCTTCACGTTCTCTCATATTCGCTCCCTTGCTTCCCGTTGGCACCAACCAGTATTCTATACGCACTGCACGACCTGGCCGCATATGGCGTTTGCCTATCTGTATCTTACATCAAAGTTAGCCACCGAATTACAGAGAGAAGCAGCAGCACTCTGCAGGGCGTGAGCTTCTCGCAATATAACGGCATTGGTATATAAGCGAGCACGTTTCGAATAGCCCCATTCAGTGGGCTTATGATACTGGCACACCCCGCCTTGTGTATGCATAGATTGGCGCTTCTCTCGCGTTACGCAATTTCTCTCGCTGCCGTTTTTAACGTGCTCGGCCTCCAATGGTCACGAGCGGCGGCGCGACCTCAACCTCCATTCCGATGAGCGTTCTTTGTTATAGTCGAGCTCGTATAATATCCCGGTGAGCGCGAATTCTTATCGCGCTCCGGGCTGTACTATAGCTGACTTCGTGACACGAACCTTTTTTTCTTTTCATTAAGGCCAAAATTGTTTCGCGTTGCTTCGTGACCTGCGTGTGTGTGTGTGTATATATATATATATATATATATATATATATATATATATATATATATATATATATATATATATATATCTTTCGTGGACATCGATAGCGCACTGCTTTAACGAAGTGCCCTCCCTCTTTATCCTCCAAACTGTTCGCGCGTATTATGCGTGGTTGCACGCTTATGCTGCAACAATTGGCCACCTATTGGCTGATTGCTTTCTTATTTACGATTCGCTTCGACCGTTACGACACGTGTGACCGTGCATATGTATACATGGACTCGCAGAGCTGTGTAGCATTCCAAGTTTCTGTGTTTCTGCGTTTCATGCCACGCTTCGGTTCGTTTCTTTACATGTCAGATCTCATTTCGTTATCCATTATATCGTGCAATGGGTCGAGCGCTGCGGGTCTTGTAGCCTGACCTTTTTTTTCTTTGTATTATTAATTATATCGCCTTTCATGGGTTTAGCTCATGTATATGAATGACAGCGAAGGTCGTGACTGTGTCCCGCATAGCCGTGCCCGGTGTTATTATTTTCCATTATCGGCCCTGTCGTTAATCACATTTGCCCGCGTGTAATCGACCTCGTGTTCGTTTTGTGGCAGTGAAATGCCGCTGGGCGGCACCAGATACCTTTCTCGCGCCCCAAAATGCCGTTTGTGAGGATCCTTAAGAATAGTCCGTTTGCTCGCGCTTGTTTTAACCTGTGCCTATACTTGCGCGTTCTTAAAAATATGAAAGAAAAAGTTGCGGAATCGTATGTATTCTCTTTCTTTTTGCACGTGAGGTATAACAATATAGCAAGGCAAGGGGGTTTAACGTATTCTAGCTGTTGAGTTCTGGTCATCTATTGCGTGCGTGCGTGCGTGCGTGCGTGCGTGTGTGCGTGTGTGTGTGTGTGTGTGCGTGTGTGTGTGTGTGTGTGTGTGTGTGTGTGTGTGTGTGTGTGTGTGTGTGTGTGTGTGTGTGTGTGTGTGTGTGTGTGTGTGTGTGTGTGTGTGTGTGTGTGCGTGCGCGCGCGTGTGTGTGTTTGAATAAATATATTTAAGAAGAGGTTGGTGGCCTATATACTGTTGCATATGTGTGGCTCTGGCTGCTGCTGTTCTCTCAGATGTTTTCAACAGCTGCAGAATGACACTGTTGTGTTGTCAAATATAGCAAGCTTTCCGAGGAAATTAAAAGGAAGGAACCATAAGCACAATTCTGATGATGGCGTGCAACAGATCACATCTTCAGCGGCATCAGATAAGTTGAGCATATACGCTCGTGTGTTACGCAGTAAGAGCTCAGCGCACTTACCGTTGGAAACGCACCTCGGGGCCACGCCCACACCGTTACATTCTCACATATATGCACCTTCCGGTAATGTGTTAAGAGCTTCCGGTAATCTCTTACAAGCGAATGGTATGTATACAGATATGAGCCATGCTTGAGAACACTGAATGCGTCAGACGCTGTTTGTGTACGACTGCAAGGCTCGTATGGTTCGGGGTTGCGTTAGAGTTTACGTAAGCGATGTCACAGACAGCAGTTCTTCATCACCGTTCTCGTGTGTCAGTACGTAAACGAAAGGCATTTCCTTCGAGCGGGCAAACGCTTATTTACGGACACTCACTGATCATTCCCTCCTTTCGCTGTAATACGCTTATCGGTCGGGCGTCTGTAAGAATGACGCAACGAGATTACAACACCGCAATTGACAGATCTGCGTACGCTTAATACGGGCGTGTCTCACATATAGACTAAGCTATAAATGCCTACACGCATCTAGGTCTCGTATACAAAACAAGCGGCGTGCCCCGGATTTCACGTCGTACGCGCCCACAAGTGCGGCAGCTCAGTGTGACCGGAATACGTAACAGCGGAAAGCGACCGACGCGAAGCCTTGCGGGTATGTGCCACTCTTAACACGTGCATTCTTGCTTCCTGTGTGCGCACTCGTACGACGTAAGTGTATATATCTCGTCGGTGTTGTGCATACACAGAACCTATATGCACGAGCCTCGCACCCGTGTAAATATAACCAGGCGTGTCCGTGGACCGGCCTCTCTGCTTGTATACGGCGGCGCAACGCGTGCGGTGGTTTTGTTCGCGCGCGTTTTATTGCACATTATTGCCCCGCGAGATATGGCGTGAAAGGAAAGGGGGTGGCCGGCTGCAGCTGCAAAACGCCCGTGCGCTGCGTTCAATCAAACGCTGCTGCAGTGCCTGCGAGCTATCGGCAGGGGTGACCCAGAAAACATGGCTCGAGCCGCCGCAGATTGCTACTTTATGAGCCGGTGCACTGCTCCGGCCAGACACTAGCTCGAAGCGCATATATGCGGAGCCCACACGTACGTACGCGAAGGCTTTAATTATGCTCCCCGTGTCTGCACCGAACAACGGAGCAAAAGAAGGATACGGCTCTGAGGGAACAGATAAAAAACAAATGCTCTAGCGCGACCCGGTTACGATCTAGTTGCGTGCACTGAAACAAACACAACGAGAGAGAGAGAAAAATCGAATAAGAACGAGGGTTCTATAGACTGCTGGACTTTGTTCTTTCTCGGACACGTCCTTCCGTATCATTAGTGTTGTCTTTTTTTGTTTGTTTGTTTTTTGCGTTGCAGTTCGCTTACCCAGTTGCGTGTGTCGCGCGGGCTCCGGGTGCTTCGTTTTGCGATTGTGGCGAGAGTTTGTGATTTCCGCTCGAATGGTCGCAGCCAATCTCTCGTTGAACTGGCATGCACTGCTGCGCGTGGGTAGAAAGAAAAAAAAAAGAAAAACAAACCTTAAACGAAAGCAAAATGATTTCGTTGCACAGAGTGCCGTGGCCACGCTTGATGAAGCGAATCCGATCGCGCCTCCAAAACGAAAAAAAAAAAAAAAAAAAAAGCTTTAGCGTGGCTGACCACCCCTTTCCCCCCAGACCGAGATATAGATCCGTTCTCGTCTCACTTCACTCGTTCGATGTCGGGGATTGTGTGTGCGTGTCCCTCTCTGCAGGAGCCACTGCACTCGAGAAAACATTTAGCGTCGCGTCTTATATAGAACCGGAACTTCCAGTCCGCGCAGGGGTCTGCAATGTTTCTTCTGGGGTGGTTGTTGCCGTTCTTGTCTCGCCTTGTCGTCTTTGTTCTGTGCTCGACCGTGGGATTCGACAGAAAGGGAGCGTGTGTTCATGTGGCGCCTGCGCATGCGTGCTGTGCGCATTAGGGCCCCTTGCACGGTCCTGCTGTTTTTTTTTTTTATCTGAAGCGTTATCTTGGTGGTTTTGCAGAATTTTTCGACAGAGTTCCGGCCGTGCACTTATCCCACTTAACTGTTGCCGTACGCATGCCACGGCCCACTCGGGCAATGTTTGCCTTTAGCCGTGTCCCCCAGGGGAGAATTTCAGTGTTCTTGTTGGATCAATAAGGAAAGAAAGAATGCAACTGTTTCAGTTGCCGAGTGGCTATGTACGTGGTGTTGGTGCAGCGTATAGCACGATGTTGAGGGTTCGATTCCTGCCCTTGTAGCATTTATAGATTTTCTGAAGAATACTGGACTTGACAGTAGACTTTAAGAAGACCACTGTGTGTTACGTGGTCATTGTACATACGCATCACCTCTTCCTGTCCCCATCATCATCATCACTCTTTTCTTCCCTTTCCCTTTTCCTCCCCCTGTGCTGAGTAGCAGGCCAGAGCGCACAAGCTCAGGCCGACCTCTCGGCCTTCTAATAAATTTCGCTCTCTCTCTCTCGATTCCTGCAGCCACGGTGGCCGCATTTTCATGGGGGGCGAAACGCGAAAATTGCCTGTGTGCTTAGATTTATAGGCGTACGTTCAAGAAGTTCGGGCGCTCAAAACTAATCCGGAATCTCTATGCCGTGGTATACGGTGTTCTTCATAATCGCGCCGTGGTTTTGGGCGCGTTAAACCCGAAAGCTCCATTTCGATATTAAGAGCCCGAGCGCGGCGAATCCGGGGCTTCGGATTCCGGCCTACGTTTGTTCAGGTGTAACGCCGTCAAGGAAAAAAAACGAAGTAAAACAACAGGTGCTAAGGCATCCGTGTCCATTGGCTGCTTCACGAGCTGCCGGCGGCGTTTAGCGAACATGTTTTCCATACTTACGTACGACGCGCGTTATCTCGAGGTGAACGACACCGCAGTTCCCGTTATCAGCGCTCATGTGTTCGTTGAGTGCTCCCGCGGTTTGTACATACTTACGCGTTGTATACGGCGCCGCGGCCCCAACAGAGTGCCTGGTATGCGTGGAGGGAGGCAGGCGTCGGCCTGAAACGCTGACAAGCTCGCACAAAGGGACTGCCGGCTAGAGCATGCATACATCTCCTCTTATCAGTTGTTGAAGGCTGTTTTGGCTTTTCGTTATCGCGCTAACCGGGATCACCCTGTTGCGCGAACTTGTGTTCGAATATTGTCGCGCATGCAGCAGTTATCGCTTCACCGTTTTCGAACACTATACATGCACTCGCGGAAGTGCGCAGGCTTATACGTGTCTAGGTGTGAGTACGGCACGGATAACCCACCTGTATGGCGGCGTGTTTGTGTGCCGTTAGACTATCCTTGACAGCCGCCATTACGCTAAACGACCGTGGAAACCCTGCTAAACAGATAAGAACTCTGACGTTTGTGTTGTTCTGTTCTCTTGTGTATGTGTATTCGTGCCAACCTCTTCTATTACGGACACGTCTTCATGCGCTCTGACAGACTCCCTAGCTTCACAGTCTCTCGTTTTTCTTGTTTTTATCTGCTATGGATATCTGTTTGTCGTGGTTTTGGAGCTAAAGTTAGCTAAGCGGAGAGATTTCCTCGGTTCGACTACATTAAAAGCTCGTTAATTCGTATTTCGCGGGACCGGCAAAAAAAGAAATATCAGAATTAACCGAATGTCGAAATTATCGAAAGTATCAAGCAAACAATTAAGAAATGTCTGTTACGTCAGTACACTTTGATTTTCTTGATGAATACGTAAATCCCGTACTTGTTCTGCATCAAGAGCACTGTGAAAGCCGCAATTTCCGTCATCCTGCAACTTCGTTCTCAACGTGACGACGGCGTCCAAACGTCCGTATATATCTAGTCCGGAAACTTGCTCCGCACCCCTCCCTTATTAGGCACCTACTCCAGCACCAGCTCCAGCGTGTGACGATTAGTGTTTTCGCAGGTAAAATGGCCGGAATCTAATAGTTCGTCCAGCGCGCGATGTATTGCAAACGAGTTTTATGCCAACATGCTGGCCGCGGCTGAAAGCTCTTCATCTTCAACAGCTTCAGCCATGTTGAGTTTTGTGACATTGCGCGCGCATCGCAACAAGTTTAGAACGAAGCTGCTGAGTGCCGGATCCGCATGTGGACAAGACTGTGGTCAACAACTGATGAAAATAGTGATGCTCACAGCGCCACCTCGTTTCTGGTGTCTGCGAACGCTGTTTTTGCTCTTTCGCGTCGCACATTTGCGGTGCTTCGCGCTCGGCGAGCTTCGAGGATACACTACAATGCAGATTTATTTCCAGAAATAAAAGGGTTCTTGGGGATACCATTGGCTAAAAGCTGTTGGATTGTTTGAATGAACCAGGTTGCGGCCAAAGGTGACCGAATTAACGAGATTTTGGTGCCCTTAAATAATGCATTTGTTGGCCGGGGCTAAAAAAACAAGTCCGAATGATCCAATTTTCCCAGTTAACGAGGGTCGAATTAACGAGCTTTTACTGTTGTAAGCCTACTTTGTTAGGGAAGCCGGCCGCTCTGTATGTCGCTGCAAATGTTTGTGCTGTGTGCGAACTAACAACACAATTTCTAAGAAATAACAATTTAGTATACGCTAATACAATTTGTAATAACAAAAAAAAATGTTTACAAGCACAATGTGCTTGTAAACATTTGGGACATAAAACCCCAACAATTGTTATTATTATCGTTTTGATTTATCTTTATTTGATTTATGATTGATTTTGACTCTGTTTATTCATGTACATACAACACAAATACATTGTACATTCCTTGGGCACACAGCCTTGTCGGCTATAGGTGGCTTGTACCGACGTCACTGAAACTGCTATGTTGGAGTGCCAGCACGATGGGACCAGTGGAGATCAGTGGATGGGAGGCCAAGTTTGTTGTGATGCCACGTTAATGTTATCAGTAGATTGAAAATAGGTTCTTTCCTTATTCATGCACGGACGCCAATAACGTTCCGGTCCGCGTCGTTATCACATTGAAGCAGGTCAACCGCAACGTGATTATGGCACCTTTACGTCATCATAACCGTCATGTTGGTGTGCCAGTACCTTAAGAATCTTCTTCCGTGACGTCATGACGGGGCTTCGTCCATGACGGGGCTATGTATAGTCTGGTGTCTACGGAGGTGAGAGTATAAACGCGACAGACATTGGTCATGAAGTCGATTCCCAGCAAAGTTCAGAGTAATTTGCAAAATACGAGATACGCATTTTATTAGTTTCGCTGAACAAAGTCAAGAAAAGTACGCTACGTCAGATATATAATGCAGAATCTTGTACAAAAGCTCAGAGAAAGTCAAGGAGACAACTTTTCAAGCGGCTTAAGCATGAATCTTTTTTTTTTCTCAACGACACAGAAGTTTTCTCCCGGTGTTTCAAACGTCCCGGCGTTTCATTTGCGCTTGGCTGGCTCATCAAAAAAACAGGGAAAGTACAGACGTGACGGCAACGAACCGCCGAGTCTCGCGTGCGGAGCTGATGCGAGGCATTTAGTCATGCTAAACACGGACACACAGCCAGCCACGATATGCGTCGTGGTCATCGGACGGGCGAGAAGCGGCGCGAAGGCCGCCCACCCAGCCTTTGTTTCCGTCCTCAATTACACCTGCGGCGTCGTCGTGTCCTTAACCTTGCCCCGAGTGGCGATTGCGCCAGGTGTATAGGACTGTTTCGCAGTACTTCGGTGCATCCACGTCGACCTTCACCCTGTGTTTAGGGGCCATCATTATACGAGGAGACACGCGAAGGGCTCGCGGGAGTTCACTCGGCTGGAGTCCGTGGAGGAAAGCGATTGTTAGGTATGGTAAGCTTCGCGGAATGACAGAGGCGGCCGAGTATTTTTTTTTTATGCAGTATTTTTGTTACTGTATTACACGAAGTTGCGTTCGATACTTCGCGCCGCTCACTTGTTCGTCTAATGGATTTCGAGGGCACTGCTGTTCCGTTATGTATCTGTAAGTGCCGCCGTTTTCACGGAGTATATATAACCTGTCGAGTGAGCTTTCCCCACCTTCTGTGTCACTAAAATTTGCAGATTCTCGCATGCATTCGCCTAAGACGACGCGAAGGCGAACGTCATCTTCACGATCATCTTTCCCGTCATCTTTCCCGTAATCTTCCTATTCCTTAGTCGATTGCATTGATCCGCCACCCCCTCTCCCGAAGCCACGTGGTCACGTGACACTTTTGCTACCATGTGTGCTGTCGCCGACGGCTGACACCGCTGGACGGTCACACTGTAAGAAAGAAAGCAAAAGAGTATGTGTTACTCTTTTCGGTAACTCCTGACTCGCCGCGCATATGACTCCCTTCAAAGAGACAGGTCAACTTTCTCTTGGGTCCGACGACTCTCCGACGAGAGTACAATGATCTCCTGAGAGTTCGCCTGTCTCTTAATAAAGGGAGTCATACACGTGGCAAGTGAGGAGTCACAAAAAGGAGTCGCGTGACTCTTTTTTTGCTCCTTACAGTGCAGATTCCGCTTCTCATGAGCCATTTAAGGCTTTCGCCTCGTTAACAGACTGAGCGCCGAAAACACGACCATCAAAATGGCACACATAGAGGACGGCCACTTAATTTCAGTTTCTTGAAGGCAGTAAGTTCATTCTTCAAAGCGCATGCGGAACGTTCATGCACTCTCACGTCAGTGCTAACAAGTACTTTCCAGACAGCGCATTTCAGAGCCATACGAACTTATTAATGTGCTGCACGATTTTCGCCTCCTTCTTTTAAAAATAAAACGCGCTCTTAAGTCCAAAAATGAGGATAAGGTGCATTTAAGCGCGCGCGCGTGGATGTAAGTCACGCTTCGTGCAGTTACGGTTCCGATCCTGGGACCAAAAAAAAAAAAAAAAAAAAAAAAAAAAAAAAAAAACTAAAACAAATCTAAGTTACCTGCGAAATCTTAGAAATGTCTTTCCCAAACAAAGAGAGGTAGGAATTATCTGGAACATGTTTGGTTGCCTCTGAAATGCGTTATCTGGATACTATTGTGTTTGTAATTGATCGCGCGTCCTGTCCATGCGGCATTTTTTGCGGTCATGTTTATGGCGCTATAGAGCGTGCACCAGCAGCAAGTGCGCCTGAAATATATATATATCCCTGCGTTGTTGACTGCACCGACGTTGCTTTCTTATCCATTCCCACCTCTTTCATTCATTCCTTGTTCTTTTTTTCTTGGCCCCACACCGTAATTTTTCCCACGTCACGCGCCTCTCTCTGTGCCACGGCCGCTTCTTCGGCGAGCCGCGCACGTACTCTACGGCGTCGATTAGGTGAGACACGTACGCTGGCTTGAGTCATCTCGGTGGGGTACGTGGCTAACTGCCGCACTTTAGTGCTCGGCGGGAGCTGGGCGGAGAGCAAAGAAAAAGAACTCTAATATTGGCTGTTGCGGAGCGGCCGCGCAAGACTCTCGGAGAAGGAACCGAACACAATCGGCAGAGGCAACCTGCCGGGCAATCTCCTGATCAACGGAGGATGTGTGCTCCCGCGAGTGATTCTTCGAAGTAGAAGGAGGAGGGGGGGTGAAGGAAACAAAACAGGGTGTTCGCCCCCCCCCCCCCCCCCTCCCCCCCAAGATTGATTCTGCAAGCAGGATGCGTTGTCGTTGGGTTTGTTTGCCCGTCTCTCTCGCTCTACGAACCCCAAGCACACCTCGCCGTTCTCTTTGTCGTTTACGTCACAGATCGTCGGCTTCTGTGTGGCTGCGCTTCTTGTGTGCCTGTGTGGTGGTGCGCCACTGTGCGTCGCTTGAGGCTTGCTCCTTGTGTGTGCCTGTGTGCGTGTGTGTGCGTGTGTGTGCGTGTGCGTGCGTGCGTGCGTCGACGGAGGCGCCATTTAGAAGGAGGAAGCGGAGCAAACGGCGGAATCCGAAGATCGAGCGCAACCGGAGTGGTGGTTGCACCGCGCAAAATAGGGTCAATTCCCGCCTCGCGACGTTGCTGATCGGAGGGAAGGGGGGACCGGCCTGTTTAGGAGAAGGAGGCAGCAGCCACGGGGCACACACACACACACACACTCGCCAGAGTACGCCATCTCCGCCCTCTCAACCTCGGACCTTGGCAAAGGACAGGGCGGCGAAGCCGCCGCCACCGCTGCTCTGCGGCTTTTCCTGGTTGACTTTGACTTCTTAAGGAAAGAAGGAAAAGAAAAAGGCATTTATGAAACCAGAGCAGGCTCACGAGGGCAACGAGGGCCCTACTTCTCTTTATTTTCTTGCGTCCTTGATTATTTTCCTCCCGCTCTGGCGCCTCCTTCTCTCTCTGAGATACCTCGGCGTCGCGTTGACACTACCCCTCCCCTTTTTCTACTGCAAGCGAATACGTAACCGCCACTTTGCGGGATAAATAGCGTTTCTTGACCCCCCCTCCACATATGCGGCGACTCTTATGAAACTTCCTCTCTGGATAAACCGGTGACCCCGTATATATAGGCTCCCTAGATATATAGCGTACGCCGTTCAGACTTGCGTCGTACGTCTCTCAATGGTCATCGACTTAGTCGTCATAGCGACGACACAGCGAGGACCTACTGCACTTCTAGTTTGATTAGAATTGGAGCTGTACGCCGGATTGTCATAAACGTGGGCGTAGACGTTGAAAAACTTTGTCCGCACATTACACAAATTGATAAAGGATAACGTATTGGGTCTCGTCCTCCTATTTTCTTTAACGCGGCGTAATGTCTGATGCTTATCAAAGACGTAGCCAGAATTTTTTTTTAGGGAGGGGGGCGGGGGGGGATTCAACCATACTCTTTGTGTGTTCGTGCGTGCGTTTGTATGTATGCCTGTATATATACGCAAGCAAAATTGAAAAATTCCGGGGGTTACCACTCCTCCACCCCACCCCCCCTGGCTACGCCCCCTGATGCTTATCATTTAAGATCGAATTCAACCACCATATTTATTCGCATACTGCTGGTCCTTCTTTCGTACTCTTTCGTCCAGTCGCATACTACTGGCTCCTGCCTTGTTTGGCCCTCTGACCGTTTCTTATTCTGGCGCCTCCTGACACTGTGTGTGATATATAAGCCCGTTGATGTACAGTGGTGCTCAATATGACTTGCTACACGGTGGCCGTGGTTGAAGGGGTCACAAACCTGTACTGGAACACCGGCAAAAGTGAAATTGGTTTTGAAACATCAGTAGTCGAAGCAGTGCTTCCGTCACTGGTTCGTTTCTATGGCGGAGCGACCATGCACTGTTGGCGCCGCTTTGACCACGGGCAGCATGTAGGCAGCTCATATTGGGCGCGACTGTATACATACATACAACAAATAAAAATCAGCTCGGGCTGGCTGTGTTTAGCTAGCACTGACTAATGCTGTCTTTATGATGACTAATGCTGACTACTGATTGCTAATATTCACCGATGTCGTATATTCGCTGCTCATCAGAAACGTAATTGCCTTGACTCAACTGCTGTCCAATCATCGCGTTGTTTACCTTCTTTTTTTTCTCGCTTACTGTGACTGACTGTCGGTGGATTCGTCATCTTAGTGGCGTGTTCTAAACTTTCTCCTTTTTTGTTTTGTTTTTTTTGTTCGAGGAACGAACACGTACCGTCTTCTCGCATCCTTCCGCAGCCCATAGTCCCTTGTTTTCGTTTATTAATATCGGTTGCACTGAACGCGTCTCGTGCTGTTGGGTGTTGCCTTTCGTGCTCCTTCCTTCTGTCTCCGTTCCTCTCACTTCCTCTCGGCCTTCTGCCCCTCTATCGCAGCTCGCCATAGTTTAGGCACCTCTCACCTCAACGCAGCGAGAGAGAGAGAGAGGCGTTCTCGATTCCCCTCCTCCATCTTGGAGCTCGCCCACCTGCTCTCGCGGCGTGGCTGCCGTTTTCTCAGCGCGATCGGGCGACAAAACGGACGCCCGTCAGCGGCGCGGACTCTCGACGAAGCTCGCCTTTCCGATCTGCGCAAGCCGCCCGGCTGCATCGCCATCCGATTCCCTCGGCCCAGCTTCGCCTACCCGCAAGCCGAAGCTCCATACGTGTGCTCGCGCCCTTTCGTGTACATACCAGCAGCTGCGCCTGTGTACTACACCCGTGCGCGTGTTTTGTGTTGTGTGTGTTTATATATATACGCTTTAGTCGCCGACCCGGTTCACATGTCTCTGGCCCACGTGGGTCAGTAGACTCCGATGGATGCGACAGGCGCCGCTTGCGCGGCTGGCTAGCTAGCGTGTTGTTTTCCCATTCGCACGCCAGCGGCTAGCTCCTCGCGCGCGCGCGGCCGTGGTCCTCGTGGATGCTTTATCAACGGAGCCGCCACTACTCTCCCGCTTTTCCTGTGTGTCGCATATAGTCGATAAAACAAAGTTGTGTGCTTCGTGCCGCCGCCGTCGTCGGTTGTGGTTCGGGATTGCGTCTACGCCGCGGGAGGAGCCCCACCTCGCCTCCCCCCCACTTCGCCTTTGGGATCTGCTTGTGCCTGTCACTCGCGCCGCCAGGATTTACGAGCCCTGCGTGCGCTGAGAAGCCGCGGCGAGGCGAAGAAACGGGACAATGGTGTTTGCCGTGGCCGTGTCGTTCTCGGAGGGCGACTGCGGCGCTGACGGCTCGCGAAGACGCGGAGGAATTCGACGAGTGAGAGAGCAACCCGTTAGTCTCTATTCCTCTGTCACTTTTATTGTTGTTTGCTTACGATGGCTGTGTGTTGTTTGTTTGTTTGTTTGTTTGTTTGGTGTTCGCTTTCTTTACTGCAGGCTAGATTTCGTTAGTTGAGCGCTACCCAGCATTTTCGTGCGCTTCGTTTACGGATTATACTTCATAGCTTTCGTGCGTTTCTGTTTTCCATCCCCCCCCACCCTACATGTTGCCATAAGTTCTGTAGTTTATGACGGGGGCTGTTTTTGTAAATACTTTGCATAAGTTCCTTCGTGCAGCACGGTGAGGAAGTTGACCAATCGTGCAAGTCAGCGCGGAGCCTTTATTTTAAGCGATGGTGATATTTTAAGTTCTACCGGCGCTATAGTTTCGGTTTCGTGGAGTACATTGCTCTTTGGTTGGTGTATGTTGCGCCATACATTTCGAGCCAGTAATGGGCTTAGAACTACTCCTCGCGAGGCCTATGAGAACTGCTTACAAGATGGCGAATTCGACACTGTCCGTAATGTAGCATATCTGCTGTCGCGAAAATGCGGCACATCGTCGCGTGTCAGCAGAAACCAAACAGCCCTCTGAGTAGCGAGCGTCGTCATGCAGTGCCGAAAATTGGGAAGCTGACAGCACAAAGTTCGGCTGGTCCCTTTGCCCAAGCGGAATTTGGGAGGAAGTGGGCATGGCTTCCTAGTGCTCCTCTTCGCGATCGAAAGTTAAACGCCTCTGAAAAACATTGCAGTAGACAAAATATTTAAACACCGTTGTATAATCGCGCGAACAATCTTATGTTTAGCGTTCTCTGGACAACCAGCCACGTCTGTTTTCCAAAATGAGGTTAGAAATCCCGTGGCATTGTGTCTAATTATTAACTTACAAGTTACGATTAGAACATTTTGTCAGTGCAGGTTTTTATTCCGCATTGTCCATCGTGACGTTTCCGGCGTCGCTTTCTTTCGTTTTTATTTTCTGGCGAAATCGTATATATATATATATATATATATATATATATATATATATATATATATATATATATATATATATATATATATACGTGATAACATTCTTTGGGAGTGTGGGCTTGGTGATCGACGAATGCAACTATATAATTAAAAGAGCAGCAGTCAACACGTGCTTAGTTGAACTGTGGCTTTGCGCACGTTTGCTCGCTAAATTTACTATCCCGATATAGCTTTGTGATACTTTATCTTCAACTGTCTTAATCTGTCAGACCGTGCGGTCGCTAATTGCCGGCGATAACTGTGGCATCCGAGATAATGAACGACGGGAGAAACGAATGATGTTGGCTGTTAAATTACGTAATCTGACAGATCGTTCCGACGAGCCACTGTGGCTGCGATGAACTAACTCCGTAATCGACTGCTCCTCCGATTTCAATTTTGACGACCTACATAGACCTTTGTACGGGAGGCGTGGCGTTATTTATGGACGAACCGTTCGCAAGAAATGATAATAATAATCTCTAGGGTTTCACGTCCCAAAACCACGATGTGATTATGAGGGACGCCGTAGTGGAGGGTTCCGCAAATTTTGACCATCTTGTGTTGTTTAACGTGCACTGACATCGCACAGTACGCGGGCCTCTAGCATTTCGCCTCCACCGAAATGCGACCGCCGCGGCCGGAATCGAACCCGCGACCTTCGGGTCAGCAGCCGAGCACCGTAACCGCTACAGCACCGCGGCGGACCGTTCGCAACAAAGGAATGCGTGTATACAAGCGACGATTCGTGGAGCAGTGCACTCCACGAGTGGCTGCCTTGTGCCTGCGTGAAAAATGGTATCTACGCTTCGTGCTTGCTTACTATAACTGCAAATTTCGACTCTACTGTAATTCCCGAAGCAAGCCGAGTAGATGAAAGGAACGTGTGAAAATAATTAGTCCGGATGTGATTTTCATTTCACGCGTGTGTTAGATTCGGGTCGCTTCGGACGTGTATATAATTGAGACAAATGATCCCGTTACAGTCCAAGATGGCGGCACCGATAAACGCCTTTAGGGTCCTTCTATTTCAAACCCTCACCGTCGGAGGAAGCTTGACGACCCTAGAAAAGCATGCAAAGAAAAAGAAAAGAAAAGGCGTACTACTCAGTAATTGGTACGAGATTGAACGAAGACAATGTTGCTGTTTTAACAGCGGATATGACCAACATTAGCGGACAATAGCCAACAGCCAACATTAGCCAATTATGGTAGCACGCGAGTAAATGCGATAGCCAGCTCAGGAAGGCCGCTACTCGAAGCAAGCTGAATTCGACTGCAGAAAGTGGGTGAGAGAGGGACAGAAAGACGTCACACATCGTGGTAGCTTAGGTCCTCTGTTTACATTCTCCAAGCCCCCCTACTCCCCTCCCACTCTAACTCCATCTTTTTCCCCATCCCCAAGTGTCGCGGTTGTGGTGTCCTCGCCTGAGAGACAGTTACTGCGTCACTCCCCCCCCATCCTTCACCTTTTCTCCAACTGAGAATCTCTCTTAGCAGCTACGGTGTGGCACTGCTAAGCTCAAAGGTCGCGGGTTCGATTCCAGACCACGACGGCCGCATTTCGATGGGGGGCAAGATGCAAGAAAGATTTGTACTTAAAGTTATAATGTTAAGGTACCTACAGAACTAATACGGGACACCCCCTCCAACCGAACCATGATAGTGAAATAACTAGAAGAATAAGGAGGGGGTGGAGCACATTCGGCAAGCATTCTCAGATCATGAATGGTAGTCTACCACTATCCCTCAAGAGGAAGGTATATAACAGCTGCATCTTACTACCTACGGAGCAGAAACCTGGAGACTTACAAAGGGGGGTTCAACTTAAATTGAGGATGACGCAGCGAGCGATGGAAAGGAAAATGATAGGTGTAACCTTAAGAGACAGGAAGAGAGCAGAGTGGGTAAGGGAACAAGCGGGGGGTTAAGGATATCAGAGTTGAAATCGTTGGTTATCCTGCCGACGTGCTACGTCGGCAAGATAACCGCTGGTCATTAAGGGTAACTGACTGGATCCCAAAGGCAAACGCGTAAGGGGGGAGACAGAAAATTAGGTGGGCAGATGAGATTAAGAAGTTTGCAGGTATAACGTGGCAGCAGAAAGCACTGGACCGGGTTGATTGGCGGAACATGGGAGAGGCCTTTGCCCTGCAGTGGGCGTAGTCAGGCTGATGATGATGACCCCCTGCAACGGCAGCGTGGCTCCTAATAAATACCGTGGCCTTGGAACGCGACCCCAGATACTAATCACACGTGGGGTAACCTACACTCTCTTCTCTTCATTGTCGTTTCTTTTAATATTAACAGTATACCCGCACGTGTGTTTTGTTTTCGATAGAAGATGGGAACCACATTCGTTATGTCATGTCGTAAACCGTAGGTCTGTAGATTATTGCCATTGCGTGTCGTATAGCGAGGTGTCCAGGCACCTGGAAAAAGCTGTAGTTTATAAATAGCATGACTCACGGTGTAGTCACCGCCGTAACCGAAGCGGCGGCGATCGAGCGAGCGCGGCCCGCGCGGACTCGTCACCGCGAGGACATCCTCCGCCCACTTCGTCGTGGTGGTGTCTCATATCCTGCGTGCGCAAAAACGGGCGTCCGATATCCAGAATGAAGTGAAACACGCGGCGGATATCTGATACGCCCGAGTGTGTGCTTTGACATTTCTCGTCGATGACGGTACAACACCGGCGCTTGTGTACACGCGTTCGCACGAACATTAGGTGCCAGCTTTTTAAAGGGCCGCTCACCACCCCGCGTTCAAACACGAGGGAGTTGTTCCCTCCTCGCCTTCGCTACCCTTATTCCTACAGGCGATATATCCTCCTCGCCACTTATTTCTTAAAAGCACGCGAACAATGTCAGCACTAAGCGCTCGAGCCTATCGGGATTTCGCGCTGCTCGGCTACACGCTGTTATCGCAGCTTGCGCAGCCGGAAACACACAAAATGAAGTGAAATCAGTTGATCGCTCGCGATAGTAATGCGAGACAAGGAAGAACGGATGGGCGGCTGCATGGCAAAGCAGTGCAGGAGACAATTCACACCTGATATTTCGCGTATATGGACCAATCGAGAGCATGTATACTATGTACGTCACGGGAATCACTGTCTGCGTCACGAAAGTGTGCAAGAAAGACGAAAAACGCCAGGAGAGAATAATGCGCTCGTTTTTTTTGTATTTTGAGAGGCTGGTGAGGGGCCCTTTAGGGCGGAACTTTTGTATATGTGCCATCGAACAGGAAAATGGGACCGTTGGCGTATCCGTCGGCAACCCGAATGGTACAGATTAATCGGACGAGATCATACGAGACGCCTAGCGTCCAGTAAAGCAGTACAAAGGGAAGAAAGAAGTGATTGTGGCTAATTAAGAAATAACTGAGAGTGATTAAGAAGTAACTGAAAGTAAGTCAGTATAACTGCCATTATGCACCCATTCTTGCCGCGCACAATGACCGAGTGGAACGCATTATACCGTCAGACATTGCCACAGAACACAACCTTAGCAAACTTCAAGATCTTATTAACGCGCAACCTGCATGCCACCTAATACTTAGTATTTTAATGATATGTTCCTTCTTCTTTGCAATGTATTTGTTATTTCTGCTTCTGCTTTTCTTTTGCTATCTGTTTGAAAACGAATTTTGCACACTATGTGTCACTCCATTTATTTTGTGCTTTTTTTATTTCAACTTTTGAGATGCACCTCTTACGAATGGCATCAGGAGGGCCTCTGTTCTTTTTAATAAATGAAATTGAAATTAATTGAGGGTAACTGAAAGTAATTGCGAGTAATTGAAAATTACGTCGAAATAATACAGACTTTATGGATTTCGCCGTCAAGTCGTCTTAGCTTGCCATAAGGGACACTGACAATTTTTTTCGGCGTGCACTCCGACAGTCGCTTGTGTTTTGCGATCTGCATTCGCGCGTCATTCTTGAGCCGTCGAGAGAGTGCTCCTCTTCCGTTTCGCGTTCAAAAATACCATGCGCGTGTTTCTTGAAGGCGTGGTATAGCCTCATGCATATCAACGCAGCCGTGGAGGTGTCGCAGGTTAGGCCTCGGATATCCGGACGCGAGAGCATTCCTTGTCGAAGGGGTCGGCGTTCGATCCTCGAAGTGAATCGTGAAGTGTGTTTTTTTTTTCTTTTTTTTGAAGGAATCCGCCATGTCTCTCTCGCGATGCGGCGTGCCGTCGTACATAGCGGGTTGTCCCAAGTAACTTGTGTCAGTATTTAAAAAAAATATGAAAGTGTGTCGTAAAAACGGCGGGAGGGGGGGGGTGGGGGGTGTAAAACCAAGGTGATATCCTTTGCCATCGCATGAAGCAAGTCCGACGATTTTTTTTTGTCTGCTCTTTGTGTGACTAGTTATTAGGACTTAGTTAACTACAAATATTATATAAGTTAGAGCAAGTAGTACATGTCGCAGTGTTAATGAGAAAATTATAGCCCACCCCAAGAACACCCGGTCCAGCAATCTCATAATCTATACCTGCTCAAAAAAAAAAAAAAAAAAAAAAAAAAAAAAAAAAAAAAAAAAAAGCTTTGGGCATGGTGTACAGAAAACAGAATTCAGGTCCTGTTCGAAATAGGGAAATTAAAGACGTGAAGTATATGCTAAAATGAGCTGACGCGAGATAAGCAAGAGCCGTAACTGGAGATCTTTGGGATTGAAGTATTTGCACGTACTGTGGTGAAGATAGAAGGACGCGGCGATGAGGACATCGCGCTGCAATTGAGCTTGGACCAATTTCCTACTGGTAAAATAGGCTGTGCGCCCATCACTACTCCCTACTAAATGCAATAGACTAAGCAGTGTGATCAAGTGAGGAAGTCAATTTCAATCAATGTATCAATTAGTCTGTTTATTGCGTGTCTCTCCCACGGGAATTCATTATGTGTTGCAAGAAGCTTGCATCCCCCGTTGTATAAGTTAATGCATTGCCAAGTGTGCAGGAAGGCTTCGCCTTCAAGTGCTGCGTGTAATGAAACATGCCGCTCATTTATCTTCCTGTTCACGTACGCAGCAGTCGGTTATCGCGCTCGCTCGCGGAGTATCCTGTCTGCCAGTGTTTCGGCATTTGCAAGCAAACAGGCGTGACGCGCTGATCACTCGGTATAGCGATCGTTTCTGCAAATTACGAAACGCCTCCGTGGCGCGTAAATGGTTCAAATTTAAGAGAGAACGCGGTGCCCCATTTCTTTTCGCGGGAGCCACGCTTTGAGAAAGTGCGAAAGGTAACAGGCTCGTGTGCTTACGTAACATTGGGAAGCGCAAGCGTTTGGCTAGAGATTGGATTAGATTACAGAGGTCTCAAGCTCAACTCAGGCCGCAGTTACGAAATTTAGTGCCGCAAGGGGCGGGACAGTGAGTAGGGTAGGAGGGTGGAGTTTGAACAAAATGTCCAGCTAACGGCGCTATTTGAAAGAAGACCTTTCCGATATCTCATGTACGGGTCATTTCTGAGGGGGGACTTGACGTCGGGTATCGAGAAACAAATCGATACTGAGGTCCAGAATGACTGAAATCTGGACGGCAATCCTGAAATACAGAGCTTTTGTTCCATGGTTGTGTTTTAGCAGATGCTGAACCTCATGGGGTACTTCACGAAAAAAAAAATCAAATTTGCGGGCCGCGCCTGTATGCTGGCCTGCGTGTTTGAGAGCCCTGGATTAGAGCGTCCGACTCCGATGCGGCAGGTACAGGGTTCGATTCCCGCCGAGCGCCCACCGGTCTCTTTCAATGGGGACATGCACTCTCCGGCCTGGCGCTCGGTGTTGTGGGTAATTTCTCGAGAAGGTGGCCGCTCCTTTTCGCTCTCTTCTGTCACTCCCCTTTCCCCTCCCGCAAAAACGCTGCGCCGTGATTTTTTTATGGGTCGCAGAAATGAGCGTCTTTCCTAACCTCAAACTACTCGTTGGGACGTCCACGACCGGTCTGGAGTCGTGAGCGCGTGAAATGCGACTTAGAATGACAGTTGACTTCGCTTCTTCATCCAGTGCGGTTCTTCATCCAATACATCGCCCGCGCGAGATATGTGGATACTTCTTCCGCCCACGGCAAGTTGTCTTCGCGCCCATCTTCACTTCCCTTTTCTTGTCATTGTTATTTCTGCGTTTCAACAAGTAGAGTGGTAGCTTCTCTCAGTGCTTGCCCCATGGCTTCATCGTCTCTTGGTTTCATGCACTCTAAGAAAAAAACCAGCTTGAGGAGGGAGTAACATAAACTTTAGTCCTCAAGTCGTGTCGTTAGTCCACCAGAGGACCAACTGCGGTGAAGGGCGTGTCGTGTGTAACTTTGGAGGACTAACGGGAGGACGAATGGCTCACTTACTCCCTCGGGTAGGGGTCGAAAGGAAGAAAAGACGCTTTCTCTGCAGCCCTTGTTGGGAGCGGCTCAGCAGCCTTTGAAAGGTCATGGCTCTCGGTCAGGTGCGCCCTATTGTTCCGAAACTCGCCTTTCTACTTTTTCGGGGTGCTGGTTGCACGCGGCGGGATGCTGAAGGGGTAGGAATGCGGCGAACGCATGTTCAAAGGTTTGCTGTACTGATGACAAGGCTCGTCGGCCCGCTTACTGTTGCGATCAAGAAAATAACGCGAGAAAAGATTAATTTGTAGGGTGTTAATGCTGCACCACCAATTATAAGGACTTGAAACTTATTCACCAATAAGCTTTAAAATATTTACTAGCGGGGACAATCGTGCAAGTGTGACAGACATTTCAGCGCGTATATTGTGTATCCATCCGGGCCGCACTTTCTTCTTCAGAATCGCTCACTGCAGTCACGAGTGCGGTTCGTGTTCATCACTTGTGATCTTTCTTGCTCTGATTTCGTGGAACGCGAGTGCCGCTATCTACTCAGACTATCAATGTAGCTGTGAAAAGCATACTTCGCTGCATGTGCTGCAATTGTGGACGCGCATGCAAGTGTGTTTCTGTGGAACGGCTGTTCAGTAGACTCAACACCGAAACTTTCCTGCGGAGAAATGGACGCCCCAGCTTACGTGTAAGCCTCTTTTCGGCAAAGCTTCAAGAATGGACGCCGTCACCTTGAAGTGTGATCACCATTTTGTGGATTAGCTGGCTCTGCAAACCTCGTGCCTTTGTTAATTCTCAAGGTAAGTTTTTCATTTTCATCGCCTTGGCACATTCCATTATAAAGAATATGGAAGTTCAAAAAGCATTGTGCGCGGCATGTTTTAGCATGTTGTATGAGCGTGCGATTGCGTAATCATTGGGGCTTACGTGATCAAGCCGTGCTCTTCTAGCTATTTTATTTTTATAACAAAAAGCATTTCCAATAGACTTGTTACACTCAGTAGAAAAAGTGAATGAACGCTTAATTTAAAGACCGTACGTTGTGTGGACAAAACTCAATGCGTTAATTAAATTTATGTAGGCGTTTTTCGAAGGGCTGGATGCTTCACCTGTCTAGTGAAATAGCCGATAGTTCTGCAGCGCGTTTTTCTGCCGCAGAAGTGCGGCTTCGACTCGCGCGTTCGAGGGGATTTTACTTGATCTTCCTTTCGTAGTTACAAGTATGAACGAGATGCCGATCTCATTTTGAGATCGCAGAGGTAAGCAACGATCCGCAGGGAAACATGCTGTTTCGAAAGATGCGCCCTGACAAACTTGATCAAGGCAGAAATATGGTCGGCGAGTCGGCGACTGCATGCACCTGGTAAATTGCCAGTAAACAATTGGCACTAAGTTGAATTGCTTGTCATTTTTTTCTTGACATCCTTCTCCGTATCAACGAAGATGATGTGGGTATTCTTACTAGACTCCGGTACAGTTGGGTGTCAGGTGGTCTTCTAATGCAAGAACGTATGCTTGGGCATGTTAGTAATTCATGTTTCACTTTTTAGCGCACAAACGAAGAAGGACGAAAAGCGACACGGACGCAGCACTGGGCCTTCAACTGGGCGAGCAAGACTCACCGGTCGTTTGACCTGCAGTGCCGCTTCATCAAGGTGAACAGCAGCCGACGGCCACTACCGCTGGTGCGCGTGGCGCACTCTTTGGGGAAAATAAATGTTTCTAGCCCTGAATTGATCTCTCGAATTATTCCTTCCTACACACATACATGGATGTAGTGCTGAGTAAAGCGCAGATGACCTAAGCTATCATGTTAGTCTGGTGACGATGGCCAGGTCATTCACAGGTAAATCATTAGCGGATTACTCGTTAGTGCCTTCAAAAATTGTTCAAATGGATTAACAATTTATCCGGAAGGAGTAACATTCACTCTCCCAGGGATGATTTCACAGGATCCACAGTTTGTCCTCATGAGAGTAACATTTGCTCCCCCAAGAATCATCTCTGAGGGTCAAGAGTTAGTCCTTATGAGAGTAACATTTGCTCTGTCAGGGACCATTTCCCAAAGCAACTGTTACTCCTTACAGGACTAACCATTAGTCCTCACAGGAGTAACCATTAGTCCTCACAGAAGCAACCCTTAGTCCCCTTGCAGTTAATCCTTCAAGGACTAACTGTTTATCCTCTTGCAGTTCATCCCCAAAAGGACTATTGGTTGTGGCAAATCAGTTGGTCCCCAAAAGGACTAACCTCCCTACCCCTTTTAGTCCTTTTTTTCTTAGAGTGTGTGGTCGTCGTAAGATGCAGTCAAGCCACGCGGTTACCTTAAATAATCCTCGCGCAAATAACCATTGCAGGAGGGGAGCTCTTTCGTGCCGTCCTTGCTCGAGAGACCGTAACGAAAAGCCGTCGTATAAACGAGAATAACACGAGCATATGCGCCGTTTAAACAACTGCGTAACCACAGAGGCCTTCCGGCCGGTGATCGGGCTCGCCTGCTTCGCGTCTGTTAACGACGCTGCGCCGTTCCACTCGATCTCTCGTCGGGTCGTGGCTGCTGCCGCTGAAGACATCGCTGCCGGATGGGGTGCGGCGAAACCCTCGTGTCATCGCCTCTGCGCATGTCGTACAGTGCTGATCGTTCACTCTGAGAGCCTGCGCGTTGTTTCTCAACTTCGTGCGTGCATTCGCGTACACCCTCTAGCGGCGCGTGCGGGCTCTTTTCAAGGGTACACCGCCTAACCGCCGCCGCCGACGTTTCGTATATGCGGAGCCTTGTTGCCTTTATTTATGCTCTTAATACTTCCTGCTGTATTCGCGCACGTTTTGCGTTATCAGGCGTGTTTTTCTCTCTCTCTCTCTGTCGCTCTGTGTGTGTGTGTGTGTGTGTGTGTGTGTGTGTGTGTGTGTGTGTGTGTGTGTGTGTGTATGTATGTGTATGTATGTATGTATGTATGTATGTATGTATGTATGTATGTATGTATGTATGTATGTATGTATGTATGTATGTATGTATGTATGTATGTATGTATGTATGTATGTGTGTGTGTGTGTATGTATGTATGTATGTATGTATGCATGTATGTATGTATGTGCGTGTTGGTGTGTAAGTGAGTGCGCGCGCCTTCACGCGATTGCATGGTTTTGCGCATCTGCATGCATGCCGTAACATCGTCTGCATTTTCGTGTTTACATTCTGCTGCCTTTCTTGCCTGCCTGCCTGCCTGCCTGCCTACGCGCCGTGCTCAGAGCAGAGCGCTGCGCGGCGAAAACACCAGGGCGGAAGTTGATGTTTGGCAGACGCCCCTCCGCCCCCTCAATCTCCGCCGCAGCCACGCTTCCTCAACATGCTCCCCCCCTCCCCCCCTTCCCATATCCATTTTCTGCGTCTTGATCTGTCGACAACAACGCTGTGTAGTGGTTAGATCTCTGCACACGCGACTGCCTCTCCTTTTCCCGTCCCAGTATGCTCTCCTGTCTTGCAGACCACACGTGTTTGGCGAATCGGCAAGCCCGTGCTTTGAGATCTCTTTGATCTCGTTTGCTGTGGGTAGATTGCACACGGCTGGTGACCAGCGACGAAGCCCTGCATACCTGGAGTGCACGCACCAATTTGGTCCGCTTACTTTTTCCATTTTTTTTTCTCGCGCTCCGTTCGGTTTCGCGCATTTATAACCTCTCTTCAGTATTTTGTGGTGCCGCCAATATAGCGCTGCTGCTCTATTGCACTCTTCTTTTTTCTTCATCGTGTCGGTAGAGGTGTTGTAAAGCACCGAGAAAGACACCCCGGCCTCTCTCCCTGCAGGTCTGATGGCGACGGGCGATAAGAGAAACTGGAGCGACGCGAGGCCACTATACGTTCGACACGCGCGAAATAAAGAAAAAATAAATAAATAAAAGTGGCATTGCGACTCGTGACGGTTGTTGTAGCTCGCTCGCGTGCCGGTGCACTTCTCTGAGCGCGCGTATTCCGGCTCGCCAGGTTCCGGTAACACCGTTCCCGTTACCTTTGGCATGGTCGTGTCGTTCCCGCGAAATTGTTTTCTTTTTTTTTTCTTCTTCTTCTTGCGCGCATGCCTACTACTGTAGAAGTACGCGTGAGGTGCGGAGAAAAATAACGGGTTATGTCTTCTGTAGAGACTGCACGATATTTCATGGAATCAAGTAAAGAAAGGAAGGGAGGGGGGGTTTGGGAATCCACCAGCAATGTTGTTATGGCGCTGCAAGCGAATTAGGTGGACAGTGATATCATCCACTTTGCCTGGAATGATTATCATTAATTCACTTCTTACCTGTCGCAGCTGGAGTGTAGTCGCGCAGCTTAATTTCATGTGACCGCCGAATTAATTCTAGTGCATGTCGCTACATTGCGTACAGTATGAGGATCAATAAATCTTACTCACTGGTAGATTGTTCTAAATTTAATGCGTAAACTGCTAGACAGATATATCCTTTTCTCGTATATAAAGCCTATAAGATAGACCGTTCTAATAAAAGCTTCGTGCATGGACGTGGTCATTATGACCGATAATATAGATAGCAATATTTAATGATATCCCCGGAGGTTCTAGCCTGGTGTGTCGCCTGGCTTGCTACTGCATCAACCGGGTGATGTCTACGATATATACAATGATCACATATGCACCCAGTTAGTACGTACAATCACAAACACGCGTATGTACGCATAAGATACTTTCATAAAGTTTCATGCAGGCGAGTATAGTCTTCGAAGAAGCCAACAGCGCTTTTGCGTCAAGTATCGCACAAACTCTGCATTGCCACGGGCCGAGAAGGTGCCGCAGCTCTAAGCTCAAGCCGATAAGCTGCTATCTGAATTAAGGAGAGTGGCGCTGCGCATAGTTATCCTGTGTATGTTTTAGCAACAACAACAACAACAACAACAACAACAACAACAACAACAACAACGACAACAACAACAATAACAATAATAATAATAATTCAGGCTTTGTAATGCGAATGGGGGCAATGTACTGTAAAGGCGTGTTTAAACGTTCAAACGAGGACTTGAACTTATAGAACACGGACTGCATGCATGGATACGAAGGACCGGGCTATATTCACGTGATGTTCATTTGCTGTGTTCATTCACTGATATTTCTTGGCTGTGTATGCGTAATACCTGAACGTTGAAATTTGATTAAACGAATCTCAAATAGCAATATTGAGTTAAACTGCATTCGTAAATTACGCTTGTGCGATACTGAGAGCGCCAGTATAGTATACCACGTGGATAGTGCGTGGATAGCTACGGTAAACCAGTAAGAACAAGAAAACGAAATATGACTAAGACACGAAATATAACCCAGACACGGACAGAAGACGCGGTGGGAGACACAATCTGCACTAGCTAATCGCATTAATTAACTGAACTTACTTATCTTTGTTGCAAAAGAGAACGGGCATTTCGGTTCTCGTCTCAACACGAAAAAAATAATTTCGTTGCATTCAAGGATGTGGCGATGCATTTCGCTGGAGGCGAAATGGTAGAGGCCCTTGTACTGTGCGATGTCAGTGCACGTTAAAGAACACTAGATGGTCCAAATTTCCGGAGCCCTCCATTACGGCGTATCTCATAATCATATCGTGGTTTTGGGACGTTAAACCTCCGATGTTATTATTATTAAAGGATGTGGCGATCTCTCAAAAAGGACGCACGCGACCTAACTTCCTGCTTGATATCTGGAAGCTTCTGTGTAGCCTGGAACAAATGCGCTATAGGTATATGCCATGAGAAAAGTTGGTGTAAAAGAATATATAGCGCATAGACATATAGAACGACAATGGTATTGACGATTCTATGGAAGCCTTGGCATCAAATACGCCGGCGCATCATCTATACATATATATGCAGGTCGGTCTCTATCCCTTCGTTCATCTAATAAGCAACCCTTCTACGCCCAATGCATTCCCATCTCTTTCCTACAGCGCTACGTTTCCGATCGATACTATCTCGCGCCAAATCGATTTTTCCGTGCTGTAAACATAGAGACGTCCTGCCGGAAAGAGCACGTATCTTCGTGATCCAATTGGGTAGCCCAGACGAAATGTACGAGATGATAATAATAATATAAAAAATCGCTTCTTGCACCGCGGTATACATTCTATAGGGCAACGCAGGTTGGTGCCGTGCTTTATACTGACGGGTTATTTTCGGTGTTTCGTTGACGTTTTTGCCACTATGTACATACACCACGAGGGTTTTTGCAACGGAGGTTGTTCACCTCGCGCGCACTCCAGTCGAGATGGGCAAACAAGCTTCCTCGGCTCCTGTTTGTTTTGTGGGAGGAAGGCGCCGGTAGATGGAAACTCGCCTTCAGGCTGTCCGAAAGTTTCACATATTTATACATTTTATGCGGTATTCACTTCGATTTTTCTTTTGAACGCCCTGGTTCCCGGAAATAGATTCCTTCTCGTTCGTTTAGTATATCGCCCATTGTTCTTATTTTTTTTTATCTTGGTACTCGGCAGCTTCAAATTCCAATTCCAGCAAAGGATTGTGTCATGTAATAATAGGAAAAGAAACTTGGTGCTAAAAAAAACCGCCAGGCCTGCGCAGAAGGCGCAGCACAGCCACAGAGAAAGCTGGGAGAGCGGCCTTTAGCCTTTTTTAAACACTCTTGGGGCAACTACTACAAGCCCACTTGCATGGTACCCACTACGCTATAAATCATCATAATTTTTGTGTAGTGGGGAAGCGTCTACTATGCCATTCTTCGTCATTCTTCAGAAAAGCGCGGTGCCCGCTACACTCTTGTAACGAATTATGTGCACTTTGTGAATGCTGTGGCTGACGACGATGAAGAATTATGCCACAGGCTTTTCTAATGGGTTGGAGCATTGAACGACCCACTCGTTACGCAATTCGCATTGTGTGACGCCTGGTTCTTTCTTTACTGCTCTAAAACGCTTTACAACACACGTTAACGCGATTCCTTACCCGATATGAAGCCTGCCTAGGGTCAGTTTGGCACCGCAGTTTCAAGCAGTGGCGTAGCTCAGTGGTAGAGTGCTGGGCTGCCACGCAGAGGACCCGGGTTCGATTCCACATTCTGTCACAGGTGTTTTTTTTATTTATTTAGTTTTTTTCTTATTTCGTGCGATATTGGTTACGGACACCGGCGGCGGCGGCGGACAACTACGGCGCAGAAACGACCCTTGTTGTGATCTCATAACAGCTTTCGCTGTAATAAGGGGCAAGTTAAAGGGCAGCTAAGAGTCGTTTGAAATATCAAAATATCATTGACAGATATGAGTGTTCTCGATCTTAGTATTTGGGGTGGTGGAATCGTGTTGGACGAGCTCTCTCTCTCTCTCTCTCTCTCTTTTTTTTTTTTTTTGTTTCATTTCAACGCTAAATGTTTCGTTTGCTTGGCCTCGCACTCTTTGCGGCAGCTTTTCAATCCGTATCAGAGAGCTAAAATACATGCCGGCCGAGCAGGCAACCTTGGGCTTCTGTGGATTTTAATTGAGCTCCGAGATCACGTGACTGTGTCGATTTGGATGGAATTGCAGGAAGATGTGGTTTATTACACGATTATCAAGATCATTCATTATGTTACGTACGTTATTAGTTGTCCTCTCTTCCTTTCTCTATCATTTTCCTCCCCTTTCCCTCTCCCGTGTAGGGTAGCAAACTGGGCGCAACCTGGTTAACCTCCCTGCCTTTCCTTTGATTTTTTTCTCTGTCTCTCTCTGCCAGTGATGGCACGTACAATTCGCGACTTCGAAATCTTGCACACAAAACTACTGCGCTATGTACATACAGTCTCAACGGTATAAGATTAGCACAAGTGACCAGGTGGCCGGCGCGGCAAAAGTGGCGACACGCAGCGCTCTTATTCCCGAGCACGCCGATAGCGAGAGTGCCAAGCACGTTCCATTTTCCAAAGCAAGGGGTGGCCGGCAGAGAGCACTCCTAACAAGTTTGAAACGATAGCTTATCGGTAAAACCATGGGCCAACGTTGCTGCGGACATGAGTTCATCTCTCGATTTGTTTGCTTTTTTTTCTTCACTGTAGATAAGAGCAAGATGGGCTGCTTTCTGCCGGCCACCCCTGCTCTGGAAAGTAGAATGTGTTTGGCACTCTCGCTTTCGGCATGCTCCGGAACAACAGCGCCGCGTGCCGCAGTGTTGCCGCTCCAGCCACAAGTCACTTGTGCTAATCTTTTTTCCGGTTGCGACTGTACGCTATAGTACACTATAGCCACAGCTTACAGTTGCGATACATGTTTCTCAACATGTGCACATTTGAATTCTAGTGTAGCACCGTGTCCATGTGCCGACCTTAGGTATATATTCGGCCCTTGCTCAAGAGGCCCAGTATCATCGTCGTCGTCGCCTTCATTATCATCAGCGGGCATGGGCTCCCCTAATGGCTTCGTCTTGCTTCGTTCGGGTGGCTGCGCCATGATTCATTCACGATCTACTATAGTCAATTCGGACTTCATCTGCACTTCTGCGATATTTTCCAGACTCTATCACGCCCACCTTGCATCCCCATGTGGCAGCGCTTGATGATAATCTTCACTTCCGCCGTCCCGGACATATTCTGAGCGGGCGGCCTCACCGTGTGCAACCTTGTATATCCTTTCCTCTCCTGTGCTTGTAAACACCTCGAGTCCAGCCCCCTTCGGGAACGGGTTTCCATACGCGCGTGGTTTTCTGCATCCACCTCGCTGGTGGGTGTCCGCCCGAGTAGCAACAAACGGATCCTTCGCATCCGAGGATGTTGACGGAAACGTGAGGCCTGCCCTTGAGGTGAGGGAACCCCGCACCTTGGCGGGAGCCTTCTTCTTCTGCACCGGGTCGTTGGCGCGCTTCTCAGCGGGAGGCCACCAACCCCTATGTCCTCCGTTTCACAATAATCTGGCGCAGGAAAAGGAAGTGTGTGTGAATGCGCGTACCCTCTGGTGCCCGAGACAAGCGAAATCGTAAGCATTCCGGATTGCTGAATATGTGGAGGGTCCCATAGTGTGACCGCTGCATTCGGCTGAGTGACGTTAGCTGCCATGGGCGTCGGCAGGGGGGGGTGCAAAAGGGGCACTTGCCCCCCCCCCCCCCCTCAGGCCACACCGGCACTTGCCCCAACCCAAGCTACAGCAGCGCTCTCCTCCTGCCCCAGCTGCGATGCAACACGGGTTCGCACCCCCCAAGACCAAATCCT
Source organism: Rhipicephalus appendiculatus (assembly GCA_030522465.1). Classification (NCBI taxonomy): domain Eukaryota; kingdom Metazoa; phylum Arthropoda; class Arachnida; order Ixodida; family Ixodidae; genus Rhipicephalus; species Rhipicephalus appendiculatus. The sequence continues at coordinate 836 of JALIZH010009634.1, read as the reverse complement.
GCCGACGACCATGTTAGCTGCAGCTCAGAATTCTTATGTAATACGCGAGGAACTTGCGGAGCCAATTCTGAAGTATACTGGGCATTGTCCTTAGTACCTGCTTTAGCTATATCTCCTACAACCGGTGGAAACCTAGGTTATCCCCCCCCCCCCCCCCCCCCCGCCTCCCTTGCCTTTCCATTTGCATTTTATCTCTATTTCTCTGCCTGCCTATATCGGTGTGTGATGAGAAAGGAGGGGCGCGCTACGGTGAAAACTGCGCACGCGTGCTCGGAGGCCGTTCATTATTGGGCCTCGACATTCCTGATCGAGGAAGCTGTCCTCTGTTGTTGTCCATTCGAAGGCGCTCCGAGAGTAGACGCGCTGCGCCGCGAGGCTTTGCAGAGGCAGGCTTTTCCGCAAGTTTCCCACCAGCGTCTCGACAACACCGATGATGCCAAGCAGTCGATCGATGGTTTCCTTGTAGAATCACCTTTCCTTTCAGCTAGTTATGTAAGCTGGTTCTCTAAGCTTTATTTGCGCTGTGTAGTTGGACAGACACCTGGGATAAAATATCACGAGAGCGCGTCCATTATAAAACGTACAGGGAGAATGTCAGTCGCGTTCGAAAACCTGCCTGCTTGCGCTTGTATATGTGCTATCCTTTGTGTAAGTGAACAAATTTCAAAGAAAGAAGCTATTGGGAGGCTGGTAGCACAGTTTCGTGTGTGTATATAGGTCCGGCGTGCCGTATTGTCGACTACATGAGACATATCTAGCGAGGGAAAAAAAAAAAAGAAAGAACAGCGGACGGGGTTAAGGAACACACAGGACATAGTGTCAGTTATCCGTACCAA
>JALIZH010009632.1:0-38895 GCA_030522465.1 Rhipicephalus appendiculatus | reverse complement strand
GGAACAGTGCCCTGTCTTTTTCTTTGACCGTCTAGAAGTATCTAGTGCTGTTTGTTCCCGTGTTGTTATCGCATTCATTTCTTCTTCCTTGCATCGAAACTAACTTCTTATTGGTGAGAAAAATGGAGGGGGATATATAGAACCGCAGTTATTACAGGTGCATGTACCAGTGCATGATGAAGACATGAGCTCTAAGGAGAAAGAAAAAGGTTCGAAAAGATAGCCAAAATGCTAGACTGCTGTAAGTGAAATAACACTAGTACTCATGCCATGTCCGTGGCCCCCTAGCTATTTTCCTAAATTCCTTCCCTGGCACTGTCCGATATACAGTTGAACCCCTTTATTAGAGGCACTGATGTAAGAGACAATTGGGTGTAAGAGACACTAGTGTGCCTGCATCAAAATAGAGGTTCATCAGAACACGTAATGTGGTACGTTGCATATACGAGACACCTCATTTAAGGGACAAGAATTGCTCCCCGTCTCATAAAGGGGTTCAACTGTAGTAACATACTCATACTCCTTTAGTGTCTGTGGATCCATAAACATTGTGATTATCATTCGGTATCCAATGCTTCATGAAATGTGTGTGCTTGGCTTCCTTAGAAAAGCTGTCTTAACAACCGGCTTTTTCTTTTTCATTCTGTTGCCGCACAGGAATTCTGGGGAGAAAGTTGAAGAACTGATCTCGGATCCTCTGAACATCAGCTTGTCTGTTCCGAAGAGTAGCAAGAGTCTCAAGAAGAAGAACAGGGCGTCCAAGCCCAAGCCCCTTCCCGGAAAGAAGCGAGATCTCTCTGCCCTGCTGCTTCCAGCATGTCACCAGCGTCGGAAGTGGTGACAAGGAGAGATTCTACTCCCTGGCTACCTTGGGACCCGACTGCGACATCGACTAAGCTCGATGGAGGACCACAAGTCGTGAATCCAGTTGAGCGCACCATACTGGCTTCTAAACTGTGCACGTCACATTGCCATTTGCTCCACCATTGATATGTTGAGCCATGGGACCAAGGCACATTGCTATACAGCTGTGTTGACTGGAACTGACATATAAGCTGTTCATTACGCAGCTTTGATCTGTCTCTACCTTGGATGCTAGTTAACCGTGGGACCAAGACGGACTGATGTTTTGGCCAGAGTTTTGTGTACCATGGACATGTTTCAATTCCTTTACCGGGACTTCCTTTCGAGTCTTCTTTTCAACTCGTGAGCTTTGAAAGGAACTGCCATTTTTTTTCCTTCGAATTTTTAACAACTTTTCATCAGTGCTCTTGCATGTATGCCTCTGGGCAGTGCCTCTTTGACCTCTCATGAGAGACACTGAAATGACAAGAGTTTGGTCAAGCAGTCGTCTGAGCATATGGACCACTGTGACCGAATCTTGATGTCTGTTCGTCGATACTGGCGAAGTGCGTGAAGCATGCAGCGAACACTGCGTTTCTCTCTAAACTTCTAAAGGACATTTTTCAATGTCTTCCACAGGGTTTGCCCAAACATAAACTGTGCTTTTGTGCATGTACAAAGCTCAACAGTGGTTCCGCAGTTGTTTGGCTTATTAAATGACAACTTGCATCTAGTGTGTATTGGACAACTATCAAGGGATGCCACATCACTCAGCGGATACTTATATTTGCATGATCCCGTGTTGAAAACATTTGTGTAACAAAAGTCTATGACCGTGAACGACATTTTAGTGCGGCAGTAATTTAGCCCATCATAACGACAACTGCTACGACCCTTACCAAAAGTTGTCTCCTAGTTTATATCTGGAATCTCCACAGATGTTTCACATAACGACAATAAGTTCTACAATACTTGGCAAAATTATCTGCAGCCTTATATGTGCAGTCTTCATATATTACACACAACCACCCTTACTAGCACAATATGAATCTGGTTTTTGAGTAATGATACGAGTCCCATAGTGATGAAGTTAAGTAAATGTTCAGTGTTTGCTGGGGGGGTCTGCCGCTACCCAAATGTTGTGCTACGGGCATTCGTGACTGGATATGATTTGGCATGTACTGTTTGAAAATCACAATTGTTCCATTCACAGTTACATGAACTGGAAACGAAGAAAATCTGAAGCTTTCCAAGACATCACGACTTGCATCACATTGTGCTCTTTTTGATGTCAGTGATGTTACCACATCTGTTACACTCTATCTTGTAGTCCTTTTCCCTGCTCTTATGACCCAGTATTAACATCATAGTTGTGCAAGAGCTTTAAGTATATGCAATACTGTGAGTGCTTGCACTATTGCGGGTGATGCTGAAACATTGTCAGCTCAACATGGCTTGGGTGTACACCCAGAAAGCTGAAGCCTGTCTGTTCAAAAGCTTACGTATTTAGTTGGTCATGTTTGTTTCTGTATATACCACATTGCTGGGAATGTTTAGAAGTGTTATGTTAATGAGTGCCACATTTATGCCTGAGAAAGATGTGTGTGTGTGTGTTTGTGTGATTCAAGGTAACGCGATGTCTGCTGTACTGACACATTAGTCATGTTGATAGTAGTGATAACATCTTGTATGTGTAACGTAAGCCTGGGTTCAAGCACATGCAAGCTTTTATTTTATTCTTGGGCTTCACTTTTTAGTTTGTTGACAACAGTGAAGGATATTTCTGTGTGTGTATTTTACCGCTTTCTTCATTGAACTGTAGTGTCATAACGTCATATAACTAATCGTTGTGGAGCTAAGTTCAGTAGGTTACACCCATATACGTATACGTGCCAGCAGTTCTTCTTGCTCCAATGATGCGTTTTTATTATTCTCATTGTCTTGTTATGCTGCGATATTTCAACGACCGATTTGCTGCGGTTCTTGAATGTCGGCGCCGTCTAATACGAACCACACTTTTTAAGTGCACTGTTGCTTATCACTTAAAGCAGCTTGTCTTTATGAACAAAACAAAATGCACGGAAGGTATTGGCGACAACTTTCACTGACGTGTTACTGCTCGATGATGTCAAGAAAGTTTGTCAACAGTTTTGTTGAGCATGATGTTCAGTCAGCGTATCATCTGACACGTGCGTATTCTAAAGAAATCACCATACATTGTTTCAGAATGGAATGAAGAGCACATTTCACATTTTGTGTGGTTGAATCCTGTTACACTACAACTTGCATAAAGATTGTCGACGGGTAGGTCATGTGCCAAGTCCTGAACTGATTTTACGTAGGGCACATGGTTTAAGGTGTATAACAAGTTAGTATGAGTGTTATGTGCTGTGACTACACAAGCACGTCTGCTAAAGAAGTTGTTGCTTGTAATTGTTTTTTTTAACTAAGCTGCCTCGACTTGTTAAATGTGCTCAGAAACGCAAAGCCTTGTTTTAGCTGCTGATGCATTAATCAGAATCGAGCAAGAAACAGTAATTTTGTAAGCGTTAGCCCTCACACGCATTTGTTGGCTGCGCCATTAACATGTTATTGGTCACAATATACAGAATGTGTGTCGCGTATAATGAGGGGCCTGTAAGGCTTATTTTTCTCAAATTTTCAAACATTTTGTTGTCACGATTGGTGAACTGTCACATTCCTATAGACGCAGCACATTGCAATTTTCCATCCCAGTCACACTTTTATTTTTTCTTTTTTTTGCAGCTGTTTATTATTGAAAAGCAATTCCCCAGCAATCTTTCTCAAACATGTGCTGCTCATCACAGTTGGCAATTGAGTTAATCACCATTTCGGTCAAGAAGGAAGTGGTCACCCAGGGGATGAGTAGTCATGCACATCCACTCTGTACCTCGAAGTAGTGCAAGAGGATCACTTGCGGCTTGCATTGTCTACACTGTTACTTGTTGACTGCGTAATAGAATGTGGGGTGGCATTGCTTGCAATTCTGCAGTTGCCCTAGGTTTCCTCGCAAGCGTAGCGGTGTCATGAGAGCGTTTGCCACACCATCGAAGAGTGTTGTTCATTCATCTAACATGTATATATGTATGCGCCAACTTGTTTTACTCTTGTGAGCGTTCATCTTTGTATCATTTGGTCGCCCCTGTGGCATCTCTGTGCCTTGGAGCTGCCTCTGCACTGTGTAAATAAACTGACTTTGATCTGCGCAATTGACGCGCTTATAATTTTTTCCCTTTTAGTTTTTGGTAGGGGTGTGCGAATATTCGAAATTTCTAATATTTTTCGAATAGTGTTTGCTATTCGCTTTGCACTGAAATTTTACGATTCGAACTGTTCGAACTTCCCAAAGACAAATACAGTCAACGTCAGATTGGAAATGGCCCCTTCAGATTTTCAAGGATGCTTCACCTCATCACACTCTTGTATTGCGGACAAAGCTACCTTTCAGGCTCCGCTATGGTCGTCAACGTATTGACTCAAGAAAACGCTGGTTCCAACATGGAAATGATAGATATCTGGCAGAGGTGGGTGCTCAATTAATGATGTTTTGGACCTGAAATTCGGGCAGGAAGTCCTGAAAAATCGGATGCCGAAGATTTTTAGCCATCCAAAATTTCAGATGTTCTTTTATATTGATGTCTACGAGGCATATTTCGAACTCCAGATTTGAAGGGAGCACACCCTTGTCTGCCACATTTGGGCTTCCACAGAATTTGAAAGAGGAGCAGAGGCTGAGGAAATAGCATCTTTGTCTTTCGCGTGTAAAGTGTTGTTGGCAACACTTTGGTTGCACCAAGTCATGTGCATAAATGCAATTCGGCCTCTGCATTGCCTCATTCTTGATAAGACAACTATGAAACACAACCCCGCTAGCGCTTCATCAACCTAGCGAAAAAAAAAAAAACCTTTCATGTTGCTATCTCATAAGAATATGCTTAGGAATCCTTTCCAACTTTTTTTTCCCTGCAATTTCACTTCGAAGTATTCGAAAAATATTCTAGAAATATTCGAAAAATATTTGATTGGATTCGCACTCGCCCTTCAATATTCGCACAGCTCTAGTTGTCGGTTGAATGTGTGGCCTTTGTGGCTTCCTGGCTTTCTCCGCATGGTTTTTCAAGTTTTGCCAACCTCTCTGCAATATAACCCTGCCCCACAGAAAATTTTCAAGTTGGTTTAGACCAGGACTGAAGAGCGCATACGTACTCACATCACTAGTTACGTACCGTTAGGAAATTTGAGAGGTAGCATAATGAATCGAGAAAAACAATGTATACATAAATTTTTCTTAATTCATTCTCGAATTCTCAAAAACAATGTTTACATTGTTTTACTAAATTCATCATGCTACCTCTCCAATTTCGGGGAGGTTGCTGGTTCGGTGCTTACCGGCGCCGAGTTGTTTATACCGTCCACTTTCTATAGTTCCCTATTAGGAATACGTACAACATTTTAATAAAAAAAGTAAATATAATATAACTCGAGGAAAATTTCCCAGATAAGAATATTCCCTGGTTGTTGGGGGAGTAAAGGGAATCTTGCTAATTTTTCATTTGAAAATTCGTAGTAATTGTCGGAAAGATGGCGATCGCGTCAGAAGGGCGACGTAAGCAATAGAACTCAAGTAAACGCTGCCACAGCCGATTGCAACAGCACTGGATTGCGTTGTTGTCTCCACAGGTCTCAGTGATTTAACGGCAGCGCATCCACTCACGGAGGGGACACCACATACACAGCGACGGCTCGCAATTAACTTCTTTTTTTTTTTAACTTCACGAGCCCTGGGCGAGCCACATGAAAACATCCTGAGAAAATAAACATTCTTAACCACTACGAGCGGGCTGCTACAGGATGAATCCTGTGTTGGCGAAGCAGTTGGGTCTCTCATTTGATTCGAGGCCCAGTCTTCAGGCCGGGGCTATTCCCACCGTGTGCGTGTGCCCTACTGCAGCTGAAAGCAGCGATTCACTCGCCAAACGTCCACGACATGAGGTGCGTAGTTGGTGTTCCTGTGCTCCGGCAGTACGGCCGGGTTTGGTACATTGCATTTAACGCAGGATCGCGAGCCTGCCGCTTCTTCTAATTCCAAGTCGTTGTCATCCTCGCTTGTCGATGTTGACCGCGACGACGGCGGGGACGACGATGTTGACGACAAAGACATGGCTGCACCTGTGCTCCTAGCAGACGAAATGTCAGCGATGTCAGCTGGGCGTGACGTCACCTTTTTTTTTGTGGCAGCGGGATCAGCTGGGGAGCGGCCCCGAAGTGGCCGTGAAGGTAGCGCTACCAGCACTACAATTTGGCGTGCTTTCCTCCCGTTTTGAACCGCGTGCGATACCGGATATATTAATCAACATTACTGGTACTTATTCGTCCCTCCGCTGCATTTTGAGTCGAGAATCGTTGGGGTCGATAGCTACTCGCGGATGCAAAAAAATCCACATGCGTAAATTTGATGCCAGTGCTCCTTTAAAGGGACCTACAACTGGCCAGAACGTGGGATTAGATTCTGGTGGAAATGAAAAGAGCGTGAATTATAGTGACAGATTCAAGCATTCTTTCCGCGAGCTAAGTAGGATTTATATTTTTAAATCGGGTTTAAAAGTAAGAAAAACCAGTGTGTCGCGCAGCCTAGCGGAAGAGCCTTGAAGCTTGATTACGGAGTCCATTATTTCGCTGTACGTGCTGACGTAGTCTGATGCTGTCATGTGCGCCATAATTAGTCCTCAAAATTAGAGTATGTATATTATTGTCCAGCCCCGATCAATTCCGTGCTGCTTACTAGGTAAAAGAAGCTGCACAACGAGAAGCGGCGCTGCCTTCGCGGCCGCCAGCTGCCCATGTCGAGCCGTGGCGCATGCGCGCGGAGTGCACGCATGCGCAGTAAACCACTGCGCGCGAACAAGAACCGTTCTCGCGCTCACTGTTTGCAGTATGCGTTGTCACGTGCGTACGCGACTTCATATTCGCCGAAGATAGAAAAATTCTGTTTACTGTTGTATCGTGGCGTCCTCCACGTTAACATTCCGTCGTTATACGGTCTTCCCGGCAACGTATTTGTAATAACCAGAGCGCTCAACGCATAGCAACCGCAGCGGCGCGCTATTGGCTACGCGCACGCAGGGACGCCGCCACGACTTCCGCCTAACAATGGCTACAACGCCATACTCTCGTTTCCAGGTTGCTCTCGCAAAACACGCCGCCAAGACCTGGATATATTGCCATTTTGCCTTGCTACGCGTTCTACGCGCGGCATGTTTGGCGACTGTATGTTGTCGCCACTTCGCGGGGCCGCTATATGGACCACAACATAGAAAACACGTCGCTCCGCCCCCCTTTGTTTCTGGGAGTAGCAGTTCTGACAGAGCTGCGACGTTAGTGTTTAGTTCGACCGACACATTGGTGTGATGAGGCTGTGTACCAGCAGACATTCGGTGTGATGCAGGGGCGTAGCCAGGGGGGGGGGGGGGGTTATAGGGCTTCCCGGCAAGCTTTCCGTTGCGCTAAAGAAAATAGGTACCATAAATATTGGTTATCGGTCCCTTTAATCCATTCGCCACTTCAGTGGGTAGAGGAACGTGCCCCCCCACCTTACCCCAAGCACACAAGAGAAGAGACAGGGTTGTTACAGAAACTGCAGACCGGCCCATCCCCTCACGGTAGCCTTTTACACGCTGTGCATCCTGCAAGACACCGAAACGATTTCAAATTCTGGTCTGCAATGAATAGACTCCCTCATGTAGTATGGGAGCGTGTACGCAACCCACGAATACCGCCTGCCACTGCACCACATGTCCAGCAATGGGAGGCCCAGTTGACATGTCCTAGCCTTGAAGACCAGTGACACCTGGTGAACAGGGTCAAGCTGTCTAGCGCAGGCCCACGGCATCCTGGAACAGGGACGCCGCCCACCTTGGACGACTCTAGGCGTCGCCTCACTCTACTCAATAAAGTTTAACGAAGTCAGCGCTCGTCTTCGTTATCGTCCCGTGTCCGCTGTTGCGCTGTAATTGATCTACGAAATGGAATACCAACTAGCCCGTGCCCACACCCTGCTTCAAAGTTTATTCCACCTGCTCGAGAAACAGCATAAGCCTAAAAACACCCGACTAGCTTCCACCGCCTCCACCGCGGTGGGCGCGCATTGCCACCTGGTGGTAGAACGGGCATACATATACAGTAACTTTGGTGTGACATAACGACAGCTAAGCGCTTGAGGGACGAGAACGAACACGACACGAGTGCTAACTTGCAACACGTCTCAACGATTCCATCGTTGAACTAGTAGAACATGATCGAACAGTAACTCTACCTTGTGGCACCTGCAGTGTCTGTGCCCTTACGAACAAAGTCACTGGAACTTGTCGGGGAGGAAGAGGAATTTTAAGGCCTTTAGTTTCATACTCGCGGTGACCGGTGTCCGGTACCCTAGCACGGTGCCAGCTGTGGCGTCTCCCCCTCACGCAGGAGGACAAATTAGCTTTATGAGCGCTGGAACGCGGATGGCGTCTGCACGATGCGCAAAGCGCGAGAATACGAACGCACGCGAAACGGAAGCAGATTAGTCTCGCTGCGATTCGCGGTAAATATTAAAAAAAGAAAACACGCACACACTCCGTTTCTGTGCCATTCCGCTGGAGTGAGTGAGTGAATAAACTTTATTACAAGACCCGGCATGTTTGTGGTCCGGGCTAGACCGCACAGGTAGGTACCAGGAGACCTTGTCTCCCCCATAGCCTCCCTGGCCTGCTGGATAGTCCATTTTTGGTCTTGGACCTGCGAGCTGAGCAGCACGAGCCGCCACCGCTCCCCGAGGGCCTCAGGAGAACCTGTTGATAATTTGGGACATTCCCACAGCATATGTTCCAAATGCTGTGGGAATGTCCCAAATTATCAACAAGTGTAAAAAAAAAAAAGACATGGCATAATCAGTCGAATGGCCACAGCCTTTCGCCGAACACAGTTTGGAATTTACAAAGTGTCCTTCAATTTTTTCGAGGACTCGCTTCTTTTGTTTGACACCCGTCATGAAGACAAGAAGATAACACAGCGACGGAAGGTATAAAGGACGTTAACTGTACTGTTTTAAGAGTCTTATAATAATTGTGACATAGATGTGAAGAAAGTAAAGTTTACGAAGAGACAGCTTGCCGCCGACAGGCAAAGAACACCTGGTGGTAAAAATTAATCCGGAGTGTATCGCTTGCACAGCGTGACTCATAATCACGACGTGATTTTGGGTACGTATAAAACCCGGGAATTGAATAAATTAGCAGGTGTCGTGTATGACATCGCGAAATGTCAGACAGATTGATGAACTGTCTTGATAACACATTTTAGTGGACCGCAAGGCTTCTTTGACGCGGCAGCCGTGTTCCAAGTTGTATCGATTTGCACTGTAAGCACAACGTCTGCGTAACACTGCTGAAACCAGGGTGTTTTCCACGCTGTGACACCAGCGCAAAAAAGGAACGAAGGACAAGGAAGAACCACAGACGAGCGCGGTTCTTCCTTGTCCTTTGTCCTTTTTTGCGCTGGTGTCACATAATGGAGCACCAACTTGCCCAAAAAGTTGCCCTCTTATGCTTTCCATGACCAAAAAGGAGGCAACATATGCGATATCCAGGAAGACCTTATTTGTTTGCGCTTGCGATTGATGTGGATGTCTTGGATTGGCACAGGTGAGGAAAAACAAAGGTGGTGTCTTTATTAGCAGTGATTAGCAACGTACCGAGGTTCCATACCAACTCGTCGGGTGCTCCAAAGCAGGGTGTCCTGCCGCTGTACGGTGAGGTGCAAACGGTTGCAATGCATCTCCCCCATATTCCCATCAGCTTTGTCTGGTTTTTAAGGCGAAAGCCTTTAATGTCTCATGCTCACGTCCTTCCGGTGTCCGTCCGTCCGTCCGTCTGCCCGTCCGTCTGTCCGTTAGTCCATCCGTCCGTCCGGTGTCCGTCCGTCCGTCCGTCCGTCCGTCCGTCCGTCCGTCCGTCTGTCTGTCTGTCTGTCTGTCTGTCTGTCTGTCTGTCTGTCTGTCTGTCTGTCCGTCTGCCTGTCCGTCCGTCCGTCCGTCTGTCTGAGCTCTGGCACGGAGCCAGGTGGCCGCCGGGATGCGCAAACGGACGCCGGTTCGCGTCGGACTCTACAGCGCTCGCGCTTTGCTTGCGTAGCGTCGCTGTGCCCAGCGTTTGCAGTCATTCTGACCGAACGCCATCTCAATGGACACAGGCGTCCACGGAATACACTTTCGAATTTACAAAGGGTCCGTCAATTTAAGCGCTGGAACGCGGATGGCGTTTGCACGATGCGCAAAGCGCGAGAAAATACTAACGCATGCGAACGGAGGAGCATTAGTCTCGCGTCTCGCTGCGATTCGCGGTAAAAAAAAATTTAAAAAAGAAAACACGCACACATTCGGTTTGTGTGTTATCCCACTGAGAGTGTAAAAGATAAAAGACATGGCATAGTCAGTGGAATGGCCACACGCTTTCGCCGAACACACTTTGGAATGTACAAAGTGTCCTTCAATTTTTCAAAAGCCTCATCGTGCACGGCATGAGAATGTTATACCATCAATGTTTTCTCCGCCGATTGTTCCTGAAACTCCTCCATGGGTCCTGCCTACTCCGCCTGTTAGTCTTACGATTCCCTGGTATTATGAAGAAGTCCCTGGTGTCATCAATTGGCCTCAAACAACTGACCCTATACATCACATTTTTACAACCTACGGTGGTACTGTGCACGTGTACACCGATGGATCTGCAGCGCTGTATACCTCTGCTGCAGCCTTTGTCATCCCAGCACTGCATATCGCTCGAAGGTTCGAAGTAGACCACAAAACCACATCATGCCGCAGAGCTTGTTGCTATCCGGGAGGCGATGCGGTTCATTTCTGGAGAGCAACCTCGTGCGTGGACGATATTCTGTGATGCCAAACCTGCTTTGCAAGCCATTAATTGCATCATGAGACAAGGTCCGTATTATATTTCAGCTATAGAAATTGCAGAGCTTCTTCACGTTGCTTCTGCAAATGGCCACCTCATCACCTTCCAGTGGATTCCTACGCACTGCGGCTTGATGGGCAATGAAGAGGCATACGCTGAAGCTAAAAGCGCCTTAAACAGTGATCCTGAAGTGCGCATTGCGTTTTCACGACCAGACACGAGCGCCCTGCTTCGGTGCGTAATGCGCAATTTCACACTTGAGCACTGGACCAAGCCGGAGCAACGACATCGGTGATTGCACAAATGGGACCCGGATATGAGGTTCCGCATGCCTCCTAAATTAAAACGACACATCGCAAGTATGATTCATCGGATTCGTCTAGCTGTGGCCTTTACAAGACATTACGCACATCTCATCGGCTGCAGTGACACCGATCCCGATTGTGATCACCGTCAAGTGCCGGAAACACTTGAGCACATATTCTGCAGCTGCCAAACATACGCACGTGAACGACAAAGACTTGTTTCCTCTACCGAACGATATCGTAATAGGTCCTTAACTGATGAGGTTGTGCTGGGCCCTTGGCCTGACGCCAACAGTGCTACCATGCATGGTCGTAAAAGCGGTCATAGCCTTCCTACATGCAACTGGATTGGATGCGCGGCTATAACACTGCGCCTAATTGACGGGACTGTATAATCACCTCCTTACCTCCCCATCGTCATTCATTACTCTTTTCCCTCCCCTTTCCCCTCCACCGGTGTAGAGTAGCAGGCTAGAGCATGCTATCGCTCAGGCCTACCTCTCTGCCTTTCTGTAAATAAACCTCTCTCTCTCTCTTTGGTACTCCCTTTCTCAAATAAAATAAATTATTGATTCGTTAGCGAATCGGCTGAAGCATATGCGTTGCCAAACCTTCTGTCACTCTTCGTTGTCATCAGCAGAGGAAGGCCACAGCTCAGCTTGGATCCAGATTGTTCGAGTGTACAGGCGATTGCCTCCCCATTAACGGGATCAGTGAGACTTTTCGCTGCAGATGATTCAAACGGGCAGCATTCATGGAGAGTATTGATGCCCACTCTACGAAAGATTGGCGCTCCTAGGGCAAACTTTTCACATATGTGGTGTAATGGGCCCTTCTAATAACGACTGCAATATTCAAGCTGTGATATGTGCAACTGCAAAACGCGTTATTTACGACCTGATTAGAGTCACTGTCGCCCGTACCAATGCATGCAGAAGCGCTTCTCCGAGGGAGGAGCAGAGGCGCCAATAGCGGGCGCGAGGTGAACTAGGCCCGAGATGCCACTTCGGTGGCACGCAACAGGCCGCACCTTTTTTTTTATCCAGCGGCCGTGGTAGAGGTCATGTAGCGGGCAGAGGTATAGTTGCCAGAATCTTGGGACTTGCTCGCCAACTGACGTATCATCATCATCATCAGCAGCAGCAGCAGCAGCAGCAGCGTGATCACGCCCACTGCAAAACATTGACTTCAACTGACGTATCATCATCATCATCAGCGTGACCACGTCCACTGCAAAACAACGAGCTCTCCCATGTGTCTCCAACGAACCGGTCCTGTACTTGCTGTGGCCACGTTATGCCCGCACACTTTTTAATCTCATCGGCCCACCTAACATTCTGCCCCCCCCCCCGCTTGCGCTCTTGAATTCTTTTGAAGTCCAGTCTATTACTTTTGATGACCAGCGCTACATGCCCTGCCCATTTGTTCTTCTTTTGTTTTTGAGTGAAATGTGCTCAACAACCTTTTGCTCCCTGACCCTCTCTGCTCTCTTCTAGTCGTCTAGTAGCATTGACGAATCAGTGCCGTTTTAATATGCTCTCAAATAATAGCTTCTAATCTTCCTCTTCAGTGAATCCACCCGTAATGGGTAAGCACCTTAGAATAAGGAGTAAGCAACCAAACAACCAATTTTTAGAGAGACAAGAAGAAGGAGAAGAAGAAGATCGTCGCCTGGCCCGCGCTCTCGCTTTCATCGGCTAGCCGGCTAAACTAAGCGAACGGTTCAGGACCTCAAGCTCCTCGCGGAATGAAACACCCGCGGACTGCCCGAAAACACAGGTGAGCAACGCTGCGATCCCATATACGGCGTCGATCGGACAGCCAGGACGCGCCGAGCTGGTTTCGCAGTAGTGGACGTATAGCCCATTGAGAGACCACCACGCGAGGTCACCGCGTGCTGCGCTCCTTCACTCTACAGTTCATCGGCGGACCACGCTGTAGCCGCAACACGGGCTGACTCATAGCATCCCTAAAGGCTCATTTACACTAGCGCGACACGACACCGATTTTGGTCTGCCGACTGTCTTTGGGAGCGTCTTTTGTCGTGTCTTCGTCCCATTTACAATGCAACGACACCAAGAGTCCGCCCCACAGACCATCGGCGGACTCTTGGTGTCGTTGCAGTGGAAATGGGACGACAACACGACAAAAGACGCTCCCAAAGACAGTCGGCAGACCAAAATCGGTGTCGTGTCGCGCTAGTGTAAATGAGCCTTAAAAAGGTCCCCTAACCACTTTTGCGAGTAATTTTCTAATTGCCTCAGTCTAATTGCATCTATCTATCTATCTATCTATCTATCTATCTATCTATCTATCTATCTATCTATCTATCTATCTATCTATCTATCTATCTATCTATCTATCTATCTATCTATCTTTCTATCTATCTATCTATCTATCTATCTATCTATCTATCTATCTATCTATCTATCTATCTATCTATCTATCTATCTATCTATCTATCTATCTATCTATCTATCTGTGTTCAATAGCTTGTTCTTTATGTACTGGAACAGATCCAGGCCTAAGGTGGGAGTCATCGAAGCGCCAGCTTCACGGCCCACCGAAAGCTCCCCGGTCAGTCCGACCAGTCCGACCAGCCCGACCAGTCCGACCAGTCCGACCAGCCCGACCATCCCGACCAGCCCGACCAGCCCGCACAACCCTAAGAACCCGATAGGCCCACAGGTAAGTACAAACCACCATTATCAGCTTGGTATACGGCTATAAATAGTTATGTTGGATTTCTTTCTTTTTCTTTTGGCACAAAAGCGTGCGAAAGGTAATAACGGAGCGCAAGGGGACGAAAACAAGTGGTACAGAAAATAGCGTCACTTGCAACTTGGTTTATTTGCAGAAACGATTCCTATTTTATACAGTGCAGCCAGGGGCGCAGTTACATTCGTGCAGAAAAATCGGGTACAACCACTTGTTCCCCGCGAATGTACAACCAATAGAACAGTATTAATACAGTTATTATTATACAGTCCCGCGCCAGACAAATCGGAGCATGTGTTCTGGGAGCGAAGCAGAAGACAAAGAGAGCGCGTGCCGGTTCATGATGATGATAGTTTTCTGTTCTATCTGCGCGGACTAAGGGTCGGCTTAAGGGGCCCTGCAACACTTTTCCAAGTAGCCATGCAATGGATTCACTAAAGAAGCTTATTGCCTCACGAATTCACCAACGCAAAAATTTTTAGAATGTGTCCAGTGCGAGCGGAGTCACAAAGATTTGTCGCACGCTGCAATTGCATTCTCTCTTCTCTCGTCCCGACGCAAACGCTGGAAGCTAAGCAGGGAAGTATGGCACGGGGGAAGTAAATGCGTCACGCACGCCTCGTGACCTTGAGCATTTGGATACTTGAACGCAGAAATCTTGGTCAGTCTTTCTGTCTGTCTGTCTGTCTGTCTGTCTGTCTGTCTGTCTGTCTGTCTGTCACACGATTCAGCCACCCGGCCAAAGTTTAAGCACTTGCTAAACGCCCAGCCATCTTGAACTGGTAGCTGCGTTCATACTTGTGAACATTGTCGATCAAAAAGCAAATATTAGGCATATCTGAGGCGCAACATCAATACGTAAGTATTAGGTGGTATGTTCCTTTACTAGAAAATACATAGATGCGTAATTCTAAAGACCGTAGTGTTTGTTAGGCTGCGCTGAAAATGCGACGCTATGCACGAAAAAGCCCTCTGCCGACGATATGGAGCTGCCACCTGGCAGTGGCCTTGGGTTCTGCACAAGGTCATGTTTCCCGACGCCACGGCCAGATGACGTCTATATCTCACGCAGCGCCTCCTCTATTTTATCAATGCCAGCTATCGTCTTTCGACGACATTTGCAGCGAAGCACGGAGATACGCGGCCAATTTTTTCTTCTTTTTTTTTCTTTGAATGCGCGGCTTTTCAGTGCAATCGCGCGCTCACGCGTGGACAAGTCGCGGCCTCCCGTGGCGGCCCCAGTAACGACCGAGAGTGCCATGCTCAAATCAGCCAATGGCTGACACTTGGGCCGTGACGCAGTGATTCTTGAGCCGTAGCGTCATTTGTCGAGAGAAGAGAAAGTGATTTTCAGCTGTCTTTGAGAATTTATTGTAAATTCCAGGCCGCGTGCTGCGCTATAATATTTCGCTCGCGTGTTCTCGGGAGTCTCGACTACCGATCGGCAGCGTTTTCTGACCATGCTCAAAAAGTGTTGCACTATATATTGCGTAGCAATATATGAGAGCTTGTACAATGTATATTGGTGTTTGACAGCTATAGCACCGTTTGACGTGGTGTCACCCACGTTGACGCCTAGTGGCAAATCTCCATCGCGACGACTAAGGCCCATGGTCATGAATTAACCGTTGTTGTAGCTGAAGTTGTCAACATGATATACCTGGACACAGCGTATCGTGAATCCAGCGCAAATACACCGACAAGCACGTAATGAACACTGGCACTCGATATGCGCGTCTTCAAAGAGAAGTGGTATGGTGCGCGCGCCTGAGTAATAAGGTAACCTACTCCTGCGCTCATGCATACACTACCACGCTGCGCTTCAGCAACGCGGGAGGCCGAGGTTCGTAGCTTGAGCCGCGAGCACGCGCAGGCGTTTACGTCCTGCTGGTCTCTGTCTCGCTCCACCAAGGCACGACATTCCCCCGTCGACATCGCTGCCTTGTGGCCGCGCTCACTGCAGCAGTTTCATAAGTCGGTGCTATCGCACCCGAGGTAGCCGTCGGCGAAACAACATGCATGTGCAAGATGCACTGCTCCGACAAAGAGCCGTCACACGCTAACACGAAGCTAAAGGCAAAGAACGTAGCTACATCGGTGACTCTCCGATGCTAGCGCGGCCAAAGTCTTTTACTGCTATCGAGACACAGTTAAAGCATGGCCTCCGAGATTAATGAGTGTTCAGGCGGAACGCCAGCGTCGGCAGTAGACACATATTCACGGTAGAGAGAAGTGGAGGCTAAACTCCAGCGCGAGGAGTTAGACGCACCGGTCTCGGAGCAATGAACACTAGAAAAACTGTAGAAAGGAGATCATAGAACAGAAAACAGATAATCATGAAACAAATCAGATAATAAGATGAAAAGAACAGACAGCGATATAAAATAGCACGTAATCGCACGAAAAGAGCAGCTAAACCCAAAGGGAAGCACAAGCGAATCAATTCTCCGCAGTGCGTAGAGCCTTCAGCTCTGATGAAACAGGCTTATATTTTTTTCTTGAAAATGACGTTACACCGCTGCGAATAGTCCTTTTACTTCAGATCCTTTTTGTTTGTAGCTCGTCAACTGAATTTTGTTGTAACAACGTTTCTTCTTATTCTTCTTCTTATTATATTATTATTATTGTTATTATTATTATTATTATTATTATTATTATTATTATTATTATTATTATTATTATTATTATTATTATTATTATTATTATTATTATTATTATTATTATTTCTTATTTCCAGGCCAAAGACGCTCCCACAGCTCCCATCGCTCCCACAAATGTGCTGTCAGCGTCAAAATCGAGCCTATGGGTGAGTGGAAACTGTTTTTGACGAGTAAATATTATGAGTTGTGAGTAAATATTATGAGTAGGTCTGAAAATTAATATGCATAAAACTAAAGTAATGTGGAACAATCTTGGCAGAGAACAGCGCTTTGCGATAGGTGGCGAGACACTGGAAGTTGTAAAGGAGTACGTCTACTTAGGACAAGTAGTAACCGCGGAGCCGAACCATGAGCGTGAAATAACTAGAAGAATAAGGATGGGATGGGGCTCATTCGGCAAGCATTATCAAATCATGAATGGTAGTCTACCACTATCCCTCAAGAGGAAGGTATATAATAGCTGCATCTTACCGGTACTTACCTACGGAGCAGAAACCTGGAGACTTACAAAGAGGGTTCAACTTAAACTGAGGACGACGCAGCGAGCGATGGAAAGGAAAATGATAGGTGTAACCTTAAGAGACAGGAAGAGAGCAGAGTGGGTCAGGGAACAAACGGGGGTTAAGGATATCATAGTTGAAATCAAGAAGAAGAAATGGATATGGGCCGGGCACGTAGCACGTCGGCAGGATAACCGCTGGTCATTAAGGGTAACTGAATGGATTCCAAGAGATGGCAAACGCGTGAGGGGAGACAGAAAATTAGGTGGGTAGATGAGATTAACCCTTTGAAGGTCGTCCTATATTTTTGACACGGTGATGTAAAAACCGGCTGTGGTATATTGATATGAACTAGAAAGAAATAGTATGAAACAAATTTCATCAAAATCAAGCTAGAAGTTTACCGAAAAAAAGTGGGATATATGTGTCCTAAAAAGTGGGAAAACACTGTCCCACTGTCTCATGAAGGTATCATGTCACGGTTGCGTCAACGGGTATTTTGGGATGAGACGGCTGAAGCAAGTGGCACTCTGTATCACTTCTCAAGTTGTGAAGAGGAAAGTTTTGCAGACCTGATTTCAACACGAGAAGACCACCTGCAATTGCGTCTCTTGAGCCATCAAAGCGTTGTGGTATGTTCCTGTAAAGCTTACTTCACCGCATGCATCAACCACGTTTTTTCACCGTTTGGCTGTCCTTGCTTTTGCTGTCGAAATTGTCGAGTACAGATGTTATCCCTGAACATGTGTCTACATTTCAAGAGGTATATGATATCAGGAAAAATATTTCCACGCATTATTATTCGCGATTGCGCTGAGGGGACTAGCGGAATAATTTCGCAGGGGATTGTTCCGATGCATTTATCGGTCAAGTTATTTCGCAAATTTACAAAAACACGTGATGACTGGAAGCTAAGATCGCCTCTCTCAAAAACCAGAAAAAGAGGAAATTATCCGGCCTTTTGATTGGTAGGTTCGATCTATCTGAAGAAGAGGAAAATTCAGAAGCTATCATAAAAAAAATTGACCGAAATTCAACGCTATTGTAACACTAGATCCGCCCTTCGAAAGCGTGGTAAAAGAATTTTCTTCAAGATTATGAAGACTTAGGTAAGATATGAGTAACCTAATGTTGCGCTAATTGCAGCGGGTGATGTGGGAGAAAATTTTTTCTGTAGAAGGAAAAGTGGGACGTATGTGTCCCACTGCCGCACAAAGGGTTAAGAAGTTTGCAGGTATAACGTGGCAGCAGAAAGCACAGGACCGGGTTGATTGGCGAAACATGGGAGAGGCCCTGCAGTGGGCGTAGACAGGCTGATGATGATGATGATGATGATGATTATTATTATTATTATGAGTTCTTGTACAGGCACACGTTAAAAATGCGAATGCATTGTGGGTTAAGCAAGCTGTCTCGCAAGACTGAACGTACCTGCAAGCGGTATTTCTCTTCGTCACGTTTTAACAGCGGCGCTGTTATATGCTGGGAGTAGAGCCATGCGTCGAACGCGCCAATTTCGGCGGGTTTGCGCCCCGTAAAGCGGGTACACATGCAGTACAGCTCTTACCATAGCATAGACGTGAACAGTATATTATATCAACGGGATGAGAAAAAAAAGTGATGGTGAGGAAGAGTCATCTGAGGGTGAGGAGGTAAGAAACAGTTGGGGAGAAGGTAAAGAATGGCATAGCCTTGTATCTTACAGTTTATGCGCCAAAGACGGTGGGTATATGTGCCAAGCAGATCTTAGCATAGCTCAGCCATGCATAGTAGGCGAGAAATGCAGGTAAGGGAGAGAAGAAAGAAAAGGAGGAGAGAAGTGAGGTGGTGAAAGGGTAAACCATAGCATGGTCGCGTACGCTACTATCGCAAGGGGTAGGAAAGAAAAGATGGGCGAGGAGTAGTGAGGTGAGGGTTAAGTTGAAGGAAAGGGGAGAGAGATCAACACAAAAAGAGATGAAGAATTAAAGAAAGATGAAAGAAACAAGATGTAGAAAGAAACAAGCGAGAATAAAGACACAATAAGATGAACAAAGGACTCGACCTCCGTTTGCTTGACAGCTCCGCTCTTTGCTCACGTTTCACGGGCATGGAACGAGCTTTAATATTCTTTTTCCATGGCATTCCCCGCCGAAGCTACACCACCATATCCGAAACTTTGGGTTCAGTGAAATATTTGACCAAACTATAGTCGGTCACTTCAAACCTCCACATTCGCATGAACGACCGTTTTAATTGAGGACTACGGGGGTTCCAGGTGGAGTACGAACACAAGTGCCTCTACTGCAGCCGCGAGCTGACACAACTTTGAACTTGTGATTTTGTTTATTGCGATGAAAACTGAAGAGTCCAAGAGAAAATTCGCCGTCGACGTTGACGTCGGTGTGGTGTTTACTAAAGTCCAAATGGGACATGATTCTATCGCTCCCTGCTTGCGGTATCCTGTGGGATCGAGGGAAACCATGCGCGAAAGTGCTCGCTTTCTTCGCGCACATGAATAGCCACTGGAAGGGCACGGGGTTCAGGTGAAGCGTGAGTTCCGGCCAGCAACGGACTCACCCTCCACCTGAACACTCAGTCCCAGTCGGCAACAGTCGATAACAAGCCGGTGACAGTACCGACTGGTAACGCTTAGGCCGTAGCTCGTAAAGTATGAAGACGAGAAAAGATTGCACAAGAGCTAGGACAATGCGCTTCTCCTGATCTCGAAGGCCTTTTGAGTTACGCCCTCGCACTTCCAAGTATATTCCTGCAAGTAGTCTACGGCTGTTTCAAAGGCTGAGCGAATCAAAATAATCAAAACGGCTGGTCGCGTCGTGTACGGCGTCTCCGTCGATACCCCAGCGCCTCCTCACGCGTAATGCTGCAGCTGGAGTTCTTTCGAAGCGAAAAGCAAGACAACGCGTTTGCTATTCTTTGTTTCTGGCGTTCATCATGGCGGCGTTGTAAAAGCCAGTGGTCGCGGTCATCTAGAATCAGTGTTCACGTTATGTTCGCTAGCTTCATTATACAGTGTGCGATTGCTTACTGCAGTACACGTGTAGCTGCTTGATTGCTGTCACAATCAGTGTTTCACCTTTCGGTAGAAGCTGTGACGACTTTTCGGAGTTCATTCGGAAGCAGCAAAACGAAGAGTATTCGAGAAATTGGGCTGATTTTCTTGGCAAATCGTAGGCTACATCTGAGCTATGGATGTCCGTAGTATGTGCCGCATCCTCCGACGAAAAGAACGATTCGCTTCCGAAGCAACTGCGTTTGCAAAGAGATGCGCTACACGGCGTCGGAATCACTCTGAGGTCCGCCTTTTCTTTTGGTCGCAGCCACCTACGGCCTTGTACAAGCGCCTATTTCCCCCGCGCAAGCAGGAAGCAAAACCTACGACGCACCACATCAGCACCGCCATAGCAGCCACCTCCGCAGTCCTTCTCGTCGCCATCGTCCTGGCTGCCTTAGCCCTCTACCTTCGCCGGGCTCCCCAAAGTCCGAGAAGTGCACCAGCCCTGCGTGCGTCCAGTTCGCCAAGCTCCTGAACGACAGCGTAGACTGGTCCGCCAACCCGTGCCAGGACTTCGACGCCTACGTCTGCAGCGGCTGGCGGTCCAAGCGCAAGTATTCGGTGAGCACGGAGTTGGTCGTGCGAGCGATGAGCGACGTAATCAAGGTCATCAGTAAGGACTACGCCGAAGACGCGCCGCCCACGGGCCAGGACTTCCTGCAGAAGGTGAGCCTCCTGTACCGCTCCTGCGACCTCGTTTGGCGCGGCGATCATGACGAGCTTCCCGTCATCCGTGAGTTCCTGCTCCGGGCGGGCGTCACGTGGCCACGACGGTCCGCACAGCCCGACGTTCGGCGCACGCTGATAAGCCTAAGCATGGAATTCGATTGGCCGATCGTCATACACGTACTCCCTCTACTGGACTACATAGGGATGCGAATACCTTACTCGTTTCACTTGGCTATCGAAGAGACGAGGCTGCTGAGCGATTCGCAGAGCAAACAGCGTAGCTTCGAGTTCCTGAAGTCTCAGTTCTCGGCGGACGACTCCGAACTCGATGGCGCCGTCACGTTCCCAGAGACGAAAGAGCTGGAGTCCACCTTCTTCCGGCCCCTCGTCAGCGTCGTGTCAAGAGGCCCGGTCAAACTGCTCAACGCAAATGACCTGGATAAGAACAGCTGGATCGAGTCGCTGGCGCAGTACAACGTGTCCAAGCATGCAAGCTTCGTTAGTGACAGCCCGGTGTACGTCGAGAAATTTCTCGACCTGTGTAAAAGGCATGGCGAAGACCGCACCCACCTTTTCGTCTCGTGGATGGCGGCCAGGTACGTCAGCGTGTTCGCCAACCGCGATCTCGTCTTCAACTTCTACAGCACGGCGAGTCCCGAAACCCTCTGGTACAAGCACGGTGGTTTCTGCTACGGGCTCGCCTATAACTTCGTCGGGGACTACCTGTTCGCCCCGTACAACGCCCAGGTGTTCCTGCCCGTGCGCGAGGACGTTGAGCGCATCGTCCTGTCCATCAGAAACGAATTCGCGTCTCGCCTCTCGTCCACGCCGCCGTTCTCCACCGACACGTCGGCCAACATCAGCTGGTCTTCCCTGGACGTCGTCATGAATGCCCTGAACCTTACCGTGATCCAGAGCAAAGAAGCCAGGCAAGTGGCCGACTCTCTCCTGCCGGACATGAACATCTCGTTCGTGCAAAACTGGCACGCCGCGTGGAAGACGTCCCTGTCACGCAAGGGCGTCCCCGTGCCTCGCGCCTTGGGTTCTCAGACCGTCGACTTCCTGGCCCCGTACGCTCACGCGCTCGACGACTTCGTCCTGGCGCCGTACGTCCTCTCTTTCCCTCTCTACGAGCCGAACCTGGTGGACGCCGTCAAGTACGGGGCCTTCGGAGCGGTCGTGGCCGTCGCGTCGACCCAGGTGGCTCTCGTGCGCTACAGCAGCGACAACGCGACGGCTCAGGCGATCGACAAAGCGACGACGTGCGTCGACGCCAACGACTGGCGTACCGCGGTGACTCTGCAGGACTTCGCGTCCCTGGATGTCCTGGCTGGCGCCTTCGAGAAGTACGGCTCCCGGGAGACCCTCTCGATTGGCTTCACGGCGCCGCAGCTTGTGTTCGTCTCCTGGTGCTTTCAGAAGTGCCGGGGACATTCGGAGGATCTGGGCGACAAGTGCAACGCGGCCGTTCGTCACGTGGCCGCCTTCAGCTCGGCGTTCGGCTGCTCGCACGGCGACGCCCTCAATCCTCAGACAAAATGCAGCCTGTTTTAGCTCGGCTTTTTTAAACTTTGAATGCTCTATATAGGAACCACGGCTTGCGTGCCATCATATGTAGACACGGCATTGACGTAGTGATGCCCTAACGCTCGTTTTATCCGCGCCTTGTGCCCGTTTTCTGTTAATATTCAATGCATCAATGATTTTCTTCTTTGCTTTTTATTTTTAGCTGGAACACCGCGCAATAAATGCAGATACCTTATTGAGCAATGGCTTGACGCGAGAGGAAGTCGTACTTTATAAGCTTTGTCGCCGTTTCTACTTGGTGTACTTGTGCGAATATGAGGAAGACTGATTTTAATGCCATTGAAAGAAAATTACTGCATTCAGTGCGCCTATCGCAGTGCCGAAGTACAAAGACAACTTGATGAGCTCGGATACTTCTACACTTTCAACGTGGCAGCTCGAGAGACGTGCTGTGGCTTTAACTTTTAACGCACACATTGCGGGACCTGACTTGCCTATAACAATTCAACCTTCGACGTACAGCCCGTTCAGCTCCTTGTATCTGCTGATAACGTTAGTTTGAAAGCCTGGAGGCATTTGCTTCTTTGTTAGAACGAAAGTTACTGTTTTCTTACTCAACACCACAGCAACCTTTCCAGTTATGGCTCAGTCCAAGATTCCCACAAAAAGGTGGCGTTCGATGGTATCGTATTCCGGTCAAGACGAGAAGTAAGAACTATAAGCAATGATTAGTCTCGCAGATCGGCAGGCTTGCCACTGCCTCCATGGTCGGGCGGTGACATGCGCAACACATAAAGCTTTCGTTCTGTCATCACCGCCACTGATCATATTATCATCAGCAGCAGCAACCTATGTAATTTCTATTGCAGGATGAAAGGCCATCCAAATAATAGTTTCCCGATCCTGCCCGAGCCGATTCGAATTTATCTATTTATTTATTTATTTACTTATTTATTCATTTATTTATTTATTTATTTATTTATTTATTTATTTGTTTGTTTGTTTATTTGTTTGTCTGTTTGTTTACTTAGAGTACCTGCGCTGCCTCGAATGCATCATAGCAGGGGAGATAGTTTGAGTACTATGTGTTACATGTTTTACAGTGTTCGGGAACAAAATTTTTTACAGTAATGAGGAACAACATATATAGATAAAACAAGGTTAACATTGTTGCGGAGGCTGGTGCAGGTACATGACTGCCAAAGCCGCCATGAAAGGTAGGGAGACCTCGGAGCTTAGGGCCCGACATTCAGGACGACTGTTCTTTCAAAGCAAATGTATTTACAATATATACAGTGAGTAAGGAGATTACCGAAACACTTTCACGTGTCGACTGACGACACTTAGTCTTTTCCCCCCCTTTCTTCAAGACTGACCTCCTTCTCCGTTGGTTGTGGCCGCAGTGGCCGATCGCAATTACTGTAATGCACAGTGCATGCTTTGCGGCATAACGCAGCTGCACTGCCGTAAAGCTGACAATAGAAAATCGGTTATCTTGTCGGACGTATAAATAATGCAAATAAAAAGCCGGCAGATCCCACGCACTGTGGGAATCGATGTAATGCGAAGCAGCCAGGAAGGAGCAAATCATGCTTTACATAATTTGCATGTCATGTTTTAATGTTAGGACCTGTCATTTATGTTCGTCATACAGTCACGTCGCGCAATACCAATTTTGTTGTATATCAAGCTAGCGAACTGGACGCAAGCGCACCATGAGCGTGGCATGTAAATGGCGTTGTAGATGACATGCATGCCAAGATTTTCATGTTACCACCTACCACTTATGTTCGTTATACAGTCACGTCACACAATACCAAATTTGCTGTATATCAAGCTAACGAAGCGCCCGCGTGCGCGCCATGAGCGTGGCATGCAAGTCATGTCGCACATGACATGTCATGACTTCCATATTACCACTTGTCATTTATGTTCGTCATACAGTCACGTCACCCAATACTAAGTTTGGTGTATATCAAGCTAACGAAACGGCCGCGAGCGTGCCATGAGCGTGGCATGTAAATCACATTGTTCATGTCATGCACGTCATTATTTGCATATTACCACCTGTCATTTATGTTCGTCATACAGTCACGTCATTCAGTGCCAAATTTGGTGTATATAAAGCTAACAAAACGGCCGCGAGCGCGCCATGAGCTTGGCATGTAAATCATACTTTTCATGACAAATTAGTCATGATTTTCATGATATGACCAGCCATTTATTTTCGTCATACAGTCATGTTATGCCATACCAATTTTGGTATAAATCCCAATAACGATACGGCCAGGAGAGCACAAAGTCGTAGGCGGCTAGATAGATACGCTCAAAGTCGCCGAAGTTCGCTAAGAAATCATTTAATAGTGCATTGGATCCAAGGGCCAGTGCAAGCACGACGGTAAAGAAGCATGTGTACAAGTGAAAATATGGACGGCGTGAGTGAGTGAGTGAGTGAATAACTTTATTCAGTTCCTGCAGGTTGCCGGGCTGGGTTCCCGCCTAGGAGCCGGCCGTGAGACCGTGTCTCTCGGCAGCTTCCTTGGCCTGCTGGATCGCCCAGAGTTGGTGGTCTAGATCTGAGCTGAGTAGCGCGGTCCGCCAACGCACCTGAAGGTCCTCATTGGAGGCCGCGTCCCTAGTGTTGCCAATTAGTGCTGGACACTCCCAGAGAATATGCGCTAGTGTGGCCCTATTATTGCAGTACTTGCATGAGTTAGTGATATACAAATCGGGGTAAATGTGCTTCATAATTACGGGATTAGTGTAGGTGCCTGTTTGTAATTGCCGCCATTGAACGGACTGGGCCCGGCTGAGTTTAGGGTGGGGCGGGGGGGTATTTCCTTCGCTGACTTTTATAGTGCTGGGTAATATCGTTGAATTTGGTTAATCTATCCCCCCCCACTCCCATTCGTCCACAAGAGAGTCCTTGCGGGTGGTATCAACCGCAGACGCAGCTCGGAACGTGAGACCTCGAGCCACGTTGTGCGCCACCTCGTTAAGGTTGACCTCCGTGTGGTCGACAGGTGTGTGGGCGGGAAACCAGAGGATGGATGCGCTTTGTTCGTCAGAGCGGGTTTTGCCTTTAGTAAGAACTCGTAATGCCACTGGAGAGAGCCTACCATTTGCGAAATTTCGGACTGCCGTTTGGGAGTCACTGAGAATGTATTGGGCATCGGTGTGAGCTATGGCCAGCGCGATAGCTACCTCCTCCGCCGTTTCCGTGTGAATTGTGTTGATAGAAGCACTGGTGATGCATTTGTGCGTATGGTCTATAACCGCAACAGCAAAACAGCGATAATCTCGATAGCGCGCTGCATCGACAAAGACCGCCTCCTCATTGTGTCCAAAACTATGGAGCATGGCTCTGGCTCTACTGATTCTTCTGCCTTTGTTGTGTTCGGGATGCATGTTCTTGGGCAATGGGGGGTATTATGAGTTTAGTGCGGATTTCGCGTGGTATGTCGTATTTGATGCCTTGTTGTGTGTGATAAGAAATTCCGAGACTGTCTAAAATGTGGCGGCCTGCTTTAGTATTACTCAAACGCTCGTACTGCGAGACCTGTTGTGCTTCAATAATTTCTTCAAGCGTGTTATGAAGGCCTAGTTGAAGAAGGAGTTCCGTGCTGGTACTCTGCCGAAGCCCTAGCGCCTGTTTGTAAACTCGTCTAATGAGACCGTTGAGTTTTGTTTTCTCTGCCGCGAACCATCGGTGGTAGGCAGCGACATAGGTAATGTGGCTGAGCACGAAGGAGTGGATAAGCCGGAGAATACTCCCTTCTTTCATGCCCTGATGTTTGTTAGTGACTCTTTTAATGAGTCGCATCGTGTGCGCGACTTTAGCTTCTAATTTGCGGATTGTCTCACCGTTTGTGCCTTTGCTTTCAATAAGAAGTCCTAATACCCGTATTTTATCGACTGTCGGTATGACACGTCCATCGGCCGTCTTCAGGGTAATGTCTGCATATGAGCATGTTGGACTATACTGTTTGGGTGGTCTGCCTTTGAGTGTGGGGCGGTATAGGAGGAGTTCGGACTTCTCCGCCGAACAAGAGAGCCCTGTTCCGCATAGGTAGTGTTCTACCACGTTTACCGCTTCCTGTAGCCGTTCTTCTATAGAGCCGTCGCTACCGTTACATACCCAGATGGTGATATCATCGGCATAGATGCTGTGATGAAGCCCGGGAATCACGGACAGCTTTGAGGGCAAGCCAAGAAGAGCTAGGTTGAAGAGCAGAGGTGATATCACGGAGCCCTGTGGAGTTCCCGCGCTACCTATGGGTATCTCAGATGATGTGAGCGCACCCACTTTAACAATGGCTTGTCGGTTCGTAAGGAAGTCGCGAATGTAGTTATAGGTCCGAGCTCCCAGATTTAAGGCGTTAACCTGTTGGAGTATTGTAGTATGTGTAACGCTGTCAAACGCTTTCTTCAGATCTAAACCTAATATAGCTTTGGTTGAGCGGTCCGTGTTGTCTATGATGTGGTGTTTTAGTTGCAGCATGGTGTCCTGGCATGATAGGTGCCTCCGGAAGCCTAACATAGTGTGCGGGAGAACGTCATTGTCCTCAAGGTAATCTGTTAGTCGAGCTAAGAAGGCGTGTTCCATGAGTTTTCCCACACAGGAAGTTAGAGAGATGGGTCTGAGGTTGTTAATGTTCAGGGGCTTCCCCGGTTTGGGGATCAGAATCATCTTGGCAGCTTTCCATTGTGAGGGCAAACGACCTGTGGTCCAGCATGTGTTAATGTAGTCCGTAAGATGAGTAATAGATTCATCGTCAAGGTTACGTAATGTCTTGTTCGTAATGGAGTCAAGACCAGGAGCGGATTTGGTGTTAAGGCGATGTAGTACTGCGCGAATATCTGCTTCGGAAAATTCCTCGTCAAGAGCTGCATTTGTTTGACCAGTATAATCCGGGTGCAGGCGAGGAGGAGCTTGGGAGATGTGTATGTTTGCTACCTCTCGCAAGAGCTCCTCCTCCGTACCTGTGTAATCATGTATAAGCTTATTGATATTTTGACGGTGGATTGCTCTGTTGTTCTCAGGGTCTAAAAGATGGCGGAGAAGATGCCATGTTTTGCCAAAACCTATTTGCTTGTCCATGATAGTGCAAATTTCGTGCCAGTGTTGCTGGCTTAATTCCTTCGCGTATGTTTCGATTTGTCTATTTAGGAGCGCTATACGTTTCCGAAGGTTCCTGTTTAATTTTTGGGCTTTCCACCTCTTCTGGAGTGATTGTTTGGCTTCCCACATATGGAGCAGCCGACTATCAATCTCCTCGAGGTGCGCCTCTGGTGGTACTGTTTGTGTAGCATGATCAATGTCTTGTCTTAAAGTGTTGGTCCAATGTGCAATGTCCACGATGGGCGCCACCTTATTTTCTCGTGACTTGCGGAACTTATCCCAGTCTACTAGCTTATGTTGCTTTCCAGCCGGTTTTCGAGGGCCTCCCTTGATGTGGATATCAATGATGTAATGGTCGCTGCCTAAGTCCTCTAGTGTGTTACGCCATGTTGTTGTGGGTGCATGTTTGACGAAGGTGAGATCTGGTGTAGTGTCCTTGCTAGAACTGGTGCCTGCCCGGGTGGGCACGCTTGGATCCGTGATGAGAGTTAAGCCCTCGTTTTGGGAATCGAGCCAGAGATCTCGACCTTTTGGGTGAGCATAAGAATAACCCCAAGCTGTGTATGGCGCATTAAAGTCGCCGCATATTATGATGGAATTGGAACCGGCGATGTTGAGAGCCCGCTTAAAGAGGGTGCGAAACCTGTGTTTTTTGTGTTTGGGGTTACTATATATGTTAAGAATGAAGAGGCTAGCGTGCGTTTTGCGATGTGGTACGAGTTCAATGAGGATGTTATCGATGTGCGTAATTTTAGTATCGTGTTGTTTAACAGTGTGGTCTCTGCGAACTAGTGTTGTAAGGGCAGTAGTCGCTCCAGTGGCGTAGCCAATTGCACGGTACCCTGCCAATTTGGCGAGACCGTGTGACTCCTGAATAAGAATAATATCTGGCTTCTTTTTATCACTGATATATTGGGTTAAAACAGCTTTCTTATTCGCGTAGCTTCGACAATTCCATTGCCAGATGTTGTACGTGGATTGACTAGCCATGGTGAGGATTGGGGGGGTATAAATGTTGCCGGCTGAATTAAACCGGTTGGCGGCGAAGTGGGCTGCGATGGTGGAGCTCCGGGCGCCATTTCGTTCGATGGCTGCGGGGAGGCCCCAGACTCCAATGCTAGCATTCTTTGGTTAAAGTGCTCATTTTGTTGCTGTATTATTTGAGTAAGCGTATCTACACGATCGGTGAGAGTAGGTATGAGGCGAGACGTGGTGGCCATCCACTCACTGATTTCCTTAACTGATTTCATGAGGTCGGTAAGGGCGGTATTACTGGTGGTAATGCGTGTAGGTCTGTCCTCACAAGCCGAAGTTTCCGCTTTACGTTTAGGTGGCGGGGGGGGATACTCCCTCCTCCATTTGATCCACTGGTACCTCAAGTATGGGTTGTGCGGGGACATTTACTGGGGTTTGTTCTGAGTGATTAAATCTACGAAGTTCCTCTTTAAGCATGCGGTTTTCCTCGCTTAAAGCATTCATTTTCTGATTGCATTGAGTTAGCATTTGTTTGAGTAGTATTATCTCTGACTCTAACTTATTCAATGCGTTCTGAGATGCGGCCTCCTCAGACCTATGCTGCGTTCCCGCAACTACGTCTGCCCACCTCAACGCTTGTGGTCCAGGTGTTCGGCTCCGTGACCTGGATCTGGACCGTGAACGGGATCTTGACCGGTCCCGGCCTCCTGGTTGTCGAGGGGGAACAGAGTCCTGCTGATCTGCGTTTTTTCTGACAGGTGTAGGCATGGGTGAATCTTGCTGTTGGCGCTCCCAGCGGCGGCGTTTCACGATGTAAGGGGTCTTGTAACGTGCCTTGCAGGTCCTGTCGGCCGTCTGGTGGTTGCTTCCACAGAGTTGGCATGTTGGTGTACACTGGTGGTCTTCGGGGGGGGCTCGGAGTCCCGCAGCCGCGACATATACGATCGTTGGGATTCGGACACACATCCGCGCGGTGGCCCAATCTGCCGCAGTGATAACATGTGTCGATTTGTTTTCGGTACAGGGTGCATCTCAGTAGGGCTCCACCGTAGCGAACGTACGTCGGCACCCTGAATCCCTCGAACAGCACGATCACAGTCGTTGTGTTACTCAGCCTTTTTGCAGCCAATGCCGTGGGATTTCGTGGTGTGACGACGTTGGCGGTGATATCGCGGGCGGTATCTTCCAAGGGGATGCCGCGTATGACACCTTTGGAAGTATAGTCTGGCGCTGCCTCATAGGCACTGGTCTCATAAGTGTCTTTGCCGACCTTGATGCGGGTTATGCGTTGATATTTGTCAGCATGAGCCTCTATGGGTGTACTGACGACGATGATATTTTGTTGTAGATTAGGGCAGACCATGTCCTCATCTTGAGCTTCTGTCGGGATTGCTGCTGCTTGGTAGATGCTGGTCGCTAGGCGGACGGCTCCGCATTCAGCGACGCGGAGGCCTCCTCTTGGACGTATAATGATCTTGTAGTCACCTCGAGGTAAATGTGGCATGCGACTTGCTTTGGTGATTTGTCGTAAAAGCTGCTCGCCTTGCTTCTTTTTCTTGTTGCCATCCAAGGTCTCCACGCGGGGAGCCGACGCTTGCCCGCGAGTCGGCGTCCGTGAGCCCACCGTTCGCCACCCTGCGCTTTCGTCGAGATCTTCACTGGAAACCTGTTCGCCGTCTACGGTGACTTCCATCTTGTTAGAAAAATGAGGCGTTTCCGACGCGCCGACCGATGCTCCCTTGTTACCACCTACTGCTCAGCAGCGTTCGTGGCACCTTCGGCGGCAGCCGCCGTGCCCATGTGCGTCCTAGCTCTCGCTCCGGCGTCACTGAGTTGTAGTGTCCGTAAAGTGGCGAAAAATGGGGCTCCCACCTTGATTGCGGTGTCAGGTAGCTCCTGGTGATGAGCTGGATCTCGTGGTACCAAATACTTGTGGGTATCCGGTGATTTTCGCTGCAAACTCATGCGTTGAAATCGGAGCTGACGCGATCACGCGTCCGCTCGCTTCGACGATCGCAGCGCCCTCTGGACGGCGTGCGCAGCACATATTTCTTTGCGCTCCAGAATGATTAAATTGCTTTGGAAAGTTTTACCGCCACACAGGGGTGTAGTGCGACGGAAACTAAATGCCATGGTGTGAAGTGTGCTACTTGTGGCCGTTAGTTGCCGGAAAGAGCATCGCCACGTTGCTTCAATGGCTCAGCGTTGTCTGGTCTGATACGCAGGTTTCACACGAACAGGTTGACGAAGAAAAGTAATAGCCAAACTTTTACGGTTCCGAAGCAGCGTTAGAACCAACAATTGCCTCGAGGGCCTGTCCGAGACGCATGAGTATTTAAGCTTCAGACAGGCATATCATGCATTTTTGATTACAGGTATTACAGGTTTAGCGGTGCCCTTCGAGTCCGATGTATTCGACTTTTACTGTATATACACTTAGCCGACGGTGAGCCTATTCGTAACACATTGGTCGGCTCAGCGAAGCATTATGTGGTGGGGAGCATTAATTTTCCTGGCGTAAACAAATACTTGCTTTTGTGTAGCACAAAAAATTATTCGCACTGGTGTTCCATATCTACTTGATACCGCACGCATGCGATGGGTGCCACGCATACATACGTGACATCAGTTGAGGATGGCCTAGAACAGGGGTCTCGAACACGCGGCCCGCGGGCCGCATGCGGCCCGCCGACCTCTTGCGTGCGGCCCGCGGCTGGCACACGAGTCTTCGTCCCACATTTAGTTTGACTTTGTGACTGTTCATGACATAGCTAAATGGTGCTCGCATTACTTCTCGCCTATCGTGTTTAATGACGCTATGTGCGGGTAAGGCACACAGACGCGACTGGATCTCTGTCGTGAGGCACCCACGCGGTCACCTTGTGTTGAAACATAACTGCGGAACAAGAACTTTATACTTCCGATCAGGATCGGTGTGCAGATTTTTAGTCATTGTGTAGATCGGTATTGATATGCTTCTCTAAACCTGACGCCAAATGCCCTTTAGAAATGATCAAGTATGGGAAAGGGCTGCTTTAAAATGGCAACGTTAGCTGACATTTTGTTCAAACTCCTTCCTCCCCCCCCCCCTCGCTTCTCATTTATTCACGGTGCCGGCATTTTGCGGGACTAAATTTGGCGACTGCGGCGAGGCTGGTGATGTGAGTTTGAGACCCCTGGCTTAGAAGATGGATCACCGGGCATTTTTCTATCACCTGATTAATAGTACGAATATGGTCTATTCTTGACTAGCCTGTACGAAATCCTGCTTGGTCCTCTGGTTGCTTGAAATCTAATGTCGTCTTAATTGTATTAGCTATTATTTTTGTAAATAGCTTGTTGACAACGGACAGTAAGCTGAGCAGGCTGTACTTTTTCAAGTCTTTAACGTCCCCTTTCTTATGGATTAAGACGACGTTGGCATTCTTCCAAGATTTTTCTACCCTCCCCGTCAAGAGACACTCCGTACATAGGGTTGCCAGTTTTTCTAACACAATCTGTCCACCGTCTTTCGACAGGTCTGATGTTACCTTATCCTCACCAGCGGCTTTGCCTCTTTGCATTCCCTCTAGGGCTTTGTTTACTTCCCCGGTCGTTACTGGTGGGATGTACGATTCCTCTGGACTACTACTGCTTCTTACGTTATCATCCTGGTTGTCTCGGCTGCTGTACAGATCTCTGCAGAGCTCCTCCGCTACCTCAACTATCCTATCCGTATCGGTAGTGGCATTGTCTTCCTTGTCCCTTAATGCATACATCTAGTTTTTGCCTACATGCACAGTTTTCTCTTCACAGCTTTGAGACTCTTCCGTTCTTTAGAGCACGCTCAATTATCTCCATGTTATACCTTCTTATACTGGACACCTTACGCCTATTAACTACCTTCGAAAACATCTGCCAGCTCTATTTTGTCGGTTGCATTTGAGGCTTTCCTGGTTTGACGTTTCTTAATGAGGTTTTTCGTCTCCTGGCCAGTGTCCTGTCTAATGACTGTACCCCCGACCATAGGCGTGCGCACGAGAGGACCAGGGTGGGGGGGGGGGGGGGCGCCCCCCTAGTTACTTAAGAGGGGCGGGGGGGGCAAAGTCTTCCCCATACATTGAATTAATAGGGAGGGGAGGCGCTGCGATGAACCTTCGCCCACCCCCCCTGAAGGGGTGGCCTGCGCACGCTTGTGCCCCCCGACTTCCATTGAACACTCCTTAATGATACTAGTCAGACTATCATTCATTGCGTCAACGCTAAGGTCCGTTTCCTCGGTTAGAGCCGCGTATCTATTCTGAAGCGAGACTCTGAATTCCTGTACTTTCCCTCTCAGCGCTACCTCATTTATCGGCTTCTTGCGTATCAGTCTCTGCCATTCCTTCCTCATGTCTAGGCGTACTCGAGACCTTACCATTCTATCGTCACTGCATCGGATCTTGCCAACCACTTCCACATCCTGTACAATGCCTGGGTCTGCACACAGTATGAAGTCTATTTCATTCTTAGTTTCGCCATTAGGGCTCTTCCGCGTCCACTTACGGTTCGCCCGTTTTCTGTAGAAGGTATTCAAGATCAGTAAATTATTGCGTTCTGCTAACTTTACTAGTAACTCCCCTCTGCCATTTCTAGAAACGATGCCATATTCCCCCCATTGCATGGTCTCCAGCCTACTTCTTGCCTACTCTGGCATTAAAGTCATCCATCAGTACACTATACTGTGTGTTTA
Source organism: Rhipicephalus appendiculatus (assembly GCA_030522465.1). Classification (NCBI taxonomy): domain Eukaryota; kingdom Metazoa; phylum Arthropoda; class Arachnida; order Ixodida; family Ixodidae; genus Rhipicephalus; species Rhipicephalus appendiculatus. The sequence goes on along the minus strand of JALIZH010009632.1, from coordinate 5,845 downwards.
CCTTACTCACTGCTGATTCTAGGTCTTCGTAGAAGCGTTCAACAAAATGATCATCATTGGTGGATGTAGGCGCGTAGGCCTGCACCACCCTCATCCTGTACCTCTTATTAAGTTTCATTACGATACTTGCCAGCCTCTCACTAATGCTATAGTATTCCTCTATGTTGCCAGCTATATTTTTTAACATTATGCCGGGGTCCACCAAGACTTCAGTAACGTATTTCCGTCCCGGAAATGACGTCGAAAAAATACGCACGATCAGAAAGCAAACAAAAATATTCCGTCGATGGGAGTCCAACCCACGACCTCTCGGTCCAGAGAAACATATGCCGGGCACGCTACCCACTGCGACACGGTCACATACTCTGGAGGCTTTACAAAAGCGCCTTTTATATCTAACACTGTCCTCTCACAGTGCTCTTGGTAAAGTGAAGTAATACATCATGACCGTGACATATACGATTAGCTCCTTCATGGCGTAGTTTCTTCGTGCCTGTCTCATTCGGGGCGTTTCCAATAGAAGTGCAATTTTGTGGACGCCTTAGCACACCGCCAGGTGGCGACCTTAGCCCAAGCGCCGGCTTCGCTCACAGCATCCATCCATACCAAAAATAGCTCTGCGACGCGTGCCTATTTCGCCTGGCTGTAACTCCGCATCCCTAGAGAGTGCGTTCTCCCCTTACGCTGGCCCTACGAAAAATCGCGGCCTGCCAAAAGGAAAGACACAACGCGTGTTGCGTTTCCCTCTAGTCGGGCAGTGGCGTTCAATACTCTAACATGTCGCGAGTAGGCGACCTTAGCCCAAGTTCGGCGTCCATTCAGTGACGTCTCATGGCTGTCACACCGCTTTCTCTGATTCCGCTATCACCGTTAACTACTACAGCTACCACAAGCATCTATGACCATAAGGGTTTGTTTCATTATTGATCATGTACGCTATTCGTCGGAATGGAGATGTATCACTCAGCGTCACTGTGGTTGCATTCACGTTAAACGGTGCTATAGCTGTCAAACACCAAAAGACAATGTGCAAGGTCTCATATATAAATGTACAGTAAACATTCAACTACTTCTGTAAGGACACGTTTCACTTTCGTGTTATACCGATTCCTATGACGGAGGGATCAACCATAATTATTTTTATGGCGAAGGAACCCCACTCCCAGTTCTCTTCTTTCAACTAAGCCACGATAGCATAGAACGTGTCCGTTCTTCAGCACTGTATAAGTCTCATGTGTCCTCCTAACCTCACTGAGCCCTATTATATCCCACTTAACACCCTCTAATTCCTTGAATAGCACAGCTATAGACTCGCCTCACTGGATAACGTTCTAGCATTAAACGTAGCCAAGTTCAGATTCCAATGGCGTCCTGTCCGGACCCAGAGATTCTTAGCACCCTCCACAGCGTCGCAGGTCTCACCCTCAGCCCTCAGTCGTCTGTGGTACCCATTCTTAGTCCGCTCGTCGCACGCACACGAACAATAAATCAAGCAATCTTTAAGCAACAAAAGCAACTAAGCGTATATCATTGCCGTGTATCATTGCCACGGTCATAACAGCCGTCACCACAATGGCTCGAATTTCCGCGTGCCGTCGGGCTTGCTTTTACACCGTACCATAATACCGGTTGCGCACGGACACTTTTGACCGCGATCAGGGCCTACACGGATCGAGCTTGGCTGAGGCATTAGCCTAATCGCGATTAAAAGTGACCATGGTGACCATGCAATAGCACCTCATACTATGTCGTGATTGATCAAGCCTGCGATCAAATGTGCCCGTGCCAGCTGGTCGGCGCTGTCGGGTCCACGCTACGCACAATTCTTTCCCTACCCACGCGAGAGAAAAAAAGAAGAAGAAGAAACTATGACATCACAAAACACGAAGCCTCTTCGCGCGAGAACAAAAAAAAAAAAAAAAAAACAATGAAAAGGAAGCGGAAATGACGTCAGCAAGCGAACAACAAAAGAAAAAGTGGCTCCGCTCCCGTACCCCGGTGCACCTCCGGAAAGGAAGTCCCACACTATAATGCCCACACACACGGAGGAAGGAAAGAGAGGAGAGGCCCTGCCACACTATTCTTGCGCGCTGCGAGGAAAGTGTGGATAAAATGACGTCTTGGCGGCCATATCCACTGGGCACAATGGCGGTGTTGCTATGGTTACGTGTCGTGCAGTGTAGCTGGTGCAGCAGTTAGCGGCGGCAGCATGTGCGCCTCCGTAGGTCTCGTACCGAACCGTGTGCCGTGGCGGACGATATCCATGCTTTGTGGCGCGTTGTTAGCTACGCAGTGTTCTTCTGGTGGTTGTTGCACCTAGCAACGTTTACAAAACTTATGAGCCACGGGGCCTCAACAGTGCGTGGAACGAGCGCGTATGTCCATGTGCCGCGCAGCGGATGACGCCGATGAAGTACTTGAAGTGTTAAGCTAAACCGGGTTTAGGCCCCATGACAAAACAGAACTGCGATGAACGCCTTGCAGGTCAGTGACAGTTGTGCAGTGTTCCTGCTTGTGACAACCGACGAAACATTTTTGCCCCGCAAGACGAAATGAGGACATCATGCGCACATATGTAGTTTCGTGTTAGATATGTGTACAGTAACAGTTTGCTTGTGCGTATTAAAACACCTTTTCTGTTTTACTTGCGATGCTCGGCCTTAGTAGTGTACTCTCGGCGTTAGAACAACCTCGTTCCAGTGTCACTCACACACCTCCAACGTGCACAAGATCACCGCTGTTGCACAATGGTGACGCCGGTGAGCTTTTACGAGGAACACGGGCACGGTGACCGGGAGCCACGTGAGAGACGGACTGCAACCATAGAAGGCGGCGCACGACCGATCGTGTTGAATCTACAGTGCGTGATTAAATATCGTGAAAAAAAATTGACACCACGCTCACTCTAGTCATTGCACCTAGCGCGGTGTTCTCTTGCGCTTGCTTCCTTCCCCGGAACGTGGCCGCCTTGTTTAGCAAGTTGAATTGATTCCTAAAGTCACGAAAAAAAAAAATACGTGTTCGTGCTTGTAAACTGCTCATGGTTTATTTTGTAGAGCTGTGGGTCTATACGCCGGCACGTACGTACGCACGCGTGAAGTACGAGTCCTACCGGCCATCGCCGAGCGATCTTTAGTGCCGTGAGACTGCGCCGACCTTTTTCGCATATCTGCGTCTACCTCACAGCCTGGCTAACAACCCGAACAGATCAAAGCAATGTAGCAGGGTGAAACAGCGCTTAAAAAATGCTATACTAAGTTCAGGCGTTTCGTTGTCAGGACAGCAATTTGGCTGGTGCGATTAGACATTTTCACAGCAGCTAATAAGAGCAAGATCTCTCAGTCTAATTTACAACGTTCATAAAAGCTTCTTTCAACGCAAGATTAGAATACGTGGACGAAACAATTTCGCCAACGGTATCGCGCTGGCCCAGCGTGTTCGGTCCCGTTCCGTTGGTTTCGGATCGCCGCGACACGCGTGCCGTGCAGCGCACGTGGTTTTCGAGCCGGAAAGGGAGACGTGCCTTCTATTTTGTTAATCACATATAAACAAGAGGGGAGAATCTGCCTAGTCAATATGGCCGACTTCCGGCTTCACCATGGCTTCAGAGGGGAGTGACGTCAGGGCCTCTACTGAGTTTTTCCTTCCTCCATACCATCGTTGAACTTCAACATAATGAAGCTACGTAGATTGACGGCGCTGGTTTCGGATCGCCGCGACACGCGTGCCGTGCAGCCCACGTGGTTTTCGAGCCGGAAAGAGAGACGTGCCTTCTATTTTGTTAATCACATATAAACAAGAGAGGAGAATCTGCCCAGTCAATATGGCCGACTTCCGGCTTCACCATGGCTTCAGAGGGAGTGACGTCAGGGCCTCTACTGAGTTTTTCCTTCCTCCATACCATCGTTGAACTTCAGCATAATGAAGCTACGTAGATTGACGGCGCTGGTTTCGGATCGCCGCGACACGCGTGCCGTGCAGCCCACGTGGTTTTCGAGCCAGAGAGGGAGACGTGCCTTCTATTTTAGTTAATCACATGTAAACAAGAGAGGAGAATCTGCCCAGTCAATATGGCCGACTTCCGGCTTCACCATGGCTTCAGAGGGAGTGACGTCAGGGCATCTACTGAGTTTTTCCTTCCTCCATACCGTCGTTGAACTTCAACATAATGAAGCTACGTAGATTGACGGCGCTGGTTTCGGATCGCCGTGACACGCGTGCCGTGCAGCGCACGTGGTTTTCGAGCCGGAGAGAGAGACGTGCCTTCTATTTTGTTAATCACATATAAACAAGAGAGGAGAATCTGCCCAGCCAATATGGCCGACTTTCGGCTTCACCATGGCTTCAGAGGGAGTGACGTCAGGGCCTCTACTGAGTTTTTCCTTCCTCCATACCATCGTTGAACTTCGACATAATGAAGCTACGTAGATTGACGGCGCTGGTTTCGGATCGCCGCGACACGCGTGCCGTGCAGCCCACGTGGTTTTCGAGCCGGAGAGGGAGACGTGCCTTCTATTTTGTTAATCACATATAAACAAGAGAGGAGAATCTGCCCAGTCAATATGGCCGACTTCCGGCTTCACCATGGCTTCAGAGGGAGTAACGTCAGGGCATCTACTGAGTTTTTCCTTCCTCCATACCGTCGTTGAACTTCAACATAATGAAGCTACGTAGATTGACGGCGCTGGTTTCGGATCGCCGCGACACGCGTGCCGTGCAGCGCACGTGGTTTTCGAGCCGGAGAGAGAGACGTGCCTTCTATTTTGTTAATCACATATAAACAAGAGGAGAATCTGCCCAGCCAATATGGCCGACTTCCGGCTTCACCATGGCTTCAGAGGGAGTGACGTCAGGGCCTCTACTGAGTTTTTCCTTCCTCCATACCGTCTGTTGAACTTCGAACATAATGAAGCTACGTAGATTGACGGCGCTGGTTTCGGATCGCCGCGACACGCGTGCCGTGCAGCCCACGTGGTTTTCGAGCCGGAGAGGGAGACGTGCCTTCTATTTTGTTAATCACATATAAACAAGAGAGGAGAATCTGCCCAGTCAATATGGCCGACTTCCGGCTTCACCATGGCTTCAGAGGGAGTGACGTCAGGGCCTCTACTGAGTTTTTCCTTCCTCCATACCATCGTTGAACTTCAACATAATGAAGCTACGTAGATTGACGGCGCTGGTTTCGGATCGCCGCGATCGCGTGCCGTGCAGCCCACGTGGTTTTCGAGCCGGAGATGGAGACGTGACTTCTATTTTGTTAATCACATATAAACAAGAGAGGAGAATCTGCCCAGTCAATATGGCCGACTTCCGGCTTCACCATGGCTTCAGAGGGAGTGACGCCAGGGTAATAGCCAGGGCCTCTCCTAAGTTTTTCCTTCCTCCATACTATAGGAACAGGGCGGCCGTCGTACGGCGCCAGCTACGCCCCTCCCGAAAAGCGCCCCAAGCGGCAGGCAGGGACGGCACTGGCATTTGAAGCAGACGACGCGGAGGAGGCTCTGCTACTTTCGGCATCGTATTGAAAGAGTAGCGTTTCTTTTTGAACAACCCGAAGCTGTAAGCTATCGTTTGTCGCCCACGGCAAGGATAAGCGGTAGCAAACAGTGTTTTTGAACAATGCACGAAGCGTTCGAATGTCGGACATGTGTTTAGATAACGGGGCCCGCCGTCGGGCTTCTGGCAGACTCCCGCGCAGTCGTTTGCGGTCGTGGCAGCGCTTAATGGTCGGCAAGTCGTCTAGAAAGAATGACACGTGTCTCTTACGTATTCACACCGAGGAGCGCCGTTGGAACATCAAACGACTCAACTTGTTTGCGTGGTGGTGTGCTTTAGGCGTTTGTTT